>OY804584.1:65191593-65606517 GCA_963680875.1 Bathymodiolus brooksi
ATAATGAGGACTGAACCACTTATGACATACTTCACATTCTCTCTTTTGTCTTCTACATTTTTCTTTTTCACCAATATCTTCTTCATCTATGTTGTTCTTATGTCCTACAATAATAAAATCATCAGAATATTTTTTTCTTCTAGACAACAATTAAAACCCATAAACAACATACCATACTCATAAATCGCTATACATAGGCCAATATATACTATACAGGGGCGGATTTTTCACATGAAATACCCCAAAAATGTTTGTGCCTCCCCTCCGCTCGGTGCAATTTTTTTAAGTGCCCCCCCCCCTAACTTGAAATCCTGGATCCGCCCCTGCTATAAAACAATAATCAAACTGAATAGCCGCACAACAGTGCTATGTGCTGTGTTTAATTCAGCAACCTAGTATTATACAATACACACAAAAATATGTAAGTACATGTACTTCAGTTATATGTAGTACAAAAAAACA
The DNA here is from genome assembly GCA_963680875.1 of Bathymodiolus brooksi. Taxonomy (NCBI): domain Eukaryota; kingdom Metazoa; phylum Mollusca; class Bivalvia; order Mytilida; family Modiolidae; genus Bathymodiolus; species Bathymodiolus brooksi. The sequence goes on from OY804584.1 coordinate 65,192,056, forward strand.
AAAACTTTCATGAAATGTTAATTATTGAATGAAAAAGGAAAGTTTTCCTCGAAACAAGATAAAATTCAACTAACTAAGTAAAACACGTCCAATCGAGTCGGCTCTGTCGTGCTGAATGATATTTTAACGGACGGCTGGCCATGGCAAAAATATAGTTACAGTGCTGCAACTATAGTTTAGCCATCAATATTAAAGACAAGAAACTATGTACAATAAATTACAAATAGTCCTACTGAACAGGTATACTAAATTGATCTGAAGTTTAGTTATCTCCCTTCTTGAAATTCTTACTCAAGACAGAAGATACTATCTTTTTTATATTTAGGTGCATTTATTGTTATTATTTATATAGATAAAGTATATTATATGTTATTCAGCTATCAGACAGGGTATATAATGTGACATTCCCGGCTTAGGATCTATATTCCCTGAGGCGCAGCCGAAGGGAATATACATCATAAGGCAGGAATGTCACATTATATACCCTGTCTGATAGCTGAATAACAGATATATTACGGATTTAACTTTTTTTTTAAATACAACATCCAACTGTATTAAATAAATTTGCCTCTTTTATTTTCATTTTTCATATCTCTAGATGTCCGTACCTTTGACGTCATTCTTCAATGTGTCACGTCATATTTCATGCATAGGGTGTCTCACGAAGGAAAATACTGTACTAAATTTCTAAATAATACAGTTTCATATGTAGTAAATTTTATAAACTTTATAAATATAACATTAATATATCACATAACAAAACAACGGGTTTGCGAAACAGTTTCAATAATTTAAATGTTAACTACATGTAAATAAAACCTTGGTGTGGCCCCATGACGTCGTAAGTTTTCAAGGCTCAACGTTTTGTTTATTTGTTATGGTACAGCCGTGGAACATAGGAGTTTGCTGAATCGATCAGGTATTTGTGACGGAATTAACCGTTGTAATATTTTTTTGTTCATGCAGCCGTTTTGAGTATAAAAACAGCATTTAATTTGGTAAAAATACATTTATTATCCCGTATTATACCATTGATTCAGTGAAGCCTAATGTTTTGTCGTCCATGTTTTAATCGTTTTTGGGGACTGAAATATATACCCCGTCTGTTTTCCGAATATATGATGACATTCAGGGCTGAAGAACCAATGAAAATATGTGTAACAAACTAAATTCGTAATATACATGTATATATGTTTTTCATTCTAATTATTTGTAACTTAGGTTTGTGGAATAAGTGTTTTAATAACATTAGAGATTTCCAGGGTAGAGGAGGGTATATGTTGGACTAAGAATCCAAACTGAGAAAGCTTATCAACAACAGCTTGAACTGAAAGACAAGATTCTAGAAACAACCTGTGAACAGAAAGACAACCCATCCCGAAATACTCCCAGAAACCAAGATTAGAGAAATGTATTCTCGCAATACAAAAACAACTAACGAACCGACCACAAGTAATAACAAATCAGACAGACCACAGGTGAAGATTTGGGACACAAAAAAGACCTTGAAATATCTAAGTATAAACGAGAATCGAAAGCATGAATGCCCATAAAATTTTGTTGTTTAATTTTTGTTAATTGTGGCTGATTTAGCAGCTTACTGAACATTAAAAAGGTAAAAATATAAAATAAAAACACTGTTGTAGATGAAAATGTATTATGTAAGAGAATACACTCCAACTTGTAGATTCTTAAATAATCAACTCGACACTTACGATGAAATGATGATGGTATCTGCTTTGAACTAAAGCAACATGCTTAATTGGATTTTTATAGTCCTAGCTCACTGAAACAACAGTCTGTGTGTAGACATGTCGCTCCACTCTGACACATTATCCTGATTTCAAGCCAACCAGTCTTTGGTTACTTCTAAAAACTACGAACTTTACGGAGATGCAGCAAATGTCAATTTTTAATTTTTGGTTTGACCCGACACAGACTTGAAACCACTATCTACAACATTTGAGACCAACACGCTAACCATTGCACCACTGATACGGTTTAAAACTGCATCAACTAGACGTACAAAGATAAATGGGGAAATATGTTTTTCTTTGCAATACAATTAAGGATTGATCGCAATTTTTGTTCGGTTCATGAAGAAATAACCTCAATCAGGTTGTACACACCGGGTAACCTGCATAGTGGGTTATGCAAGGGTGTGTACAACCTGATTGAGGTTATTTCAAATGAACCAAACAAATAATTTCGATCAATCCTTATAAATTAATTCAAACTTTTATCACTATGATATTTATTTTTCCAAAATAAGGCAAATATTCGGAAATAAATTTAAATAACCCCAAAGGTGCCTCATTTAAAGAAAATCACCTGATGACAACGGCACGCGACGCCTTGAGAACGACGTCTATTTTCAGATTCAGTACATATAAAAATAACCTCAACTTTTTAAAACCAATGAAAACACGTATGAAATGACATGTGACTCTAAAATTTATTTATTATGACATAATCTCATTTGAAATGTGTACAACAGCTATTTTTTGCTATATTGGTTTGGAATAGTAGAATGTGAGTTTTACATTAAGTTCGAATAGCTTGTGTTAGTGTATATTCTTCAATATTTTAAATAGCCATTATTTATCTGAGTTTTTTTTTCTCGCAGGGATAATTTCTTTGATACTGAAAACCAAAAAAGAACAAGCGGAAAACAGTGCTTTGGTACAGTTTCGCTAAAAAGAAACGCCATTCAGAGAGGAGCTTTGGGCGTATGATGGAAAAATGCTTTAGTAAATGAGTCAAAAATGCTGCCTACTTGAAAAATGGACTCAGAATGTACAATTGAAATTAAATAATTAAAAGAAAAAGAAAAATTAAACTTTATCTACATAAATGATAACAATAAACACACCTAAATAAGAAAAAAAATGATAACAATAAACACACCTAAATAAGAAAAAAAATGATAACAATAAACACACCTAAATAAGAAAAAAAAGATAACAATAAACACACCTAAATAAGAAAAAAAATTAGTATCTTCTTTCTTAAGTAAGATTTTCGAGAAGGGAAATAATTAAACTTCAGATCAATGTAGTATACCTGTTCATTAGGACTATTTGTGATTTGTTGTACATAGTTTCCAGGGGGGTGAATGTATGTCATAACATAGGATGTTGGACCCGAAATCTGGAAGCCATATGACGATGACATTTGATTAACTACATATGATTGAGAACTTTCAGATAATTGAAAATAAATAAATCACTGAAAAAGAATCATCTTTTTATTTCAATAAAAATAAAATTGTACCACTGTAAAAGGAAAAACAAATCTCATGAAGGCTTGAGTTCTCTCAAGTGTAAAATTATAGAAAATAAAATGGCAAGAAACTAATTCAGGGGGTTGAATGTACGTCATAATTGGATGCCATTTAGGCATTCTGTGCCGCTTGAAGGCAAGTTTTTACTTATAGCATTAGTTATTGCAAGGTTAACATTAAATGTCATAGTGCGTCAAATGCCCCTAAATGTCCACTAAAAAACGGTGTGTTCATCGTTCAAAAACTTGTTGTTAAACTCTCAAACACTTCCACCATGTTATTTCCACCTGTAGCGAAAATGTTGTTTCATTATGTATGCTTCCTTTTTATGTGCTCCTTCAGGTAACGATCAATCTTGAACTCTTTTGTACACAGTATACATTTGACAGATGTATTGACAGCTGTATGAGTGCGTTGATGTTGTTTCAGATTATCTCGTCTTGTGAATTCTGCTTGGCAAATTTGACAATTATATCCTTCTGAAGTTGAATGTGTGTTGACGTGTCTGTTGAGGTTGCTTCGAAAACGGAAGCATTTATTACATATTTTGCATCGGTGTTCTTTATTGCCAGTATGGATACCCATGTGATCCCTTAGTTGGCTTTTTTCCTCAAATACATTATCACAATGATCACATGAGTATTTTTTGTTGCTATTTTCACGATTTTGATGTCGTTTTAAATCTTTTTTACCCTTAAAAGACTTTCCACATTTTTTGCAATCAAATGGCTTTTCTGTGGTGTGTGACCTGAGGTGTCGTTCGAAATTAGAACTACTGAATGCCACCATTTTACATTCCTTACATTTGTAAGGGCCTTCTGCTTTGTGTCTCAGCTCGTGCTGCCTCAGTGTACTTTTTGATTTAAAAATGTTGCCACAATAACGACAAAGCATTGGAGTTGACATTTCTGGAAAAAAAAATTATAACTGGTATAACTGTCTAATAATTACCGAGTTAAAAATATCATCGTCGGTAATCAACAGCTTTATCAGACTCCGTTAATCTACCACTCATCATCCACAGGTCGACGATCGGCACATATAAACTCTTGTAGTCATTATTTATTCCAATATAATTAAATTCATATGTTTAGGGACCGACCATTTATCTTGAAGGGGGGGGTTATGGTTTTTTGTTTCGTTCAGAAATTTTTTTTCCGACAACACGAGAGTTAGAATATTTTTTTTTTTGGTCGCGCAAAGCACAAATTTTTTTTCCAGAATTTAACATTAGATTATATGACAAAAATTCTCAATCAGATTATTTTTGTTTTCCTCCACCAAAATCAGAATATTTTTTTCAGCAACATTGGGAATCAGAATATTTTTTTAGAAAAAAACCATAACCCCCCCTTCAAGTTAAATGGTCGTTCCCTTATTATATTTGTTTTTGCTGTTGTTTTTTTTTTAGTTTTTGTCGAGTGTATCCCCAAAAAAACCTGATACAACATACATTTATAATATTAAATTGGATTTAATCATAGGTCATTTATAAATATTCAAAATTATTGGTTCAGACACACCGATTTACAGCCAATCAAATCACATTTTTAAAGGACAGTATTTCTTCATAAATTAAAATGAAAAGAGAGGAACGGATCAGAATTACCCATGGGTTATCGGCAATAAATGCAAGATCATAACTTTCATTTATCTATTCAATCCGGCTTATAGTAAAATTTGAGTGGTGTAATACTGCAATGGAAGTTAATAAAATATATAACGTTGGTTATCATATGAATTGACCCGTGTGTGATGAGTAGAAAGTATGGAAACGTGATTAGCTGTAGGTGACTGACCATGAAATCATTTTTGACTAAGTGAAAATTGTTATAGACGAGTTTTAATAGATTTTAACAAGCTATTAATTTTATTTGTATGTAAACTGAATCATTAATACCAATTCTAAATATTATATGATAAAGTTTGTCAGTGACTTGCAGCAGGTCGGTAGTTTTCCCAGGGTATTCCTGGGATCCAGTTTCCTTCACCAATAAAATTGACTGCAACATATGTCTGAGAAAGTGGCATTAAACACAATATCCAATTCTAATCCTTCTGTTATTTTTTTTATCTTTACCATTAATTGGTACTAATTTGTGTTAACCTTAACTTCAGTTTCAGAATTCTACTTTATTACTTTTTTTTAGAGAGAGGGGGTGTCATCATAACTTTCAACGTGCAATATTTCTACATTAGACTATCTTTAATTGTAATGTTTTTCCTTCTTAGTATCAAAAGAGTTTAATAAATAATATATATCACTATTAAAAACTGAAATACAGTGAGAGTTTTGCTATATATTTATGTTTTTAAATTTTTCTTAAATTAAAAAAGGGAGGCTATTTTGTCAGACTTTCTCCAATTTACACTGGTGTTAACTGTTGTTTGTTTAAAAAAATCAAGAAATACGTCGAATAGATTGCAGATTATTATTATTTTTAAACTCTAGAGAATTATTGCAAATGACATCGGAGGAGTCTGTACTCATTTGTTGTGCTGTATTTGAACAGCAGCATCCTTGAGCTGTTATCTAACGTGTGTGTGGCCAACACCCTTCATTACGCATGAGTGTAGCCGACATCATATTACAATTTTGTCCCCAGTAGACAAAATAGTTGCATATTTTTCATTCAGTTGGATTTGTAATTATTTTTCAAACACTCTGTAATATGTTTCTGTCCTGCATATACAGAGACGTGCCAAAAGTATTCGGTCACTGTAATTCTTTACTATATATTTCATATAAAACCACAATTTTTGAAAACATTATTCCAAAGTCAATTCTTGTTCGATTTTGATGAAATGTTTACCAACAGAAGCGAGAACGTATGTAGTTTTCTGTGATTATTTTAAAATATTTTTTGGGAGCACAGATTTTAAATGTTCATGATTTAAACACAAACTTAAATTATTTGTCTTCAAATGTACTATCATTGTATTGTATTTTTGACGTTCAAAATTTAGTTTTGTGTTTAAATCGTGAACTCATAAAAATTATAGATTATAAATTTATGCTAAAATTACAGTGTAAAACTACATTTAATTCTGTTTTTGTTGGTAAAAGAATCATCAAAATCGAACAAGAGTCGACTTTGGAATAATGTTTTTAAAAAATGTGGTTTTACATGAAATATATAGTAAAAAATCACAGTGACGGAATACTTTTGGCACGTCTCTGTATGTGAAATAAGGAAAAACAGGCCATTTTTAGTGAAAGTGCCTCCGATATTCTATGTTATTTTCACCTGTTGCAAAAACATTGTCAAAGTATTTGAGAGTTTGACAACAAGTTTTTGTACGATGGACACATCGTAGTTTAGTGGACATTTAGGAGCATTTGACACACTATCACATTTAATGTTATCCTTACAATAACTGATGCTAGAAGTAAAAACTTACCTTCAAATGGCACAAAATGCACAAAATGGCTTCCAGATTTCGGGTCCGACATCCTATGTTATGACGTACATTCACCCCCCTGGAAACTATGTACATGTACAACAAATCACAAATAGTCCTAATGAACAGGTATACTACATTCACAGATCTGAAGTTTAATTATTTCCCTTCTCGAAAATCTTACTTAAGAAAGAAGATACTAATTTTTTTTCTTATTTAGGTGTGTTTATTGTTATCATTTTTTTTCTTATTTAGGTGTGTTTATTGTTATCATTTTTTTTCTTATTTAGGTGTGTTTATTGTTATCATTTATATAGATAAAGTTTAATTTTTCTTTTTCTTTTAATTATTTAATTTCAATTGTATTCTGAGTCCATTTTGTAATAAATTTGCAAAACGAAAATATCAATTGTACCTTAGGCTTGTTGAATAAGTGTTTTAATAACATTAGAGATTTCCAACGTGGGAGATATGTTGGACTAAGAAAGCTTTTTAACAACAGAAAGCCAAGATTTTAGAAACAGCCATATAAACAATCTGCGAGCAGAAAGTCAACCCACCCTGACATACTTCCAGAAACCAAGATTACAGTATTCTAGAACTCTCAATATACATGTATCCAAACCATTTTTGTTCTTTGAGGAATGCTAAAGTACTTGAATGATTTACTGCACATTTTCTTCTTACATGTTAAAAAAAACTGCTAAGAAAGTATGTGTGGGGTGTTTCAGTGATGCAAACTAGAATTTAGTCTTTGATATTAAAGACAAGAAGATTTACAGTACAGTCAGAGACATTAAGCATGATAAATCACTGTGATAGATGTATCACTCATCTTGATGATTTGGATATATCTTTTGTTCTATTAAATATATCTTCAAAATTTCTTTTACATTTAGCGTTACTTACTACAGTGTATAACCCAAAAGTCATATCAAAATAGGCAAGTAGATTAAACATATCGGAAGATATATCAGTATCACTAAGAAGAGTGATACGTCTATCACAGTGATTTATCACCCTATGTCTCTGACTGTACTGTATATGGGATTCCAGTTCATTCAGGATTCTGTTAGACAGGTGTCACTGTATATACATTGTGTCGATACAATGTATTGTCCTTCAACTGTGACATTGTCACTACATCAAGGTCATTCAAATGTCAACTGGATTAGATTTAACTAGAGGCTCACTGAGCCTGTGTCGCTCATCTTTCATTCTGCTTTGAGGAAACTTAATACAGAACCTTCCATACATGTAGATGCTTCCTACCAAGTTTCGGTTCATTTGGTTAGGCAGTTTCAGAGGAGAAGATTTTTTAGATATCGACCAATCCAGACATGGGGTAATCGTAATCGGTTGTAATCGATTACATTTTTCATGTGATCGAATGTAATCTGTAATCAGACATTTTTTAGATTACATGTAATCGCAATGTAATCGATTACATTCATTTTGACCCTGTAATCCTGGTTAATTTCTGATTACATTTAGATTACTTTTCATTATTTTGATTTATTTTGTCTTAACTGAAACATATACATGTATCCTTAGATATTTAATGTATGATTTATGTAAATGAATTTTCTTCATGAAATTTAATTATACAAATAATGTAGATATCATAATATGCTTAATTGCAATCAAAACTATCACAGCTACAAAGAATATTAAGTATAAATTATGACTTCAAAGACTTGATCTCCAAATTTCAATTTCTTTAGGGTTTCAAAAATTCAGTGAAAACAGTTTGTCGGCTTGTGTAAAACACAACAAGCTCTAAAATTTTTAATTATCTGACACAACTTTCAAGATTTCATATATGAAATTGCTTCTATGAAAGACTATCACCATGTCCTCATGATTTGCATTTAAGATAAAGAAATATTTTATATAAACCAAAACATAGGTATCTCATGAAGATTTCTTATACAAGTTTAAAAAGAGATTTAAATTTCAATAAAGATATTATATAAAAAGCAAAATGTAAATTATAATTTTCAGAAACAGTTATTTATGATGCTCGTACATACATGTATATTACAAATTAACTGAGAAATAGCAAGTTGTAATATTTGTAAAATTTTTGATTTTTTTTTTAAAGAATATTCTAATGGGGCTTGTATCTGATATTCAGATATATGTGATATTTCTGCTTTTATTTTGGTGCTGATTTTCCTTTTAATATTGGATTATATGAAAAAAAATGCATTACTTATGGGTTACTATGCAACTTGTAATGGATATTTTATTAAACCTATTTACATAAATTAAGGATTTAGTTTTCATATTTAGACTGAGAAATTATGTACATTTTTAAGCAAGTCTTTAGAATCAGAATGATTTTTGTTTTTTTATCTTCTGAATTATATATCAAACATTCAAATGGTGTGAAACTTAGTAATGGTGATTGTTACATAATTTGGTGTCATAAATAATACCTTAATTACAAATTTTATCAGGTAATTAACTGCTAATTTATTATCCCCAATATACTTTCAAAGGATACTTGAAATTATTTGATATATATTATTAAAATGTGCAAATGTATGTTATAATATTTACTAATAGTATAAGATGGAATCAATATTGGTCATATATAGTACATTTTTTGTAATAAGAGAAGACATATTTTATGAAAAATAGGAAAATGAGAATTGCTGTTTATGATTTACAATGTACAGTTTGTTATTGCATGTAATGATCACATTACAACTGAATTGTAATTCATAGTTCTGATTAAGAAATACATTAAAAAATATAAGAGATATTGGACAGATGCACACGAGACAAAGCAACATAAAACACTAATGTATTGGTTGTCATGACATTAAATGTAATCAGTAATGTAATTGATTACATTTACAAAGTGATTGTAATTTAATCGATTACATTTGAAAATTGATGTAATCGTAATGTAATGTAATCATGGAAATTGCAAAGTAATTGTAATGTAATCAATTACATTTGAAAGTAATTGACCCCAAGTCTGGACCAATCAGAAACAAGAATTGTCTGTGGTGGCCATGTTTGTTAACCGATCGGGACGAAATGAGGACATTCCATAGATGCTTCCTACCAAGTTTCGGTTAATTTGGTCAAGCGGTTTCAGAGGAGGAGATTTTTAAAAATAAGAATTGCTTGTGGTGGCCATGTTTGGTAATGGATCATAACAAAATGTGCACTCTTTAGAGAGGACATTCCATAGATGCTTCCTACTAAGTTTCAGTTCATTTGGCTGATGGGTTTCAGAGGAGATGATTAAAATGTGAAAAGTTAACAGATGTCAGACAACAAACGACGGACGCCAAGTGATGCCAAAAGCTCACTTTGCCTTTGGCAAGGTGAGCTAAAAAGAATATTAAAATATGAATACCTACATGTAATGTATAGTATAAACATGTTACACTATATCAGCATTTGTTAATTTCTAAGGGAGATAATGGCAAGAGTTATCTTTCTTTTAACAGTTTAATGGCAAGAGCTATCTCTCTTCTAACAGTTTACTACAATGGAGAAGCTTTTTAGAAATGAATCAATCAGAAACAAGAATTGTCTGTGGTGGCCATGTTTGTTACCGGATCGGGATGAAATGAGCAATCTTTATAGAGAACCTTCAATAGATGCTTCCTAATAAGTTTCGGTTCATTTGGCCAAGCGGTTTTCGGAGGAGAAGATTTAAAAAAATCGGCCATTCAGAAACAAGAATTGCCTGTGGCGGCCATGTTTGTTAATAGATCGGGACAAAATGTGCAATCTTTATAGAGGACATTCCATAGATGCTTCCTACCAAGTTTCAGTTCATTTGGCCGAGAGGTTTCAGAGGAGAAGATTAAAATGTGAAAAGTTAACGGACAACGGACGACTGATGCCAAGTGATGGCAAAAGCTCACTTTGCCTTAAATGGCAAGGTGAGGTAAAAACTAAGCAATATTTTTACATATTTTTATATAATAGCCAAAATCTAGTAGGGGCTGTTGTGGTCATGATCGTATCACTATGGTAGTTGGATTTACAACTACCTATGCAATCAGTGCCTATCACCACTATACATTTTAGTTGTGAATTCGAACCCATTTCATGGCAAGGTGTACTCGATACAATATTATGTGATAAGTTTGTCAGTGACTTGCGACAGGTCGGTGGTTTTCTCCGGGTACTCAGTTTTCATCCACCAATAAAACTGACCGCCACGAAAAAACTAAAATATTTTTGAAACTGGCGTTAATCACAATAAACCAAACCTAAACCAAAATCAACTTCTGTGTATAGTGATCTACATGTAGTTTTTCATTTAATTTGACTGGTCCTTTCCTCCTGTTTTCTCTTACAATAATCTTATATAATTACCAATATTTTGTTCGCTATCAGGAGTCCAGTCACTATCAGGTTCAGCTTGATCTTCATTTTCATCACCAGAATCCATTGTTTCTTCATGAAATTTTTTAGGCTTGGTGAGTCTTCTCCTTTCGTTACGACTTTCTTCACTAATCATTTCATTCAGATAGCTGCTTCGTAGTGTTTCAATATCGGCTGGTATTCCATTCTGGTACTGGTCGCCATGGTAACCACTTTCTAAATCTCCAACACTCCCTTCATCTAAGACCCCATCATTCTTTTCTACCTTTATATGGCCTATCTTAATGTCATTACTGTTGTCAACCATCTGATCCGGAATATTTCTAACGAACATACAAGGCTGAGCATCATAAGGATCTGGAACCGTTTCAGGCTCGGTCTTGATGTGAACAGTTTCCGCAAAGTTGACATTATTATCATTGGTTTCCATAGTAACCGTTGGAGCTTCCAAATCTTTTTCAATTTTAATAATAATTGTGTCATATAGACAATTAACTCCACCATTTTCTTCAACTTTTTCAGACATTTTATCAGTTTCTTTTGCCTTATGTATGTAGTGTTAATTTACATCATAGTTTGAGGAATGTATCATTTTGACCATTTCATTCTGAAAGTAAAAAAAAATATTGTTGTTCATTAAACATGTCTTTCAATATTGCATGTACATGTACATGTATATTGTAAAAATCAGGGATGATCCTGGTTAGAAAATAAAATAGCTGAAATCAATGAAAAATAACTGAAACCATCTACACCCCCTTTCAAAATGGTCATTTTTTACCTGTTCTGTCTGTGTCCACCAATTTTCGGAAAACAATTTTCAGAGGAAAATAGCTTGAAATCAGTTAAATAACTGGAAAATAGATTTTTCCCACTCAGCTATGGTCACCAATGGCCAGGTCCTGAATTTTTAAGTCAAAATATTTAAATTTAATTAACTTGCTAAGAAACGCATTACATTTCGAAAACAATTTCATCAGAACCTGTCTAAATCTGAAGTTGAACACTACAAAAACCAACAATAGATGGTGTAATTAAAGATTTACAATATCCTTGAGTTATCTTTCCTTGCACAATATCATTGTATCAATCAAGACCTGAATTTTTGGGGACCAGTGCAAGAAATCTGAACTTAAATTTAATTTTAATGAAGAAAGGGCTACATTTATTAAAAAAAATATATTTAAAAATATTTATAAAATGCTTAAAAAAATCAAACTAAGAAAGTAAAACAAGAGGTACACATGTAATGAAAAACATGATTGGATGTTTAAAACATAAAAATTTATCTTATTAATTTATTTATTTTTCTATTATTATTTATTTGTTTCTTTCTTGGTTTATTTAGTGTTCAAAAATAAATGACAAAACAAGAACAATTTTCATTATATGAAAGACACGCTTGTTTACTACCCTTTAATCTTGGTCAGTTAACAATATCAGTAAAGGTACATTTATAGTGTTAGTGTTATGATGTTTAACGCCACTTTCAACAATATTTCATTTATATCATAGCGGTCAGTTTTATTGGTGGAGGAGACCAGAGCACACGGAGAAAACATACATGTAAAACACACGGAGAAAACATACATGTAAAACACACGGAGAAAACATACATGTAAAACATACGGAGAACACATACATGTAAAACACATGGAGAAAACATACATGTAAAACACACGGAGAAAACATACATGTAAAACATACGGAGAAAACATACATGTAAAACATACGGAGAACACATACATGTAAAACACACGGAGAACACATAAATGTAAAACACACGGAGAAAACATACATGTAAAACACACGGAGAAAACTTACATGTAAAACACACGGAGAACACATACATGTAAAACACACGGAGAAAACATACATGTACATATAAAACACACGGAGAAAATATACATGTAAAACATACGGAGAAAACATACATGTAAAACACACGAGAAAACATACATGTAAAACACACGGAGAAAACATACATGTAAAACACACGGAGAAAACATACATGTAAAACATACGGAGAAAACATACATGTAAAACACACGGAGAAAACATACATGTAAAACACACGGAGAAAACATACATGTAAAACACACGGAGAAAACATACATGTAAAGCACACGGAGAAAACTTACATGTAAAACACACTGAGAAAACATATATGTAAAACACACGGAGAAAACATATATGTAAAACACACGGAGAAAACATACATGTAAAACATACGGAGAAAACATACATGTAAAACATACGGAGAACACATACATGTAAAACACACGGAGAAAACATACATGTAAAACACACGGAGAAAACATACATGTAAAACACACGGAGAACACATACATGTAAAACACACGGAGAACACATACATGTAAAACATACGGAGAACACATACATGTAAAACATACGGAGAAAACATACATGTAAAACTTAATGTCTCAAAAGTTAAACTTTTCTATTTGGAGACAAAAATAATCAAAGTACCAAAAGGTACTGCAACATAGTCACAGATCCTTCAACTATGGCATATGCAGTAAATTAAAGTGGACAACCTCTTTTTATCATAGTTGTAATGTATTACATGTAGTATTAATTGTAGGGTTAGGGTTATTGGTGTTTAACACCACATTCAACAATATTTCAGATATACCATGGCGGTCAGTTTTATTGATGGAAGAAACCAGGGTACCCAGAGAAAACCACAGACCCAGGGCGCACCAAACCAGGCGAAGTGGGAGAAATTCTCGCCCTATTTCAGCGGAAATTGCCCTACCTCGACTCCAAAGCGAAATTAAAGTCGTTCCTTTTCTGCAAATAACCTGCGTTTTATGGCAAGGTGATTGACAAAGCAATTGTAATCAATGTTAAAATACATAAGAATTATAGATAAGGGCTTTATTCAAGCAATAAAAAAATTTAACTTGCTGAAAAGTATCACGGCAAATTTCTAAATTTGTACTGACGAAATTCCAGGTGAAAATTAAATCCCAAATTTAAAAATAATCAAACAGATGCTTCCTTTACCAAATGTGTTGTTTTTTCAAAGGTAAACAATCAACTTGTCAAGTTTTAAACATGGCAGCATTTTCATAGAAACAAGGGGAGGGAACTCACATTTTGATGTAAAATATATTTTATAGATTTCAATGCGAAATATATAGTGTTGTTAGACTTGAGGTCAATGATATTTATCACTGGCCATGGCCACCCAGGCCCCATATTTTGAAGTCAAGATATTCAAACTTCATTAATTAGTGGAGAAATGCATTACATTTCCAAAAAAATTTCATCAAAACTTAGCACTACAAAAATTCAAAAACTGATGATGTGTAAGTATAAGATTTACAATATCCTGGAGTTATCTTTCCTTCCACAATATCGTTGTATCAATCAAAACCTGAATTTTCCGCGTCCAGTTGCAGTACAAGAAATCTGAACTTAAATTTAATTTCAATGAAGAAAAGATCTACATTTATAAAAAAAAAAAATATTTCAAAATATTTATAGCATACTTAAAAAAAAAATCAAACTAAGAAAGTAAAAGAACACATGTAATTAATTTTATCAGATGCTTAAAATAAAAAAAATTCTCTTTATACTAATTTATCTATTTAAGATTATTTGCGAAAAATACCGGTTGAGAGGAGGCAAATTTTTCCTGTCCTCGAAACCGGTATTTTTTGCAAACCCTCACGAACAGGATATATTTGTTTAATTCTGCCGAATATTTAACAGTCCGTAAAACAGTGGCATGCAAGCAGCATTGTAGATTGGAACCAAGGAACCATTCAGTGCTTTTTTTTTTCACCATTCAAATTAACCCTGTAAAATTCAAAATAACGGCTGACACTGTCGTCTGTCATTTTTCTTTAATTTATTGTTGGTTGGAAGAAGAAACCAGAGTAATTCAGAATTACATCCATGACATCATAAACGATTTAAAGAAGGGATTTTTCCCATGAGTGGGGTATCACACGCAAATACCATGCTATACGGAATTCCCAAGGACATATACACCTCCGATGGGGAAAAAGTGGAAAAAACTAAGGATTGGTTAAAAAATACCCCTTTTATCAACCAATCAGAAGACAGCATTCTTATATAAGGTGGAATTGTTCAGAAAAAAAACGTTTTTTACTTCAGTATGGAAGCATATATTGTCCAGTTAGCCAAGGGTATAAGAATATGGGTATGCTATGGATTTGTATTGCTGAAGTTTTGAAAATATACCAGACAAATAAGGAATACATTTTTTTTTGTACATTTTTCATAAAGATGTAAACCAAACGTAAGGAGCATCCATTTAAATTATTATAATTATTGAGGTAATTACACATTATTGTGCATTTATATTTCAAAGATAAAAAAAAATATTGAAAATTGTTCTTGTTACGTTATTGTGTATTTTTCATATTCTGAATGTTAACATGCATATGATGCTTTTTGCATGTTGTTTTTGAATATTTAATAATAAAAAAATAAAAGGGATGCAAAAGTTGGGTCACTTTTTTTTTAATAAAATAAAAATTTTCAAAAAAGGTGCTTACCAACCTATGAACAGACTTCCCGAAACTTGCGGAGAAGTTGTCAGTCATTCGGACTGACAGACATGAAGATCTTGTCAGTCCGAAAAATATTTTGCCGGTCCGAAAAAAAAGTCCCCAAAAATTCACTGTCACATGCATAATGTTTAGTTTGGCCCTTTTAGAGTGATTTACCCTAGTATTAGCAATTGGGCACCTGATTAAGTAATTCAATTTTCAGTTTTCAGTGTTATTCAAAATTGTATATGTTATGTCTTTTATAGTGTGTGTCTCGAGTTTTGTTGTTTTGATGACCTTGTACTATAGGTCAATGGTTGTATGAAAGACATCATGTCATTGGCTAATATATATACAAATAACCAATCGTGTCGTGATTGTCTTCACAAATGGGTTTGATTTAAACCGGAAATGTATAAAAGGGGTGAAAACATTGAAAATTATGTAATTTAAAAATAAAATTAAACACTGATCAATGCCTTTCGGACAAAATCTGAGGTAACTATTATACCAAACATTCGGTATTACAGAGTTGGCGAAAACTTTTTTTTCTGTCTGACATTGGGTCAGACAGGAACTGGGGTTCTGTCTTACCCATGGGCTTTGTGTCTGTCCCACCATTTTTTTGTAATATTGTACATAACCTGTCAAATTTTGTTTTTTTTATACAGAACTGAATGCAAGATTACCTATAGTCATGATCATTAAACAACTTAATTAAATGTTTTTCTGTATACATATTTTTATCTAAAAAAATAAGGCAGATATAGCCAACAATCCGTATCTAATGGTCCGATCACGTTCCGAATATTATACATCAATGTCAGTTTCCGGTTTACCTACATTTTTAATTTCAGTTAAGAATATGAATCTGCTGTCATCTTCAATATATAAGCATCGCAAAACATATTTAATCAAACACAAACAATCTTTGATACTTGGGGAGTGTGGAAGTCAACTTATTTCTGTGCTCAGTAATATATTTCAGTTTTAATGTTCCACGTTTTGCAGGTGCTGGTTCCTACTAAAAGGATGTTTACATTTACGTACATTTGCATAGGAGTTTCGATTACAAAGAGGAACGTGTCGGTCTGACAGAATAAATAAACAAATTTCAAGTCTCTGTCTGACATTTTAATAAAACTGAAAACGGAATTTAATGCCATTGGCAGTGAAAACTGGGAGGGAATAAATTTCAATCGCCGGTCCTTTCAAATATCTATGTTTTACCGGACATTTGGTCCGATATATATTTTGAAATCGTCGGTCCTACTGCATTTCTGTCGGTCAGGACCGACGGACCGACGGTTTTCGGGAAGTCTGTATGAATATGAACCTACATATCTTGGTTTTAGAAAGGCAGTTAACTGCAATTTTTTTTTTAATCATTCAGATGTTGTACAAAGAACTGAAGTGAAAAAAAATATAAATAAATTAAAAAATATGATGCTTAGGAAAATCACGCGGTTGATACTTCCTTGTGGTGTGCGAGTTTCTGCACGGAGTGATTATTGTTAATGCTAAAAAGCTGCGGGACTTTCCCGAACCCACAATCTACCGCCCTCGATGTGAACACCTTATTGTTTAACATTACACCACCGACACCGACACAGTTGTTTCAGCGACAGGGTCACCTTGTTACAGTGAAAGAAACCACCGCTCGCCAAAAGCGAGAAGAGAAAAGATTTGGCGAGTACGTTTGTGTAAGAACTCGACAATCCGGCGACGGATCATTGTGAGGCGAGTTCCGATTATTTTGCACTCGCCCCTGTCAACCAACTTGACGAAGTAGTTTCTCAGTCAATGATTCCATAAATTTTTAATTCGACAATAAAAGATGTGAAGAAATCCTTCAAAATCGTTGATAGGACTAGCGGTGCAATGATTCACGTCCGCCATGTTGATTTCTCTTATTGATAGAAAACGGGAAATGATGACGTCCTATTGCAAACCAGGATCAATTAACATGAATATATACCTCCCAAAGTTCAATGAAAACGATTCAGATTATCTTAAAGACGGATTCGGTAGAGTAAAACTTGATGATATCAAATAAAATTGGGTTTGGGTGGACATGGTAAAAAGGTAAATGTTAAAATTTCGTAATTTTCTAGTCAGGGTCGGATTTTACAGCAATTAATTCTGGCAAGTGCAATTCTAATTTGGCGAGTACAATTTTGAAGCAACTAGCCAAAATGGCGAGATAAGAAAAAAAAACGTTTCCCACACTGTTGTTGGTATGGTTTCTGTGTTTCTTATTGAATATTGCAAATTGAATTATAAAGAAAATATGAACATGACCATATCCTACGCTAAAAAAAATACCAACTTGTTCTAAGAGCTATTTGTTTTATGGGTTTTTCATTTCTTCCCTATTATCTCAAAATATCTTGTTTATCGATTTGAAACAGGAAGTACATAAAGAACAGTAAAACTATAGTTGTTACGGAATAGACACGAAAGGAATCCGTAGTTGAAATAGATTGTCTACCTCGTCCGATTTGTTTAATTAACTGTTATATGCCTACTTTTGGCTATCCGGATACATCCGAAAAATTCCAGGATAATCTTGATTTTCATTCTTCTGCAGAACTATCAAAGATTGGAATAAATTACCAGAACATATTACAAACAGTACCTCTACAGAAATTTTTAGGGAGAGACTGACACATGATGTCCTCCTTAAAACATTTCCACACCTGATCTATTATCTTATACTAAATAAAAAGAAAAGAAAAATTGTAAAAAATGAAAATTAATTAAAAATTGTAAAAAATGAAAATTAATAAAAAAAATTGTCATGCCAGGCATGCGGCGGAAAGTAACCTTCATCAAGTTGAAGTTTTTCCGTATTGAAAGAAGAAGAAGAAGAAGAAGAAGAAGAAGAAGAAGAAGAAGAAGAAGAAGAAGAAGAAGAAGAAGAAGAAGAAGAAGAAGAAGATTTACTTGAAGTTATAATCCAGAAGTACTACGAATCTCATCAAATTATTCTAGTTGGGGACAATGAATGCTACCCTAGTTAAGTCTCGAAAAAACGACTCGAATAAACGTTTTCGCGTGACCTTGTTCAGAGAAACAAATTTATTACGTCCGCCACAATGGGAGATTCGCCAACATACCAACATGGAATTGGATCATCACAAATAGACTACATTTTCGCTAGATCGGAAAATCTTGTAACAAATCTAATTATCTCTGATAGAGACACATGTAATACATTTAGTCATGTACCTGTTTGTTGTACCTTGAACTGCGAAATTTATCAAGTGAAAACAACCATAGAATTACCAACGAGTCAGAGAAGACTGTTGTGGAAGGATAGTAATACTGAACTATATAGAACAACACTGCAACATGCAAAGTATCCGAACATTGAACGTCCAGACCCAATCTAAACATTCGTAGACCAACTTAATGGCAACCTGTTAACTGCAGCTAGGCCGCGCAGAGCTCCAGATAATTTTCAAGTTCAAAGGGTAATTACCCGCTACTTTTGAAAATGATGGGTATTTGCATATTTCCTTTGCACTGTTGTACTCTCTACTTCAGAAAAGATTGCTTACATGTACACTTTTAAAATTATGTTTGACACAAGTGTTATTCTATAAACGCAGGATGCAAGTGAAATGTATATCTCTGTTTAATTTGACACGATTGTGTCATGTTTATTAATAAAATGTTGTAAATATTTTGTTTTTTGCTCGTCGAATTCGGCAGTTTTCACAGCCGTGTTGATAATGTCATCAATGATTCCTTTAACTATTCTGTCACTAGACACAGGTGAAACTGTCAGGAACTCAAGTATAGAATTTTTCGTAGCGCTCTTGCGCTTAGTAGCGCGCTTTTTCATGTTCTTGCTCATTTTCAACGAACAATGTGTTCCCAAATTTACTTTCGTTTTAGTTCTTAATTATTACGTAAACCGCATTTATTTGTAATATTGACCGCGATTGGATGATTTATCGTGAACATCCAATCAGATCTCTTTTGACATCGATGCTTAGAAAGGAAAGCATTCGGTACCCCTCGGATGTATACGCTCTCTCCTTCGAAAAGTATAATGGGAAGTAATTACGGGGAATTTCTCAAAGACAAAAAATGTATTGTTATGTACACGACTGTACAAGTACGCTCCGAATTTGGAAAGTTTGCTTACACAGCAATATGTATGCGTAATGTGTACACTTTGATCTGATAATACATGCGTTTTTACTCGTACAGTTCCGTCTAAACAGATCCGACTCAAATGTCCTAAGTGGAAAGCTAGCCCCGCCGTAAGAGAATTGTTACAACAAGGAAAAGATATTCACAAACACTGGATGGACCTTGGTAAACCACGCTTTAATCATCCTATAGTAGATGAACGCCGCACCATTAAAAGACTCGTTCGATCACAACAGCGACAAGACATAGCATGTGAATGTAAACAATTCTACAGTCAAATACTTGAAGCTGAAGGTTCCAATAGTTTCTATAAACTTATTCGAAGAGGTCTTTCAAACACTGAATAAACCAAAAGGCTTCAGAAGCGAAGGTAGAATTATAGTTGATCTAGACGATCAATGTAAAGGCTTTTAAATTTTTTATGAAGACTTGGCAGTGCCAAAACAACTAGTAGAATTTAACTCTGACTACCAGAAAGATGTATCACAGCATATAGACTTGATTCGAGAAATTATTAATAAAATGGACAGCGATTTTATACCTATTTCCCATTATGAAGTTATAATTACCGCAGCTATAACTAAGTTAAACAACAAGAAATATGGTGACGAACTCGGAATAAGTGCTGAACACTTTAAACTTGCTGGTCAATCTATCGTAGCCGTATTAGTAGAACTGTTCAATGCCATTTTAGAACACGATTACATCCCACCACAATTTCTATCAGGAATTATAACACCAGTATACAAAAAAGGACGTGATGCCACTGACTTTAGTAATTATAGAGGAATAACAGTCTCATGTACTCTAGGGAAAATTCTGGAACACGTAATACTCAATCGAATTGAATATCTACTACCGTCACAACAGTCATCATTACAATTTGGTTTCACCAAAGGAACGTCTATACTTCTTGCAGCATTGGTTATTAACGAATCTATAACAGAAGCCAAGGAACCGAATTTACCATTATATATAGCTTTTCTCGATTCACAAAAAGCTTTCGATGTTGTAGACCATCAATCTCTAACATGTAAACTTTTCTATAATGGTATAAACGGGAAGATATGGAGTCTCATGGATGCTTGGTACTTCAATCTATCATCAAGAGTTAAATGGTCTGACCATATCAGTGATCCGTTTCCGATCCAACAAGGAGCTGTCAGGGCGGATATTTGTCAACAGGTCTCTACAACACCTATATCAATGAACTACTACTCACCCTTGAGCGTAACAGAGTTGGAACAACGTATGTAGGCTGTCCTACGGTAGCAGATGACTTAGCTCTTCTCGCAAATTCCACTTCTGATTTACAACTAATGCTAGATGTTACAAACTCTTTTGCAAACAGAGAAAAATATGTTATTCATCCAGAGAAAAGTACAATTATAATGAGAATTCCGAAGAAAAGTACTCGTTTTGAGGTAACTGATTGGAAACTCGGCGATAAAGAAGTCTCAATATAACAAACTGCTACTCACTTTGGCATACTACGTTCAACCAGGAATGACATTACATCCAACGTTGAAGACATAATCTCTTGTGCTAGAAAAACAATCTAGCTTAATACTGGATTACATGGAACCAATGAATTACCACCTACAACATGTATTAAACTATTCAATACATATGTACTTCCACGCCTTCTCTATGGATTAGAAACATTCATCCTAAAACTCACACATTTCAACTTATTAGAAAGATTTAACCTTAGCTTTCTGAGATAAATTCAATGTCTACCATCTCGGTCAATTAGGGGAATTACCTACTTATTGTTAGGAATGAGAAATCCACATTTAACAACTCAAATTATTATGTAGCATTATCAGAAATGAAAATGTAACGATAAAGAACATTCTATTGAGACAGATACATACAAAATCCGATGATTCGAACAGTTGGTTTACTCATATCATCAATTTGCTTGAGCACTATGACCTGCCTACCATAAAAACATTATTACATATAGTACCGTGTAAGATAACGTGGAAAGGAGAAGTTAAACTAGCAGTCGATACACTCTGGAATCAGAAACTGATCTCTGACTGTTCTCAAAAATCATCTTTAGCTTTCTGTGAAACCGCAATCTTGTCCATCGGAAACGTCCATAGAATCTGGACCGCAATTCAAAACAACATAAAAGATGTGCGCCGGGGTGGAATTAAGGCTAGATTATTAACAGGTACATATATACTCCAATGCAATCGTAGCAAATTTAACCAACATGAAGTAAGTGCGACTTGTCCTCTCTGTCAACTGGAAAATGAGGACACACTTCACTTTCCCATTAAATGTAATGCTCTCTATGCCTATCGCAAGGAATCCATGAAGGAACTGAAAGTTATTATTAGTGACATTGATGAATCCGTCTGGGGAATTCTGTCAAATGACTTTAATCTACTGACTAATGTAATCTTAGAGCCGGATATACTAACTAGACGAAATTTACTAAAGTGCAATAATGAAATATTTAGTAAAATAGAGAACTGTACCAGAAGATTATGCTATGCTCTACATTGTGGTAGAGTCCATATAATTAACTCAGGAATGTCGAAGAACTAGTTTTTATGATTTTATTTAGTTTTTCCAGTATCTGTGACTATAACTGTATATATAGGTGCACCAATCTAGTGGTGGATGATACAAACCAATGAAGAAGAAAGAAGTGGAAAACCAGACACGGTATTTATAAATTCTGTTAATAATATAGAAAATAATAATAAAACAAATCATAGACAAAGGGTAGACACTATGCGTACGATAACATATCCGTTAATTTTCTCCGTAAACTAGAAGCTTAACGGGAACGTTAACGGGTGCATTAAGGCTTCGTGAATACCAAAGTTTTAGCGGAAATTTTTAACGGAGACGTTAACGGATGCGGTAGTTAAAGGTGTGTTTGATTCGTCATTAGACAAATAGCAAAGTGTGTTGCCCTCGCATGTTTCGTGTTTTTTTAATCATTATTAATTGTGGTTTTAGTGAATTTATGCTCAATTATATAAGTACATTGTACATGGGAGGAGAGAGAGAAGAAGGACTGAAAGCCAACTTCAACTAGTTTTAATCATCGACCATGACACCCTTTCTTGGTTCTTGATTCATTAAAAGTCTCTGTTAAGTGTTCTCGAAACTGTCCATTCATAATCCAAAGGTCAGGCCGCAGCCGATGCTTCATCATATATCACGCTGTGTTACTCAAATTCGATTTTATCGTTGTTGCAGTTATGCTACAGTACCCATTAGGGTATACAAGACCTTTGTCTATCCTCCTCCAGTCCGAACCTTGTGACTTAAAGAAAGCCCATCAAGAGACTCTGTAGGAGCGTTTCCATCACAAATGAAAATGACGTTTTGTCGACAAAGCCCCGAAATACATAAAGGCAAAGACACAGAGCAAACGCCCCAGTCGAAAGTATCGAAGATCATTATCGCGTTAACTACTTTCTTCCATTCATTGATCATATCATATCACATCTGAATTCGCGATTTCCCCAAGAACTGAAAACAATTGCTTACGACAATTATATGGTACCAGCCCTTGTAAATAATGTAAATCCGAAATAGCAAATGACATGAAAACAGAATACACGAATGACTTGCCATACCCAAATGATCTTCCACAAGAAGATGGCAAAATGTATCCGTTGCAACCTAGAGTTTGTCAACACACATACAGACCCAATTTCTTATGCTGACGCTGATTTGTACCCAAATGTTCATGTGATTTTAAAGTTATTTCTAACATTACTTGTCGGTTCCTGTGCATGTGAGAGGTATTTCTTGGCTCTTCGGCGCCTCAACACTTGATGTAGAGCAATATTGACTGAAGATCGCCTGTGTTGGTTGGTGATGCTTCACGTTCACCGTAATGATACTGTCGGGCAGGTAAATCCAGAAGCTGTTATCAAAAGATGGGATTCGAGTGGCAATAGGTAAATCCATCTTGCATTCGCCGACTAAGTACTATCATTTGAAATAATTCATTAAAATATTATTTTTGAAATCAATCAGTTGTGTTATGTTTAATTTACCATAGAACCTTCGACGGCGCGGTCGCTATTGACGATAGTAACTGGTATACTAGTATAAAGCGTCTCAATAATTTAGAAATCGATAAATAAAATTGCGTTATCTTGGGGAGTTAAGTGACAATTTTCCACTGCCTCCCTTGTTTCAAACCCCTAGTTCCGGTCCTGTATTTAACATGTTCATTTTGTAAAGTGGGCATACGCCGGATTGTAATGCTCACTATTTTGAGCGCTGATCTGTAAACAGAGAAAGAAATCCAATAACGGTGGATCCGTTAGTACATGTAATGCAAAGGGACTTCCTCCTGGCAACTAAATTTGCTTACTGACAAAAACAAGTTTGGTATCAATATGCAACCCTCTGATATACGGGCGTGTTCCAAAATGCATATATGCATTATTAGTATCCAAGCCATGAGGTCAAAGTAGTTAAACATCCACAGAATAAAATGTTTATTAAAAACAACAATGTAGTACATGTAATTGAAGGCAAATGACTTCCCTCTGTGTAATTGTAAACAATAAGCTGGAAATATGGGTTTTTATATGAACGTGTTTATTAGCCAATCACAATCCACAAATTCAAGTTACTAAGCCGCGGATAAGTAAACTTACATGCATACAATACTAGCTATCAAATCTAAGGTTCTCCTACTTCAGGCATAGGTGCCCATAGCCGATTTTGACTATCTTGTTTAGACCCTCTTGGTTTTATTGCTCTCCGAGACTTTTAAATTATTTAGCTTTCCAATCTTTTGATTTTAAGCATACCTGAAGAAGGTTATTCCAGACACGCGTCGTGGGCACTAAATTTGATATATATACATGTACGTTTTTATTGGCAATTTTAACAAATCAATAACCCGAATTCATCTCGTTTTCTAAAAACAGTTATTACGTAAATATATAGCAAATGTGTTTCCTGGTATCAATAAATCAAAATTTATTATTTACAAATACGCAAGTCTTTTTTCAAAGTAATTACATGCATGTCTGTTAGACGTTTCATCGTATCGGCGACACTTCCGACATTACGAAGAAAATAAAGATAAGGACGGGCGTGTCCCCGTAACGTAAATAAATACAACATTATTACTTCAAATGAAGATGTGGAACATTTGTTACTCAAAACCCCGCATCCGATAAAGCGAATATCTTGGAATATAGATTGCATATTCATGATTTTTGTTTATTCTTATTTGTACGTTATCTAACAACAAAGGTGGTGGACTGGGTAATAATGAGCTGTTAATGTCATGGTTAGCTGTCAATTCTTTCACAAGCGCACGACGTCATCTCAAAGTTAAATAAACGCTGAAACAACGCATCGACGTTATATCAACCGTGTCTCAACTTTGAAATCAAGTTGTGTTCCTGCAAGTGTTAAACACGTCGATGGTCGGAAACATAATTGTTACAAGATTCTAAACATTGCTTGTAGTTTGTTCTTTTTTCCTTTTGGTCACTGTATTGTCTGTCCTTCTTCTATTTAAGGCTTCTGATTACCCCTTTGGTATCATCAATTTTTATTTTTTCCTACTTTACAACAATATGCTCGCTCTGTTGATTAGTTAGCTGTTTTCGGCTTTAGTTGTGTGCTTTTTGACTGTTTCAGATCAAACCATTGGATCAAAATTTAATATTTACAAAGTTTGCGTTTTCGTAACTGGATCAATAAATTTTAGTTGACAAAAATGAGTGAGTGCGTGATTGTTGTTCAACGCCTACTTGACAATTTTTCAGCTATATCATGACGAGAACAAGTTAATTTTCAATGAGATGATGATACGGTACGCTTTGTTCTAGACCAACACGGTTAGTTGGATTTTTATAGTGCTAGCTCACTGAAACAACAGTCTGCGGTTAGACATGTCGCCCTACTCGGACACATTATCCTGATTCCGAGCAAACCAGTCTTTATTCTTTCTCCTTAATGATGCGTGATTGGTGGAGAAGCAATAAATACCAATTTTATAATCTTATGTTTGCTCCGATAGGGGCTCGAACCCACGATCTACCACAATCGAGGCGAGCACGCTGACCATTACACCATCGATGCGGCAAACTGCAATACTGAAAGGGGGTGCATATGTACACTGCCAAATGGTTTTAAAACAATACGGTGATTTGAATGTTTATAGTGTTAACTGACGGAGAAACAACAGTCCACAGATGGGCATGTCGTGCCAGAGGGACACATTATCTTATCTCCAAACACACGGCCTCATCTCAAAGTTAAATAAACGCTGAAACAACGAAGCGACGTTATATCAACCGTGTTTCAACTTTGAAATCAAGTTGTGTGCATGCAAGTGTTAAACACGTCGATGGTCGGAAACATAAGTGTTACAAGATTCTAAACATTGCTTGTAATTTGTTCTTTTTCCTTTTGGTCACTGTATTGTCTGTCCTTCTCTATTTAAGGCTTCTGATTACCCTTTTAGTATCATCAACTTTTATTTTTTCCTGCTTTACAACAATATGCTCGCTATGTTGATTAGTTAGCTGTTTTCGGCTTTATTTGTGTGCTTTTTGACTGTTTCAGATCAAACCATTGGATCAAAATTTAATATTTACAACGTTTGCGTTTTCATAACTGGGTCAATAAATTTTGAATGGCAAAAATGAGATTTGGTCACTGTATTGTTTGTTTAACGCCTACTTGGCAATTTTTCAGCTATATCATGACGAGAGCAAGTTAATTTTCAATGAGATGATGATACGGTACGCTTTGTTCTATACCAACACGTTTAGTTGTATTTTTATAGTGCTAGCTCACTGAAACAACAGTCTGCGGTTAGACATGTCACCCTACTCGGACACATTATCCTGATTCCGAGCAAACCCGTATTTGTTCTTTCTCCTTAATGATGCGTGATTGGTGGAGAAGCAATAAATACCAATTTTGTAATCTTATGTTTGCTCCGATAGGGGCTCGAACCCACGATCAACCACAATCGAGGCGAGCACGCTGACCATTACACCATCGATGCGGCAAACTGCAATACTGAAAGGGGGTGCATATGTACACTGCCAAATGGTTTTAAAACAATACGGTGAGTTGAATGTTTATAGTGCTAACTGACGGAGAAACAACAGTCCACAGATGGGCATGTCGTGCCAGAGGGACACATTATCTTATCTCCAAACACACGACCTCATCTCAAAGTTAAATAAACGCTGAAACAACGAAGCGACGTTATATCAACCGTGTTTCAACTTTGAAATCAAGTTGTGTGCATGCAAGTGTTAAACACGTCGATGGTCGGAAACATAAGTGTTACAAGATTCTAAACATTGCTTGTAATTTGTTCTTTTTCCTTTTGGTCACTGTATTGTCTGTCCTTCTCTATTTAAGGCTTCTGATTACCCTTTTAGTATCATCAACTTTTATTTTTTCCTGCTTTACAACAATATGCTCGCTATGTTGATTAGTTAGCTGTTTTCGGCTTTATTGGTGTGCTTTTTGACTGTTTCAGATCAAACCATTGGATCAAAATTTAATATTTACAACGTTTGCGTTTTCGTAACTGGGTCAATAAATTTTGAATGGCAAAAATGAGATTTGGTCACTGTATTGTTTGTTTAACGCCTACTTGGCAATTTTTCAGCTATATCATGACGAGAGCAAGTTAATTTTCAATGAGATGATGATACGGTACGCTTTGTTCTAGACCAACACGTTTAGTTGTATTTTTATAGTGCTAGCTCACTGAAACAACAGTCTGCGGTTAGACATGTCGCCCTACTCGGACACATTATCCTGATTCCGAGCAAACCCATATTTGTTCTTTCTCCTTAATGATGCGTGATTAGTGGAAAAGCAACAAATACCAATTTTAGAATCTTATGTTTGCTCTGATAGGGGCTCGAACCCACGATCAACCACACTCGAGGCGAGCACGCTGACCATTACACCATCGATGCGGCAAACTGCAATACTGAAAGGAGGTGCATATGTACACTTCCAAATGGTTTTAAAACAATACGGTGATTTGAATCTTTTTAGTGCTAACTGACGAAGAAACAACAGTCCACAGATGGGCATGTCGTGCCAGAGGGACACATTATCTTATCTCCAAGCCATCCAGTCTTTGTGCTTACTGCTTAATGCTAGTTAAGTGCTTAATAGTAACTTCCTATTGGATAACTCGATACAACACTATGTGATAACGTTTGTCAGTGACTTGCGGCAGATCGGTTTGTATTCTCCGTGTAGTCCGGTTCCCTCCACCAATAAAACTGACCGCCACGATATAACTGAAATAGTGTTGAAAGTGGAGTTTAACACACACACCCTCCCGCTTTTCCTCAAAATTGTATCAACAGGTGTTTGGCCCATGTGAAGTTCACGTGACTATACCATTACACCATTGAGACATTTAATATATAATTTCAAATAATATATAAACATTTGATGTATTTGTATAATTGACAATCGAGAGGCGTTATTTTACATAAATTCTGGCTAATTATTTTGATTTAATATCCTTTTAATATATCATAATGGCCAAGTACAGACAGAAATGGAGGACCGTTGTTCCTGCCCTACATGCCAACGGCATATCCGGCAGTAAGTCAATAAGTATATCATAATTATAACTGAATTGTAGATTAAAAGTGCATATAACTTAATTAAGAAAAAAATATTAAAATATTTGTATACATTCATATTTTTTTCTTTTACCGAAATAGAAACAAATCTGCATCCTGTTCAATATCATATTTCATTTTTTCTAAATGTTTTTTTTGTTGGTTTATATAAAAGTACATAGTCATATATATGGTGTATTGACGTAATTGTATCCCTAATATTAGTTGGTTTTTTTGTTCACTCGAATTCGCCTGTGAAATATATTTAATAAAGTATATAATTTATAAACCACAATTTAATGACTTCAAACTATTATCAGTCTTATAAAGATAATATTTCTGACATTTGAACTTGTCATTATATAAGCGGCAAAATTTGATTTGTTTTGTCCAGTACTGATACTTATAGATTAATACATGGCCTTTTTCATATTGCTCTTGTTATCAGCACGAGACCTTGATATCGGCCCGGAGGGCTTTAGCTCGAGGGACGATATCAGTCGAGGGCTAATGACAATAGCAATATGAAAAAGGCCATGTATTAATCTATTTATCACATATTTGACCAGGGAAGATAACATGTTATTGCTCTTCACAAGAGGGCAGATAACATGTTATTGCCCCGGGGGCAAATAACACGCCGCAAATTATGCTTTTATTACACATGCAAATTCGTCATTATTTCAATAAAATATTTGATAATATATATTTCAACAACCAGAAACTGTTCGCCCCATGAGCGGCCTTAGGAGGTGTGGGGCCCAATGCAATTCTCTGTCAAACCTGAAGTGTTTTGTTGTGTGTATAGCCAAGAGTAAATAAATCCAGCTCGGGGCCCAAATGGGAGCAATTGGTTCATTCGGCTTAAAGCCGACCCTAGTGTGCACAGTAGTCAATGTTTTGGCACTTACCTGATTTATTGGATACATTTATCATTGACATTTACAGTTCCTAATAAAAACGTAGATATCAAATTTAGTGCGCACGACGCTTTTCTGGAATAACCTTCATGAAGAACGCTCAGTCAAAGTATTGAAAGCCGAATAATTAAAAAGTTTTTGGATGGAAGAAAACCAAAGGGCTTAAACATGACAGCCAAAAATCAACTAAAGTTACCAATGCATGACGAAGGAGAATCTTAGTTTTAATAATAACTATTAACAGTAAACCATGTCATCACCGAAGCACTTACTACTGGGCGGATGATACCATCAGGAACTAATAGTCCCCCAGAAGATGATGATTGATTGATTGTTGGTGTGTAACGCCACTTTCAGCAGTAATTCAGCTATATCATGGCGACAAGATTGAGTGGTGGAAGAAGCCGGAGTATCCGGAGAGAACCACCGACCATGGGCAAGCAACTGGTAAACTTTATCACTTGTGGTTGCGAGTCGAGTGCACCTTTTTGTAATTTACAAAGCCGGGCGCGAACCCACGCCGTATTGGTGATAGGCTTGTATGATTTGTTAGTTATTCCAACTACCTAACTCATTGAGCCACCCGGGCCCTTCCACCAGAAGAGGTATCAACGCTAGTCATATAACAGTAATATAAACGTAGGTATCATATTTAGTGCACACGACGCTTTTCTGGAATAACCTTCATCAGGTACCCCCAAAGTAAAATATTTGAAAACCAAATAATGTAAAAGTCGTCTTTGGGAGAAAGAAAATCAAAGGGCTTACACAGGATTGTAAAAATCGGTCAAGGTCACTTAGGTCAGAGGGAGGAGAATCTTATTTTTAATAATAATTACATGATTTAGAAATTGCAAATTTCGATAAAAATATATATTTAATAAACCATGTCAGCGCCGAAGCACCTACTACTGGGAGGATGATTCTCCCGGGAACTAATAGTACACCATAAGAAGTATCGAGGTACCCGCATAGTAAAATATTTGAAAACCATATCATTTAATAACAGTCTTTGGGAGCATGGAATTCAAAGAACATAAACAGGATAGCAAACAACGTATCAGATCACCTATGACTGAGGGAGGAGAATCTTAGTTTTAATAATGATAACATGATTTACAAAATGTAGAAACTTTAAGTTTCGATTAAAATATA
Source organism: Bathymodiolus brooksi (assembly GCA_963680875.1). Taxonomy (NCBI): domain Eukaryota; kingdom Metazoa; phylum Mollusca; class Bivalvia; order Mytilida; family Modiolidae; genus Bathymodiolus; species Bathymodiolus brooksi. Next base: position 65,222,510 of record OY804584.1, read on the forward strand.
CATCTAATAGTCCACCACAAAAATGATATATTCTAATTAGGAAAAATTTTGTTTTATTTAGGAAAAAAATCCCATTAGATATTTCAAAATACTTAATGTCTGTCGAAAGTGGCGTTAAACACCATACCCACCTTAATGTCAGCAGGAACATACATATTTTAGGATATCTTAAACCAAAATTTGATGACATTGTGGTTTTATATAAAATAAGATAAAATGCTTGGTTAGAAAGTAACCACCTGAATGTGTGTTCAATCAAATGTAACAGAGAGAATTATCTAGAGTTGATAACTTAAAGAGGACTATTTTTTTCATAAATACCACTAAATGTATGATGGTTTTTGGAGGTATGATTCAGGTTGGGTGCCGCCACTTCCATGAGATATGATTGGGTACCAATTATAATTGGCGGAAAATGGTTCGTATCGAATTCGTGCAGTAATTTTCCAAAGATGTTGATTAAAAAGCAATTTCTATAGACATTAGACCGAAGCGGGATAAATAATTCAAATGATAAAGATTTACGAATAATTTATGTTGATTGGTAAAAAATCGAACCAATCAATAGGTAGTAAATTTCAAATGGGAAAAATATTTAAAAAGCCAAATAAAAAAATACGTATTCAATATATATTTAATGTATCTAGACATACATTTTTAGTGGCAACTAATAGGATATAATATAACTATTAAATGAAAATTATATGAAATGTACCGATTATCACTTAATATAGAGGAGTGGTTTTTTGGTGATTTAACCCAAATTTCACGAATATAGCAAAACATACCACACTACCAGAACAGTTTCAAAAATTTAAGTTATTTCCACTATTACGATGTTGACCGTACCTGATGAAGGTTATTCCAGAAATGTGTAGTGCACTCTATATTATATATCTACGTTTTCATACAATAATATTTCAGCTATATCATGGAGATCTGCTTTATTGTTAGATGAAGCCAGAATCCCGATGAAAAGCGCCAAAAATATCATACGAACTCGAACACTGTTACTACACTTCAATATACAATATCATATATAAAACATTATCTTAATTATAGCAAAACAAGACCACTGAAAAGGTTCTCTTTCTGCTAACATTCTTAATAAAAATAAGGTAGCAAAGTACACAAAGCCTTTTTTTTTTTTGCCTTGGTTATACGGGACAAGATCAGGATTTTGACAATGCTTGTCCAAAATGGAAATAAAAACTGTAGGATAGCCACTAAAATTTAAGGTAAGTAGGGTTAGCGGAAGCACATGTTTTGTTTTTTGTTGTTTGCTTGTTTGTTTGTTTTTTGTTTGTTTTTTTTCTGGCTTGAGCTATTCGGCAATAAATTAATAAACACAGACTACCCAATTGTAGAATCATGTTGTGTAACGCCATATGACACGGGATTCAAACTACTTTTTTAAGGTTAGTGGTTTGGTGTTTAACGCCACTTTCAACAACATTTCAGGAACATAAAAGGCGGTCAGTTTTATTAGTTTAAGCATATTTTATTGTCCAAAAACATGACAATACGATCAGATACAAGTTTTGCAACTTACAACATCTTCTCCTTCAGTTTTATTGGTGGAGGAAACCGATATACTAGAAGAAAACCACCGACCTGTCGCAAGTTACTGACATAATTTACCACATAATGTTGTATCGAGTACACCTCGCCATCAGCGAGACTCGAACACACAACATCAGTGGCGATAGGCACTGATTGCACAGGTAGCTGTAAATCCAACTACCATACGATTACGACTGATATGGCTGACAAATTCCTCACTTGGCGTTAGGAATCAATAGCACGCTCGCCCAACATTTGTTCGCTTTAAGGTTGAAAAAGGTGAATTTTTTTTTATGAATATAAGCAAACAGTAAACAGAATAAAATCGACCATCCCTTTGCAATTACTTTCTACCAAAGACTTAAACATTATTTTGGCTTATTTGAAGTCATCACTTCGAATGTTTTAAGGGTCACAAATGACCACGGATATGTTTCATCTGTCGTAAACACTTCCCGGGTTTTTCCTCATTCATTACTTATCACCGGGTTTGTCACTAGATTAACACGACGGGTGCCACTAGAGGAGCAGGCATTGTTCACCCTTCCGGAGAACCTGAGTTCACCCCCGGGTTTCATTGGGGTTCGTGTTACTTGATCTTTAATTTTATGTGTATGTTTTCTAGATCGTTGTTAGGTCTTTTTTACTCTTTCTTTTTGGTCATTGTCTTTTCGTCTTCGGTATATGGATTCTGATTACCTCTTTGGTATCTTCAAGCTCTTCTTATTTGAGAATCGCACTACATTAGATATCTACGTATTAGTTACTGGATGCTTGTGCTGGTGGACTCTTAGCTTCCAAGAGTATCGTATGCCCTGTAGACAGTGCTTTGGCACTGCCATGGTTTTATAGATATTTAATAATATAATTTATTCATTCTAAAGCCAATCATTCTCGTGTATAGATAATTTTAACCGATTTTTCTATGCTGTTTTGGCCCTTTGGTTACCTTGCTCCCACAAACTTTCAAATCAGTTGATTTTCAATTTGTGGTGTACCTGATGCAGGTCATTCCAGAAACTCGTCGTGCGCATTAATTTATATATCTACGTTTTTATTGAATACAAGTAAATTGTGTTGACACTTTTCAACATATTAATCAAGTATAATAATATTTATAACACGATGGGTGCTATTAGAAGAGCAGGAACTGTTTATCTTTCAGAGCACCTCTGCCTTCACCATGGTTTTTTTTGTGGTGCTCGTGTTGCTCAAGCTTAATTTTCTGTGTAGTGCTTCGTTGATCATTGTTTCTCCTTTTGTCCTTTTTGTTTTGGTCTGTGTTTTGCTCGTCTTCATTCGATTTACGGCGGCTTCTGATCTTCAAACCTTTCTTCAGATAGAAATTATCCTCTAGTGTTGTACGAATACATAAGGATATGAACAAACATTTGCCTAATTGGTATCCTAACTATTAAGCATATTTATTTAATGTCATAATATAATTTCACGTAATATAAAGTAATGCATAACCATTGGTTGTTGTTGAATATGTTCACGTATGTTTCATTAAAATATAGAATCATTTTTCATTGGGCAGAGTATTACAGAATAAACATAATATATGAAAGGATAAATATTACTCTTAATCTCATTCAACTAGACTCTCTTTAACTCCAACATTTTCTGTCTAGCCACAATGCATAGCCTCCGTGACAACCCCCATGAAGAGCATGCACTATTGGCCTTCTGGGGACGCTCTATGTAGATCTGTGGACGCCTGGGAATTGTCACGAGTACCCAGTGACTTATTTATTCTTACAACAAAAACATCTTGAAATATAGACGTGTTTTCATTAAATTTGCACTTTAGTAGGTAAACATCAATATGATATTATATTATATTTGTTCATTTAATGATTATGAATATAGATAATTAAACCATAATACCGGATACTTACAAAACATGGTCTGCAATTTCTTACAGTGACGTAATATAGGTTCAATAACACTTTAAGACTTGTACTTCAGGTAATAATGTTGGTTTTTTTGTTATCATTTCGTTTATGAATATTTGTCCTTAGATAATTTGCTACGTGAATATTCGAATATTCTACACATAATTTTGTATTTATAGATTGAGGTGGGATGGGGCAATTCTGCAAAGAAAAACATTTCATTACTGGAGGAGAAACTATGTGTTTTTAGTATTCGTATTGATAAGGGCTTAACATATTTAATTAAACAGATAATTAAAAGAGTAATAAATGGAAAACAAATAATACCACACTGTCATCAAATAAAAAAAAATCGTATACGGAGGCAAAATCTTTCTGACCCAAACCCATCCCCTTCTTAGGGACGTGATGCTCCCATGCAAGTGATTCAACAAACGGATAGAATGTTAATCCTCACATATAACAAGGCGAACAACGTTGTTATAAATAAAAAGGACGTCTTATTCTTGAATAAACGTTAGAGAATACCGAAGGGACAATCATCAATTGTCAATCCAGAGAAACTGGAAACATAGAGTACACAAGACGACGACAAACAAAGCAAAAACACACTATGTGTTGGACATCAGTATTCCCAAGCAAACATAAATGACGTAAATAAGACATGAACCCTTCTACATAATATATTTATTCTTTGTGATACAGAAGTTGTCATATGTATAATATTAGTTGCATTAAGGAAAACCGATGGCCCCAACCATTATTTTAAAAGTCATATTTTCAAACATCTACTTGTTAATGTAAATGTGACTAAAATATCAAACAATTGACAGGACTCCTTTCTTTTGTACATGTGGATGACAGGAAATTTCAAATTTAACCTCTTATTGTGAAATTGTTTTGGAATTTATAAATCTATCTCTTCACCCTTGAACTTACAAAATACTTTCATAATCTGGTTAAAAATCGTAGATAGTGCCTTAACAACATTTATGTTGCAATTAGTTAATATACATTTGTAATTATTGTCAAAACTAAGGTTCACATCTCTCAGGTCATAGGTCATGACCATGGCCGATTTTGGATATCATGTTTAGACACCTTTTATTGCTCCCTACGACTTTCAAATTATTTGGCTTTCCAATCTTTCGGTTTTGAGTATACTTGATGAAGGTTATTCCGGAAGCGCGTCGTGCGCCCTAAATTTGATATCTTCGTGTTTATTGCAAAGGGACAACTATCAGTGGGTACAACTGTTAAACTAAGCAACTATGCAAAGGTTAAAGCGAACATATTTAAGTGGTTGCCAACACAATATAGGTAACCTGAGGGGTGTCTTATAAGAGGCGGGAACTGCTTGTCCTTCTCGGGCGCATGGGTTAACACCCCCCCCCCCCCCGGGGGAGGGGTTTGTGGTCCGTGTTGCTCATCGTGTTAGTTTTAATTTGTTTTTGTCTTCGTCCTGTGTCTTGGAGACCCAATCTTGTCAGCTTCTTTGCATTGTCCATTCTTGATTACCCCTTCGGTTTTCTCTAATGTTTATTTCCGAAAAATATTTTTGAAAGATTAAATCTTTTTTTTTTTTTTAACAACAATAATATTTTATTCAAACGCTTGTTACAACCAGCTTCATAAGCCCAAGCTTCTTATGAAGCGATATATATATATATATAATATAAATATAGAGAAATTTGTGACACAATGATATTAAAATAATTCATATTCAAATAGATTACAAATAATTCTTTAGTCTTTTCAGAAATGAACTTTTCTGAATTATTTCATTTCCTCTATATATTTGAAGGTATTCCCTAACAAACAATGAGTAAACATCAAGCCTTTTAGTTTTTTACTCTGAAATGTAATATGCCTTATATATTGAAAATCCGATGATTGTAAGAAAATAATTGAAGTCATAATAGCTTTTATCGAATATTTTATTACCGAATACAAGATGATATAAAGTTATATCATTTTCTATTCCACTTTTTTTTTAACAATTCTTTTATTTTCACCCAAAAATCTTTGAAAAAAAATACAAGTCCTAAAGTAGTGACTATAGTCTTCCACTAAATTACATAAATTGCATAAACTATTTTTCATGATTTTCCATTTTAAAGGTAGCTTTTTGGTAGGAATAATGAAATGTAATGATTTCCATCTGAAAACCTTCAACTTATTTTCACTTAAATAATTAAATATAAAATAACATACTGGTTCACATTTTGGTAGTTCTTTTTGTAAATAGGTATTCCATGAATTAAAACCAATTGGTTTTGTAAATTTCTCGTTGAGAAGCAATTCATAGAAAAATTTATTCTTTAGGATTGAAAATCTATAGGGATTTTCCTTAATTAATACATAATTTTTACAAATTTTGACTTCACTTTTTTTGGAATTTTCTGTTTTAATTATATCTACCCATTCTTTTGGAATGCTTTTTTCATGATGGTAAATTCTGTGATCCAATTGGATTTATTATTCAAACGGTTTAAAATAAAATTGTGTGATATCTCGCCATTTTCATCTAAAATATCATTTACATAAATCAAATCACTATTTATCCAATTATTAAACAACAGAGTTTTGTGATCAAACTTGATCAACTTGTTTCTCCATATAATTTGTTTTCTGACGTCTGCAAAATTTAAGGGTGTTCTAGTTTGACCACCTCCTATTTTGTTCCAACTTCGAAGTACTTCTCCATAAAATTCAGGAATCTGTTTAGCATATTTGTTAACTGTAATATTATCTAAATTCTGTGAGAATACTAACCATTTTTGTCCTAATTTTGCAAAATACTTACACGGTATAACTTTCCAATTAACTAATTGATTACTAACAAGTCTACTTACCCAAGATGCTTTAAGAGACATCAAGTAACTTTGAATATCGATCATTTTAAGACCCCCATTTCCAAGTTTCCCTACTACAGTGTTTCGTTTTACTTTATCAGGTTTATTATTCCAAATAAATTTGAAGCATTTGCTATCTATTTCTTTCCTATATTTTTCTGGAACAACACAGGCACTAGCCACATATGTAAATATTGGAACAATTAAAGATTTGATTATCAAAATTTTCCCTAAAGATTAAATCTTACTTACTGATAAAATTGAAAATCTGAATAAAATAAGCAACAGGGTTTACTAATAAAAATGTATAAAGATAGATCTTGGTAAAATACTTATACCGAGAAGAGAACAGCTTACTTCTACTAGAATTACCCCCTTTTGTAACTTCCTATTTACATATTTATTTTCAATGGATGATCACTGGCGCTCGTTTCACCCCTCCCCCATTTTAACTTTAAGCTTATATATACATATTTATTTTCAATAAAATTATTTCATCTCTTTTTTTTCTTTGTTTAACTTGTTCGTGTCCATATTCATACAATCTTATGCTAACAGCAACTTAAATGTGGATAATAAGAGTAGATATAGGACTGACACATGTGAGTCGATGTTAACATAAGATTGCATGAATATGGACACGAACAAGTTAAATAAAGAAAAAAATACAAACATACAAAATACATTAGAACATTTGAATATCACGTAATAAATGGAAAGTAGAAGAAATATTGTGATTTTACACATATTAGGTCAACTGACTTGCTGACCACTTTGTGTGCATTTCGTGGATCTGTTGTATTCAGATGAACAATGGCTTTACTGACTTCACCCCCGTTTTTTTCGTATGTTCATGTTGCTCAGTCTTTATTTTAGTTTCGGGTTTGTAGAACATTGTTTGTGGTGTTCGTAGAACATTGTTTGTGGTGTTTGTAGAACATTGTTTGTGGGGTTTGTAGAACATTGTTTGTGGTGTTTGTAGAACATTGTTTGTGGGGTTTGTAGAACATTGTTTGTGGGGTTTGTAGAACATTGCTTGTTGGGTTTGTAGAACATTGTTTGTGGGGTTTGTAGAAGATTGTTTGTGGGGTTTGTAGAACATTGTTTGTGGGGTTTGTAGAACATTGTTTGTGGGGTTTGTAGAACATTGTTTGTGGGGTTTGTAGAAGATTGTTTGTGGGGTTTGTAGAACATTGTTTGTGGGGTTTGTAGAACATTGTTTGTGGGGTTTGGAGAAGATTGTTTGTGGGGTTTGTAGAACATTGTTTGTGGGGTTTGTAGAACATTGTTTGTGGGGTTTGTAGAACATTGTTTGTGGGGTTTGTAGAACATTGTTTGTGGGGTTTGTAGAACATTGTTTGTGGGGTTTGTAGGACATTGTTTGTGGGGTTTTCTTTGCCGTTTTTTTTGTCCATTATATTGCATTTCCTTCCTCAGAAACGGCATCTTATTATACATTTGGTATCTTCAAGCTTCTATAGCAAATATTTTGAAAGTCCTCATCGCATTGGCATGTAAGTGGTCTCGTTCCAAGTATAATTTGGAATATCATTTGATCTTTGTTTGAAGGGAGATCTAAATAGAGATCTAACGGAAGGTGTTCTATAATTAAATTCCTTCAATTGTCCTTGGTTGTTGCAATAGATAAACTGCCATAGTAAAGTTTTGAAGATACCAAAGGGTAACCAGAAGCCGTATATCGAAGAAGGACAGACAATACAATAGCCCAAAGACAAAGAACAACAGAGCAAACAACAAACAACAATGAACAAAACATTACACGGAAAACTAAAGATCCAGCAACTAATAACCGGTGGTGAACTCAGGTGCTCCGGAAGGGTAGGCAGTCCTACTCCACTAGTGACACCAGTCGTGTTACTCTAGTTACAAACCCGGTAATACGTCATGAATTAGGAAAGGATCGGGAAGTGTTTACGACACGTAGAACATATCCGTGGTCATTTGTGACACAGATATTCCGTAAGGGAAAGCAGTTCCTACTCCACATAAGGCAATCGTCGTGCTACTCTTGTTACACATCTGGGAGAAGACTTCACAAGTTGGTAAAACTTGTGTCCTATCCCTTTTGTTAATATAACAAATAAATTCATCATAAACTAAACACATCTGGAGATAAGTCATTAACGAGGAAAGGATCGGAAAGTGTTAATGACAAGTGGGTCATATCCATAGTCATTTATTGCACAGATATTCCGTAACGGTTAACCAAGTCATGGTGGCGACCGTGAAACCTTCAACGTTATGACTTCAATTTAACCGATGGCTTAGTAGCTTCTTTGTTAGTAGCAACACTTTTATCAAGGAAATCCTGATTGGAACCACAAGCTCTATAATAACGGATCAACTGAGAGATAAATACTCCAAATACACTGCTTATGGAAGACAAATCATTTTCTTTTGGAGATTTCAGAAGTTTTCCGATTCAAGGCTACCAAGCTCGCACAAATATCTGATCTAGTTGCAGTGGGAAAATTTCGATTGTGTTTTACAATAAAATGTTGGTGTCTATTTAATACAGACAAGTGAATTGTGTAGTTATGAAAAATAAATATTCATATGAACAAAAGTAGCTGTAAAATACTTAGTATTATTATGAAAAGAAAGTTTAAACAGTGATGGTTTTCATTTTCAGCAAAACAACCAACCACCTCTCGCCTTAACTCACTGAACACCAAACATGGGGAGCACGACATATGACATTGGAAACCCAGAGCCTGGTTTGAGACAGACACACAAATATGGCGGGGTTAAACCGGCTAATGGGATCCCTACCCAACTTTGATAACTGGTTCTCCAACTGTAATACATCTGCATGTGTAATCAAACGATGAGAAAACCTTCTGTGATTCGCGTCCACTAAAAAAGACCACAAAAATGAATGACAACATAAACATGGACAGTACAATGAATACTCTTAGGACAAAAAATCATAACCGATATTTCTTACAAATTTAATATCTGTTAGTCATGAACATCTAAAAACATTGATGGTGTTCATGGAAGAACAGAGCAAATACATCATCCATTTGTTGGAATCAAATATTGAAAACGTAATATAATATGAAAAGAAATATAATTGCCAGTTTGTTCCAGCAGGTTGTCTATATTTTTAGTAAAGTAATCCTGCATCAAAGAGTGAACTTTTAACTGCTAAATCATAGCCTATGGGAATAAATTTTTTCAAGTATCTAACAAGTTCAGATGTGTCATATTTGAACTGCTTAGCTTTGTTAATTATGTCGCCATAAAATATGGATGGTAAATTCCCTTTTTGATCAGATATCTGCATGTGGAATTGCATCCATAAACAAATTTCCATAGCGGTAATAAAACGTAGGGAAAGTTTTCAGTAATTTATGAAAACATGAATACATGAATCTTGCTGTAAAAGTTTTTCTGTTTTCACGGGTTACGGTCATTGAAGTCAGAAACATTATTACAAATACATGAGAAACAAATATATAAAATGAAAAACAAAATCATACCACATTGTCGGAACCATTCCAGAATCAAATATCATAACAAATTGATACCACATTGTCGACACAATTCCAGAATCAAATATCAAAACAAATTCATACCACACTGCCGGAACAATTCCAGAATCAAATATCACACTGTCGGAACAATTCCAGAATCAAATATCAAAACAAATTCATACCACATTGTCGGAACAATTCCAGAATCAAATATCAAAACAAATGCATACCACATTGTCGGAACAATTCCAGAATCAAATATCAAAGCAAATTCATACCACACTCTCGGAACAATTCCAGAATCAAATATCAAAGCAAAATCATACCACATTGTCGGAACAATTCCAGAATCAAATATCACACTGTCGGAACAATTCCAGAATCAAATATCAAAGCAAATTCATACCACACTGTCGGAACAATTCCAGAATCAAATATCAAAACAAAATCATACCACATTGTCAGAACAATTCCAGAATCAAATATCACACTGTCGGAACAATTCCAGAATCAAATATCAAAACAAATTCATACCACATTGTCGGAACAATTCCAGAATCCAATATTAAAGCAAAATCATACCACATTGTCGGAACAATTCCAGAATAAAATATCAAAACAAAATCATACCACATTGTCGGAACAATTCCAGAATCAAATATTAAAACAAAATCATACCACATTGTCGGAACAATTCCAGAATCAAATATCAAAGCAAAATCATACCACATTGTCGGAACAATTCCAGAATCAAATATCAAAAGAAAATCATACCACATTGTCGGAACAATTCCAGAATCAAATATCAAAACAAAATCATACCACATTGTCGGAACAATTCCAGAATCAAATATCAAAACAAAATCATACCACACTGTCGGAACAATTCCAGAATCAAATATCAAAACAAATTCAAACCACATTGTCGGAACAATTCCAGAATCCAATATTAAAGCAAAATCATACCACATTGTCGGAACAATTCCAGAATAAAATATCAAAACAAATTCATACCACATTGTCGGAACAATTCCAGAATCAAATATTAAAACAAAATCATATCACATTGTCGGAACAATTCCAGAATCAAATATCAAAGCAAAATCATACCACATTGTCGGAACAATTCCAGAATCAAATATCAAAACAAAATAATACCACATTGTCGGAACAATTCCAGAATCAAATATCAAAGCAAAATCATACCACATTGTCGAAACAATTCCAGAATCAAATATCAAAACAAAATCATACCACACTGTCGGAACAATTCCAGAATATAATATCAAAGCAAATTCATACCACATTGTCGGAACAATTCCAGAATCAAATATCAAAACAAATGCATACCACATTGTCGGAACAATTCCAGAATCAAATATCAAAGCAAATTCATACCACACTCTCGGAACAATTCCAGAATCAAATATCAAAACAAAATCATACCACATTGTCGGAACAATTCCAGAATCAAATATCAAAACAAAATCATACCACATTGTCGGAACAATTCCAGAATCAAATATTAAAACAAAATCATACCACATTGTCGGAACAATTCCAGAATCAAATATCAAAGCAAAATCATACCACATTGTCGGAACAATTCCAGAATCAAATATCAAAAGAAAAGCATACCACATTGTCGGAACAATTCCAGAATCAAATATCAAAACAAAATCATACCACATTGTCGGAACAATTCCAGAATCAAATATCAAAACAAAATCATACCACGCTGTCGGAACAATTCCAGAATCAAATATCAAAACAAATTCATACCACATTGTCGGAACAATTCCAGAATCCAATATTAAAGCAAAATCATACCACATTGTCGGAACAATTCCAGAATAAAATATCAAAACAAAATCATACCACATTGTCGGAACAATTCCAGAATCAAATATTAAAACAAAATCATATCACATTGTCGGAACAATTCCAGAATCAAATATCAAAGCAAAATCATACCACATTGTCGGAACAATTCCAGAATCAAATATCAAAACAAAATCATATCACATTGTCGGAACAATTCCAGAATCAAATATCAAAACAAAATCATACCACATTGTCGGAACAATTCCAGAATCAAATATCAAAACAAAATCATACCACACTGTCGGAACAATTCCAGAATCAAATATCACACCGTCGGAACAATTCCAGAATCAAATATCAAAGCAAATTCATACCACACTGTCGGAACAATTCCAGAATCGAATATCAAAACAAAATCATACCACATTGTCAGAACAATTCCAGAATCAAATATCACACTGTCGGAACAATTCCAGAATCAAATATCAAAACAAATTCATACCACATTGTCGGAACAATTCCAGAATCAAATATCAAAACAAAATCATACCACATTGTCGGAACAATTCCAGAATCCAATATTAAAACAAAATCATACCACATTGTCGGAACAATTCCAGAATCAAATATCAAATCAAAATCATACCACATTGTCGGAACAATTCCAGAATCAAATATTAAAACAAAATCATATCACATTGTCGGAACAATTCCAGAATCAAATATCAAAGCAAAATCATACCACATTGTCGGAACAATTCCAGAATCAAATATCAAAGCAAAATCATACCACATTGTCGGAACAATTCCAGAATCAAATATCAAAAGAAAATCATACCACATTGTCGGAACAATTCCAGAATCAAATATCAAAACAAAATCATACCACACTATCGGAACAATTCCAGAATATAATATCAAAATTGTAGAAAGAAGCAAAATCGATACAACTAACTGAGAAATGAAAGCGTCGTATGACGGGACAAAAGAAACGTCACCCTAGTCGTAGTATTTGAATGTTCATTAGCAGGGCCTGTCTTAAGCCAATTGGACCAATTGAGCCTCGTTCTTAAGAGGTCCCGCACTGGAGTTATCTAATCTCGGCTGCCCAAGTACAGACAACAACACACTGCATGTCTTACAGAGAACAGCAATAATTATGAGTTTGCTATGGAGCCATGCGCCTCCTAAGGCCGACCATGTTCATTAGAATTTCACATTAAACAAAATTTGGTTCGTTTCTCATTTAATTGTATGACATTTTTGTATAGGATTTCCAACGTTATATTTCTAGTAATGTTTTTGTTTTGCTTTGTGGATCTCTGCATTTTGTTTTATATATACATGTACATTGTATATTTATTTTACCAAAAAATATACCCGACCCTCGTTAAAAATTCACATACACCATATATATATGCTCTGTTACATACAATATTGTGCATTTATTTATTTGCGTGTTTAATTATATGTGTGTGTGTCAAAGTTGATTGTTTATATGTGTAATTATGATAAATATTTTCTCAATATATGGTAATGATATTAATATTTTACAAATTCCGAAAATCAATAAGTCTTTAAAATGATGGACATTTAAAGGGGCGTTGACAATTTTCTTTCATTTTTCATAAATATATTACTTAATATATCTTAAAGGGACCAAATTATTTTCTTCATTAGAAAATCATATTTTTTTCATATTTTCCCAAAATATGAATTTTCATTGGTTCCTTGATTAATATAAATGACTGATTCTACCCGTATCAAATGAATATTCTGCTTGCAATGACAATGTATGCAAGATATGCCGCTAGGCTTGGAATTTTACTATGCAGCTTGTTATGTAAGTCTACAAAAGAATTATAGTTAGTTTTCTAATCTGCTGTTTATCAGTGTATCAACCATAAAGCCATGTTCTTCATTAATGATTTCTGTGATTTTTATTTAAAATGCGTAATTATTGTGTTGTAACTGTGTTTAAGGAAGTTATGGGTTATGGTGTTTAACGCCACTTTCAACAATAGTTAAGCTATATAGTGGCTGTCAGTATTAAAATAGATATTAACGTTAAACTCCTCTAGCTTATAATTGTAAATGCGTTTCCTCTTTTTCATGTTGCTTGTTTCAATGAAATATGATTTTTCATTTCTTTGAACATTTTATTTCATGCAGTAAAAGTAGATAGAATAATGTACATACAGGCTACTGAATATTGTTCGCAATTCGGGGATAGGGTGTTAAACGCCACTTTCAACAATATTTCAGTTATATCGTGACTGTCAGTTTTATTAGTGGAGGAAACCGGAGTACCCGATTAAATCGGTAATTTGGACCAGCACTCTTAATCGAATGTTCTTAGTGCAAGTTCACTGAAACAACAGTCTGCGGGTAGACATGTCGCTCCACTCGGACACATTATGATCATTCTGAGTCAATTAGTCTTTGCTCTTGCCTTACCCCACCGAATTAAGCTCGAACCGGCGAGCGCGCTAATCATTACACTACTGGTGCGGTTACTATTAGATAGGTGCTAAATAATTATAAATTGTCATTCATGTTTATTTCAAGAAACTTTGGTTAAGGGTGGTGTTTTCAACAATGTCAGCACAATAGCCCGCACAACCATTTATTTTTTCTATAATTCACAGCATCATTTACTGGTGTAGTACTTTGCTCAGCAAATCATTTGTTGCTTCCTGTAACACAAGCAATTTTTTTTTCGACGGCAATATTTTCAAACCGATGAAAAAAACAGCAGAAAATAAATGACTTTTTTTTTGTCCAAAACCGCAGAAATAACCGGTTATACGATATATAGCGAAGGTGTTGGGTGTAACAAAACATGTGCATAAACCATAACACGTTAAGTTGGTTATCGCTTGCGTGGTGTTAGGTTTTTTGTGAGAATTCAACCATTTTAGCGATTGAAATACACAAGCCAGATCTTAATTGAGATGAAATACTGCACGGGTTTGATTGTGTAATATACATTACGGTAAATATCCAATTATCAACAATAGAAAGCTAGGGTTAGAGCTATGATGTTTAACGCCACTTTCAACAATATTACAGTTATATCGTGGCAGTCTGTTTTATTGGTGGAGGAAACCTGTGTACCCGGGGAAAACCCCTGACCTGCCATAAGTCACTGATAAACTTTATCACACAATGTTGTACACCTCGCCCTGACTGCGATTCGAAATAACAACAATGGTTGTGATAAGCATCTATTGCACAAGTAGTTGTAAATCCAACTACCATACGATCACGATGACGACGGCCCCTTTTCAACAATATGTCCGTTATATCGTGGCGGTCAGTGCAAGATATATCACGGTAACTATCCAATTATCAACAATAGAGGGATAGGGTTAGAGCTATGATGTCTAACGCCACTTTCAACAATATTACAGCTATACCGTGGCGGTCAGTTTTATTGGTGGAGGAAACCTGTGTACCCGGAGAAAACCACGAAATGTTCAATTAATATGAATCTACAGCACATATCTTGTACTACATTTATTCTTTTTAAGAGTGGGTGATTGTTGTTTAACGCCAATTCAGCAATTTTTCAGCTATATCATGGCGAGAACAAGTTAATTTGAAATGAGATGATGTTGAGGTCCGCTTTATACTAAACCAACACGCCGTCTTTTTAAAATATCTGAAAGTTAGAGTAAAACTATTGTTACTTTTTATCTATTTCAGATGTGACATGTGACGACCCATGTCTCAGTCATACTATTCTGAGTGATTCAACCAGGTCTGTCAATTATACTTATAACTTTATTGGCACTCAGCCTTGTGACAGATATATAGACTCAGGATGGTACAGATTTCAGTATGTTACAAATAAACTCATGCCTCAATACGCCCCTAAACAATACAAGTGTGGAACAAGTGGTCCTATTTGGCTGATGGGTAAGTATTGTGTAACGTATGGTAAACATTTTTAAAATTATAAACATGTATATCCTTAATGTAAAAAAAAACAAATAGAAAAGACAGGTGACACATGTTTATCGAATTAATTTATATTTGGTGTTGAAACTAAAATATTAATCGATGCCACATTTCAGAAATGGAATGCAATAAAACAACAACAAAAACGTTTGAGAAGAAGACATGTCCGCAGCCCAACCCCCACTCCAGAATTTAGGGAGCACGTGGGATTGGAATTAAAATATCAGTTTATATTTTTTTCATGCATCTTTAGCATGTTCAAATGTCTGTTTTTAGCTTAATTAATTAATTATTTTTTACTGCAAAATGTCGTTTTCGCTCTGCATGGAATTCTGGAATTTGTTGTTTATATGTATTGTTTGCTTGAAGCTATTAGTGCTGTTTTTAAAGTAACTACAATGGCTTGAAAACACTATCAAGACTCTTACCGGACATGATCTATATATGGGTAACACGGCAGGTGTTTTATAAGAAGAAGGAAATGCTTCCCTCTGGGAGCACCTAGGTTCATCTCCGATTTTTGTTGATCATCTTTTTAGTTTTCTGTGTTGTGTTTCAGTTTTGTTTTGTTGTTTTGTCTTCGTCCTCTGTCTTCTGTACTCACTGTTGCCATTGTCTCCGAATTGTCTATTCTTGATTTTGGGTTTTCTCTAACGTTTATTTTTTATGACTTGTCTCAAAATAAATAATTGCTTTTCAGCTTTCAAGAAAAATGCAATGGGATCAAATTAAATTAAAAATGTTTGTCCTTCTGGTTAACCACATATCTCTGTCATCCAAAAAACTGTGTTTTATTTAATTTATGTTCTTCTTATTTAATTATGTAGACCATTTTGTCTTGTCATGTGTATTTATTTTCTATGTATGTTAAATTGGCAAATTCTCCGTACCATTGTTTCAACTATGGTTTTTTGAGAAATAAAGATTATTGGTTCTTGATTCTTGCTTGTATAACTGCTGCTAATTAAAACAAACAAATCAACGGGTTTGTCAGTCACATCAGTGTCCCCTAATAAATAATGGTCAGTTGCTTGTTTGCTTGTGTGCTTGATGGTGTTTAATGCCACTTTCCACAATATTTCAGTTATATCGTGGCGGTCAGTTTTATTTGTGGAGGAAACCGGAGGACCCGGAGAAAACCACCGACCTGTCGCAAGCCTTTGACAAACTTTATCACATAATGTTGTACACCTCGCCCTGATCGAGATTCGAACTCACATCAGCGGTAATAGGTACTGATTGCATAGGTAGTTGTAAATCCAACTACCATACGATCACGACCACGACGGCCCCTGATTGTCAGTTGCATAGTAATATGTAGCATGGGTATATTGGATGAATAATTGGTAGTTATCTTTCATATTCTTCACAAACTGGCAAATAAATTCAAAACGACACCGTTATGCCTGGTCGACTTTTTTTTTAATTTCAAATAAATGATAGACAGCCATCATAACTCTTTAATCTGATTCCCGACCTATAACAATAATGCATTTGTTTTCATTATGAGTTGTATACAACACATTCTACCGTCTTAACTAGTAACTAGTTAACTGTAAACATTCAATGATCCTGCTAATGTACTGTGAATGTTCATGATTACCGTCGTTTTGGTGATGGCGTGATGTCTTTCAGAGCGAAAGCGAATCTGTGCAGGTTTATCAATGTTAATGATTGCCTTCGCTTTGGTGATGACGTGATGTCTTTCAGAACGAAAGCGAATCTGTGCAGGTTTGTGAATGTTCGTGCTTGACTTGGGTTTTGTGATGGCGTGATGTCATTCAGAACGAAAGCGAATCTGTGCAGGTTTGTGAATGTTTATGCTTGCCTTCGTTTTTGTGATGGCGTGTTGTCTTTCAGCGCGGAAGCGAATCTGAGCAAGTTTGTGAATGTTCATGCTTGCCTTCGTTTTTGTGATGGCGTGATGTCATTCAGAGCGAAAGCGAATCTGTGCAGGTTTGTGAATATTCATGCTTGCCTTCGTTTTTGTGATGGCGTGTTGTCTTTAAGCGCGGAAGCGAATCTGTGCAGGCTTGTGAATGTTCATGCTTGCCTTCGTTTTTGTGATGGCGTGTTGTCTTTCAACGCGGAAGCGAATCTGAGCAGGTTTGTGTATGTTCATTCTTATCTTCGTTTTTGTGATGGCGTGATGTCATTCAGAGCGAAAGCGAATCTGTGCAGATTTGTGAATGTTCATGATTACCTTCGTTTTGTGATGGCGTGATGCCCTTCAAAACGGAAACGAATCTGTGCAGGTTTGTGAATGTTCATGATTACCGTCGTTTTTTGTGATGGCGTGTTGTCTTTCAGAACGAAAGCGAATCTGTGCAGGTTTGTGAATGTTCATGATTACCGTCGCTTTTGTGATGTCGTGTTGTCTTTCAGAACGAAAGCGAATCTGTGCAGGTTTGTGAATGTTCATGATTACCGTCGCTTTTGGGATGTCGTGTTGTCTTTCAGAACGAAAGCGAATCTGTGCAGGTTTGTGAATGTTCATGATTACCGTCGTTTTTTGTGATGGTGCGTTGTCTTTCAGAGAGGAAGCAAATATGCCCATATTTTTTTCACTGTTTGTTTATATTTACATTTGTATTGTTTTTGGAGACCCTATTATTGCTCGGGATTCCATTAATCGGTTTAGCCCCGCCATATTTTTGTGTCTGTCCCAAACTAAGACATTGATTTTCATAAGAATATGTATTAGTCTTTTGTGTTCAATTATTTGATGTTTTTGAGGTAGTTTTTCTTTTTGTTGATTATTAAAATTGTTGGCCATCAATGTTTAAAATTTCTTTACATGATTCATGAGTTGGGTGTGTCCATTGTATCTCACAGATTGAAATCTATATTAGATCCAATTTTACACAGTGGGATTCGTTCTGTATGCAGGGTTTATGACGTAGCGATTAGTATTTATCTAATACTCTCCGCATGGTTTGTAACTAGATTAACACAACGGTTGCCGCTATTGGAGCAGTAACTGCTTACCCTTCCGGGAGCACCATAGTTCACCCCCGATTTTTAGTGGGATTCGTGTTACTCGATATTTAGTTTTATGTGTATGTTTTGTTGATCATTGTTTGTTCTTTTGTAATTGTTTTTTTATTTTTGTTTTGCCATTTTGTTTTCTGCTTTCTGATTACCCCTTTGGTATCTTCAAACTCTTCTTACTATTCACAAAAATCAATGACTTTCTTCATAAATATATCAATTACATGTAATCTTTGTGTGATTTGTAAAATGCAACTGAAAACATTTTACATTAATAACACACTTTTTGGGTTTGTTACAGGTAGTTATCCAGAAATGACAGGTGTCGTGAACACTTTGAAAGCGTGCAAAGTACAATTTCCGGACGATTGTGCAGAAACATGGGACCTGGAAGTGAAAAACTGTGGGTCATTCATGGTGTTTCACCTCACCTTTCTTCAATCGTGCAGTGGGAGGTATTGTATGGGTATGTAGCTTAAAATGATCCCATATAAGTTTGATATTACTGGTATATCAGATAATATATCTTCCAAGCCATTGTTTTTTTTAACCTTATACGAAAAGCGTTTGAGTTCATATTAATATCTCTTATCTAATATTCTAAGCAATGGAAAATGAACAAAAATTATGTGGTTACGTATTTTCCATTGCTTAGAATATTGGATAAGAGATATTAGTATGAACTCTAACGTTTTCGTATAAGGTAAAATAACAATGGTCAGTTTTATTGGTGAATGAAATCGGAGTACCCGGAGAAAAGCACCGACCTGCTGTAAGATTTAAATATTATATCCCTTGCTAAGTTGTTCACCTTTATTTAATGCAAATTAGCAAGTTAAGTTTTATTTTTATCAATGAACTTTTTATAATTTGTAGAATATTAATTATTTACTACATGTACATCAAAATCAATTTGATCATTTCAACAAATGGAAATTGTCAGATTTCATATTTATATATGTTTCGAATGTAAAATTTCGCTTTCAAATTTAATATTTCAAGCAATGTTTATGCTGATCATCACAGGCCCTCGTCGAAAACCGGGGATTCACTGGAGGGCTAAGTACTTCTTGTTTTACTAGCTTCACACTACCCGTGTTACTGTTAAACTACACGAACATCATCTGACATGGAAATCATGTTGGACACTAGTATGCGTAAATAAAAACAAGTAGTTTAAATAAAACATCAGCCCCTACAAAACAAATTAATTTGAAGCTAAATATAGAAATACTATCAAACGCACTAAATTAATCATGTGGCTATTTATATTCTTTTTTTAAATTACGTGTCTTAAAATGAAAATGGTCAAAAAATGTAAAAATGGTTCAAATCAAATTAACTTATTTATTTATGTTTTTGCTTTGTTTTATTTAGTTTTTGGTTGTTTGTTTGTTGTTTATGACAAATATATTGGTAACATCCATTTTTAATCAAATGTATTGAGAATTACTATCTATTTTAGACGTTACTAACTGTTCATACACTTCATGTGAGAATGGCGGGAACTGTACTGACTTATCTAGTGGAGATTATGAATGTTCCTGCAGTGGCGGATTTAGTGGACCAAATTGTGAAATAGGTATGTCCTTTATGGCGGACAATACGTTGTTAATGTCTTATTGATAAATCCTACTGGGGTAGGTCTTTGGTTATCATCGTCGCTTGCATCAGTTTTCCAGCTGCATCGTAAAAGGCTGGCTGTTATATTGATCTGAATGGTAAAACCCCTTGATTATAGGTAGTTTTCTAGAAACCTAGACACTTGAGTTGGGTATCGGCGCGCGAACCCAGATAGATGGTACATTTCACTAAACTTTTGATAGAAGTTAGCGATGTTAACCACTCCACCACACATGCCACGCGCTGCATACTGTCTTTTAAGGGGAAGGTTATGGTGTTTAACGACACTTTCAACAATATTTCAGTAATATCGTGGCGGTCAGTTTTATTGGTGGAGGAAACCTGAGTACACGGAGAAAACCACCGACCTGTCACAAGTCACTTACAAACTTTATCATATAATGTTGTATAGAGTACACATTGCCATGAGCTGGATTCGAACTGACAACGTTGGTTATTATATAATGATATATGTATCTTCAAACTATTTTATGTATATAGATGATGCATGTGATCCCAATCCTTGTAACAACGGAGGAAACTGCACTAATGCAACTGGAGAATCATATACATGTGAATGTGCTCCTGGCTTCTCTGGTGTAAACTGTGAAAATGGTATGTACCACAGCAATTAATAAGTGAAATTAGATGATTGCTTTGTAGGAACACACTAACATCTACTGATCTCTCGTCTGGGGTCACCTTAAGGTTCATATATTTTACCGACCGATCTACGATGAACTTCCTAATTGTGAAGCTGATCACGCACCAACATATGTATTCTGATTGGTCAATATATTTAACCATCTGTCTTTTGTATGCTTGGATGGTCAAGATGAATAATAGGTTACATGACATGACACCCTACGAGTTGTTGTTAGATGCTTACTGTATGTCAATACAAATATAAAAAAACAACAGACATAATCAACAGTTTCATTAGATATCACATTAATTGATGACAGAAAGATAACAGTAAGGTTTTATCAGATATATTAGCTTCAATAAATCCCTTCAAAATCTGGAGTTTTCACATTTTCCTTTGGCAGCCATCTTGGTGAAAAAAGGGGGGATGAAATGAGAACTTTGAATAGTCATAAAAATTATTACCGTTTGTCTGATAATGACATCTGATGGCTCCAAATGTTCGTCCTGAAGAGCTTTTTCATAATAACATAAAAAATATAGTATATCCCCTGAAATTATATATGCCTGGCCTCTCTACAGTATATTGTCAGACTGTTAATCATAGTTGTAATAACAGCACAGAGCGTATGTATCATGTTAATATGATAATTTTAGTGTACGAGTCCGAAATAGGGATAAAATGGACAAAATATATTACTCCATAGGAACCACTCAAAAGTCATAGTAACTAATACAAAATATATACCTCTAACAAACATATACATGACCGCCAATTAATCTGGCGACATACGGGCACTTCGATAAAGCGTGGCGGGATTAAATTAGAAATATAGAAGTAATATTACAATCTCATAAAACAGTACATTTAAATAACAGGTAAATAGGGTTGCCCCATCTATTCAGTGGAGAACATGTTTTAAACGTCGTTTGAGACTACGGATTATCCCTTTGGTATCTCTTCTTCAATAATGGCTTGCTAATTCATTAAGACGACCATTATAATCGTGAGCTATTTACTTTAATTAGTATCATCTACAACTAACTATATTTCGTACACTTTTCCTGACAGTAGTAACTGTAATGGGGACATGCTTCATAGTAATATATATAATGAAATAGAAGATGAAGGGTGGGATCCCATTAACTGGTTTCATCTCGCAACGTTTTTTGAGAGGTCTGGATGCAAAAAAGAAAAACTGATCTCATAGACAAATGTATTGTTCTATCGGCACAAAACCAAAAATAAATATAAGTAAATACATTGTATATCACACTATGTAAAATGAAGAAATAAGTACCACACTGTCCGAACAGTTTCAAAATCTGGTAGAAACAATCGTAGGTATAGAGTCAAAATAGACACTCCTAGCATTATACATTTAAATAGTAATGAAATGAAAAATAAAAAAGTACCCCACTGTCGGAACAGCTCCAAAATCTAATGGAACAAATCGTAGAAAAAGAGATACAATCGATTCATTCAACATCATCAATTGCAATAGTAAGTGTTGTCATTTCTTTATTCAGATACGAGCGAGTGTCATCCTAATCCTTGTCTAAACAACGGAACGTGCATTGATATTGTACACGACTACAATTGTACATGTCTCCAGGGCTATGTTGGACGTAATTGTGAGAATGGTACGTATAATAGCATTTTATGTTTGTTACAGATAGGTAATACTATATCAGGATCTAGGGTTTGTAACTAGAGTAACACGACGGGTGTCACTAATGGAGCAGGAACTGATTACTCTTACGGAGCACCTGAGTTCACTCACCCCCTGTTTTAAGTGGAGTTCGTGTTACTCGATCTTTAGTTTTATGTGTAATGTTTTTCACATCGTTGTTTGTCCTTTTGTCCCTTTTTCTTTTGTCCATGGTGTTGTCTTGCCTTTTTCGATTTACGGATTCTAATTGCCACTTTGGTATCTTCAAACCCTTCTACCAATGGGTATTACATGTGGACGGAGTGTCTGTTTATAATCACGTAATGTGTTTCCTGCTCTTTCATCTCCAATTCAGATATTTACTGAACATTGAAAAGTAGCCTTAATAACACAGTGGATGCCACATGTGGACCAAATACTATTTACCCTTCCAGACTTTAGTCATCGTGATCTCTTTCATGCTCTTTTATATCCAATTAAGATATTTACTGGACATTGAACAGTAACCTGAATAACACAGTGGATACCACATGTGGACCAAAAACTATTTATCCAGACTTTACTCTCGATTTTTAATGCGGTCCATCTGCACTATCCACTATTCGTACAAAAATAATAAATATATTGAAAATGCAGGAAAAAATTAAAGTCCCATAACTCCTACAAAATCATACGAGGTTTATTTCATTATTATGATATTCCAGAACGTTGCATCATATCTGCAGCTTTGGATAGATGATTTGCTATCAATGAGTAACCTGCATTGACGGTGGTTCATTACATTTAGGTTGAAGTTTTTACTTTGGAGACAGTGGTTCATCTCATTTAGATTGAATTCTTCATTTCGGATATTCTACGGTCGCCATCATAAATTCGTTTGTTTGCTGAGTATATCTCGTCGCTGACGCAGTGTCTGTTTATAATCACGTGATCTTTTTCCTCCTCTTTCATATCCAATTAAGATATTTACTGGACATTGAACAGTAACCTGAATAACACAGTGGATACCACATGTGGACCAAAAACTATTTATTCTTCCAGACTTTACTCTCGATTTTTAATGCGGTCCATCTGCCTCACCTTTAATTTTTTTGTGAATAAATCTTTGACTTTGTTCCATATTTACTTTCTAGAAACTGACGAATGTGTATCTATTCCTTGCTTGAACAACGGCACATGTACGGATCTGTTCAATGACTATAATTGTACATGTGCTACCGGATATATTGGACGCAATTGTGAGAATGGTACGTATATCCAAAGGTGTTTTTCACACAATGTAGGTTCTTATATATCTGCCTAATTCAGGTAAAAAGCAAGAATTCACTGTGCACCATCCACTATTCGTACAATAATAATAAATATATTGAAAATGCATGACAATATTAAAGTCCCATAACTCCTACAAAATCATACGAGGTTTATTTCATTATTATGATATCCCAGAACATTGCATCATATCTGCAGCTTTGGATAGATGATTTGCTATCGATGAGTAACCTGAATTGACGGTGGTTCATTACATTTAGGTTGAAGTTTTTACTTTGGAGACAGTGGTTCATCTCATTTAGATTGAATTCTTCATTTCGGATATTTTACCGTCGCCATAATAAATTCGTTTGTTTGCTGAGTATATCTCGTCGCTGACGCAGTGTCTGTTTATAATCACGTGATCTTTTTCCTGCTCTTTCATATCCAATTAAGATATTTACTGGACATTGAACAGTAACCTGAATAACACAGTGGATACCACATGTGGACCAAAAACTATTTATTCTTCCAGACTTTACTCTCTATTTTTAATGCGGTCCATCGGCCTCACCTTTAATTTTTTTGTGAATAAATCTTTGACTTTGTTCCATATTTACTTTCTAGAAACTGACGAATGTGTATCTATTCCTTGCTTGAACGATGGCACATGTACGGATCTGTTCAATGACTATAATTGTACATGTGCTACCGGATATATTGGACGCAATTGTGAGAATGGTACGTATATCCAAAGGTGTTTTTCACACAATGTAGGTTCTTATATATCTGCCTAATTCAGGTAAAAAACAAGAATTCACTGTGCACCATCCACTATGCGTACAAAAATAATAAATATATTGAAAATGCATGAAAATATTAAAGTCCCATAACTCCTACAAAATCATACGAGGTTTATTTCATTATTATGATATTCCAGAACGTGGCATCACATCTGCAGCTTTGGATAGATGATTTGCTATCGATGAGTAACCTGAATTGACGGTGGTTCATTACATTTAGGTTGAAGTTTTTACTTTGGAGACAGTGGTTCATGTCATTTGGATTGAATTCTTCATTTCGGAAATTTTACCGTCGCCATCATAAATTCGTTTGTTTGCTGAGTCTATCTCGTCGCTGACGCAGTGTCTGTTTATGATCACGTGATATCTTTCCTGCTCTTTCATATCAAATTAAGATATTTACTGGACATTGACCAGTAACCTGAATAACACAGTGGATACCACATGTGGACCAAAAACTATTTACCCTTCCAGACTTTACTCTCGATTTTTAATGCGGTCCATCTGCCTCACCTTTAATTTTTTTGTGAATAAATCTTTGACTTTGTTCCATATTTACTTTCTAGAAACTGACGAATGTGTATCTATTCCTTGCTTGAACGACGGCACATGTACGAATCTGTTCAATGACTATAATTGTACATGTGCTACCGGATATATTGGACGCAATTGTGAGAATGGTACGTATATCCAAAGGTGTTTTTCACACAATGTAGGTTCTTATATATCTGCCTAATTCAGGTAAAAAACAAGAATTCACTGTGCACCATCCACTATGCGTACAAAAATAATAAATATATTGAAAATGCATGAAAATATTAAAGTCCCATAACTCCTACAAAATCATACGAGGTTTATTTCATTATTATGATATTCCAGAACGTGGCATCACATCTGCAGCTTTGGATAGATGATTTGCTATCGATGAGTAACCTGAATTGACGGTGGTTCATTACATTTAGGTTGAAGTTTTTACTTTGGAGACAGTGGTTCATCTCATTTAGATTGAATTCTTCATTTCGGATATTTTACCGTCGCCATCATAAATTCGTTTGTTTGCTGTGTCTATCTCGTCGCTGACGCAGTGTCTGTTTATGATCACGTGATATCTTTCCTGCTCTTTCATATCAAATTAAGATATTTACTGGACATTGAACAGTAACCTGAATAGCACAGTGGATACCACATGTGGACCAAAAACTATTTACCCTTCCAGACTTTACTCTCGATTTTTAATGCGGTCCATCTGCCTCACCTTTAATTTTTTTGTGAATAAATCTTTGACTTTGTTCCATATTTACTTTCTAGAAACTGACGAATGTGTATCTAATCCTTGCTTGAACAACGGCACATGTACGGATCTGTTCAATGACTATAATTGTACATGTGCGACCGGATATATTGGACGCAATTGTGAGAATGGTACGTATATTCAAAGGTGTTTTCCACACAATGTAGGTTCTTATATATCTGTCTAATTCATATAAAAAACAAGAATTCACTGTGCACCATCCACTATGCGTACAAAAATAATAAATATATTGAAAATGCAGGAAAAAATTAAAGTCCCATAACTCCTACAAAATCATACGAGGTTTATTTCATTATTATGATATTCCAGAACGTGGCATCACATCTGCAGCTTTGGATAGATGATTTGCTATCGATGAGTAACCTGAATTGACGGTGGTTCATTACATTTAGGTTGAAGTTTTTACTTTGGAGACAGTGGTTTATGTCATTTGAATTGAATTCTTCATTTCGGAAATTTTACCGTCGCCATCATAAATTCGTTTGTTTGCTGAGTCTATCTCGTCGCTGACGCAGTGTCTGTTTATGATCAAGTGATATCTTTCCTGCTCTTTCATATCAAATAAAGATATTTACTGGACATTGAACAGTAACCTGAATAACACAGTGGATACCACATGTGGACCAAAAACTATTTACCCTTCCAGACTTTACTCTCGATTTTTAATGCGGTCCATCTGCCTCACCTTTAATTTTTTTGTGAATAAATCTTTGACTTTGTTCCATATTTACTTTCTAGAAACTGACGAATGTGTATCTATCCCTTGCTTGAACGGCGGCACATGTACGGATCTGTTCAATGACTATAATTGTACATGTGTGACCGGATATATTGGACGCAATTGTGAGAATGGTACGTATATCCAAAGGTGTTTTTCACACAATGTAGGTTCTTATATATCTGCCTAATTCAGGTAAAAAACAAGAATTCACTGTGCACTATCCACTATGCGTACAAAAATAATAAATATATTGAAAATGCAGGAAAAAATTAAAGTCCCATAACTCCTACAAAATCATATGAGGTTTATTTCATTATTATGATATTACAGGACGTTGCATCATATCTGCAGCTTTGGATAGATGATTTGCTATCGATGAGTAACCTGAATTGACGGTGGTTCATTAC
Organism: Bathymodiolus brooksi; assembly: GCA_963680875.1. Lineage (NCBI taxonomy): Eukaryota > Metazoa > Mollusca > Bivalvia > Mytilida > Modiolidae > Bathymodiolus > Bathymodiolus brooksi. The sequence continues at coordinate 65,249,536 of OY804584.1, forward strand.
ATTTAGGTTGAAGTTTTTACTTTGGAGACAGTGGTTCATCTCATTTAGATTGAATTCTTCATTTCGAATATTTTACCGTCGCCATCATAAATTCGTTTGTTTGCTGTGTCTATCTCGTCGCTGACGCAGTGTCTGTTTATGATCACGTGATATCTTTCCTGCTCTTTCATATCAAATTAAGATATTTACTGGACATTGAACAGTAACCTGAATAGCACAGTGGATACCACATGTGGACCAAAAACTATTTACCCTTCCAGACTTTACTCTCGATTTTTAATGCGGTCCATCTGCCTCACCTTTAATTTTTTTGTGAATAAATCTTTGACTTTGTTCCATATTTACTTTCTAGAAACTGACGAATGTGTATCTAATCCTTGCTTGAACAACGGCACATGTACGGATCTGTTCAATGACTATAATTGTACATGTGCGACCGGATATATTGGACGCAATTGTGAGAATGGTACGTATATTCAAAGGTGTTTTCCACACAATGTAGGTTCTTATATATCTGTCTAATTCATATAAAAAACAAGAATTCACTGTGCACCATCCACTATGCGTACAAAAATAATAAATATATTGAAAATGCAGGAAAAAATTAAAGTCCCATAACTCCTACAAAATCATACGAGGTTTATTTCATTATTATGATATTCCAGAACGTTGCATCATATCTGCAGCTTTGGATAGATGATTTGCTATCGATGAGTAACCTGAATTGACGGTGGTTCAATACATTTAGGTTGAAGTTTTTACTTTGGAGACAGTGGTTCATCTCATTTAGATTGAATTCTTCATTTCGGATATTCTACGGTCGCCATCATAAATTCGTTTGTTTGCTGAGTCTATCTCGTCGCTGACGCATTGTTTGTTTATAATCACGTGATCTTTTTCCTGCTCTTTCATATCCAATTAAGATATTTACTGGAGATTGAACAGTAACCTGAATAACACAGTGGATACCAGATGTGGACAAAAAACTATTTATTCTTCCAGACTTTACTCTCGATTTTGAATGCGGTCCATCTGCCTCACCTTTAATTTTTTTGTGAATAAATCTTTGATTTTGTTCCATATTTACTTTCTAGAAACTGACGAATGTGTATCTATTCCTTGCTTGAACGACGGCACATGTACGGATCTGTTCAATGACTATAATTGTACATGTGTGACCGGATATATTGGACGCAATTGTGAGAATGGTACGTATATCCAAAGGTGTTTTTCACACAATGTAGGTTCTTATATATCTGCCTAATTCATGTAAAAAACAAGAATTCACTGTGCACCATCCACTATGCGTACAAAAATAATAAATATGTTGAAAATGCAGGAAAAAATTAAAGTCCCATAACTCCTACAAAATCATACGAGGTTTATTTCATTATCATGATATTCCAGAACGTTGCATCATATCTGTAGCTTTGGATAGATGATTTGCTATCAATGAGTAACCTGCATTGACGGTGGTTCATTACATTTAGGTTGAAGTTTTTACTTTGGAGACAGTGGTTCATCTCATTTAGATTGAATTCTTCATTTCGGATATTCTACGGTCGCCATCATAAATTCGTTTGTTTGCTGAGTATATCTCGTCGCTGACGCAGTGTCTGTTTATAATCACGTGATCTTTTTCCTCCTCTTTCATATCCAATTAAGATATTTACTGGACATTGAACAGTAACCTGAATAACACAGTGGATACCACATGTGGACCAAAAACTATTTATTCTTCCAGACTTTACTCTCGATTTTTAATGCGGTCCATCTGCCTCACCTTTAATTTTTTTGTGAATAAATCTTTGACTTTGTTCCATATTTACTTTCTAGAAACTGACGAATGTGTATTTATTCCTTGCTTGAACAACGGCACATGTACGGATCTGTTCAATGACTATAATTGTACATGTGCTACCGGATATATTGGACGCAATTGTGAGAATGGTACGTATATCCAAAGGTGTTTTTCACACAATGTAGGTTCTTATATATCTGCCTAATTCAGGTAAAAAGCAAGAATTCACTGTGCACCATCCACTATTCGTACAATAATAATAAATATATTGAAAATGCATGACAATATTAAAGTCCCATAACTCCTACAAAATCATACGAGGTTTATTTCATTATTATGATATCCCAGAACATTGCATCATATCTGCAGCTTTGGATAGATGATTTGCTATCGATGAGTAACCTGAATTGACGGTGGTTCATTACATTTAGGTTGAAGTTTTTACTTTGGAGACAGTGGTTTATGTCATTTGGATTGAATTCTTCATTTCGGAAATTTTAGCGTCGCCATCATAAATTCGTTTGTTTGCTGAGTCTATCTCGTCGCTGACGCAGTGTCTGTTTATGATCACGTGATATCTTTCCTGCTCTTTCATATCAAATTAAGATATTTACTGGACATTGAACAGTAACCTGAATAACACAGTGGATACCACATGTGGACCAAAAACTATTTACCCTTCCAGACTTTACTCTCGATTTTTAATGCGGTCCATCTGCCTCACTTTAATTTTTTTGTGAATAAATCTTTGACTTTGTTCCATATTTACTTTCTAGAAACTGACGAATGTGTATCTATCCCTTGCTTGAACGGCGGCACATGTACGGATCTGTTCAATGACTATAATTGTACATGTGTGACCGGATATATTGGACGCAATTGTGAGAATGGTACGTATATCCAAAGGTGTTTTTCACACAATGTAGGTTCTTATATATCTGCCTAATTCAGGTAAAAAACAAGAATTCACTGTGCACTATCCACTATGCGTACAAAAATAATAAATATATTGAAAATGCAGGAAAATATTAAAGTCCCATAACTCCTACAAAATCATACGAGGTTTATTTCATTATTATGATATTCCAGAACGTGGCATCACATCTGCAGCTTTGGATAGATGATTTGCTATCGATGAGTAACCTGAATTGACGGTGGTTCATTACATTTAGGTTGAAGTTTTTACTTTGGAGACAGTGGTTCATGTCATTTAGATTGAATTCTTCATTTCGGAAATTTTACCGTCGCCATCATAAATTCGTTTATTTGCTGAGTCTATCTCGTCGCTGACGCAGTGTCTGTTTATGATCAAGTGATATCTTTCCTGCTCTTTCATATCAAATTAAGATATTTACTGGACATTGACCAGTAACCTGAATAACACAGTGGATACCACATGTGGACCAACAACTATTTACCCTTCCAGACTTTACTCTCGATTTTTAATGCGGTCCATCTGCCTCACCTTTAATTTTTTTGTGAATAAATCTTTGACTTTGTTCCATATTTACTTTCTAGAAACTGACGAATGTGTATCTATTCCTTGCTTGAACGACGGCACATGTACGGATCTGTTCAATGACTATAATTGTACATGTGCTACCGGATATATTGGACGCAATTGTGAGAATGGTACGTATATCCAAAGGTGTTTTTCACACAATGTAGGTTCTTATATATCTGCCTAATTCAGGTAAAAAACAAGAATTCACTGTGCACCATCCACTATGCGTACAAAAATAATAAATATATTGAAAATGCAGGAAAATATTAAAGTCCCATAACTCCTACAAAATCATACGAGGTTTATTTCATTATTATGATATTCCAGAACGTGGCATCACATCTGCAGCTTTGGATAGATGATTTGCTATCGATGAGTAACCTGAATTGACGGTGGTTCATTACATTTAGGTTGAAGTTTTTACTTTGGAGACAGTGGTTCATCTCATTTAGATTGAATTCTTCATTTCGGATATTTTACCGTCGCCATCATAAATTCGTTTGTTTGCTGTGTCTATCTCGTCGCTGACGCAGTGTCTGTTTATGATCACGTGATATCTTTCCTGCTCTTTCATATCAAATTAAGATATTTACTGGACATTGAACAGTAACCTGAATAGCACAGTGGATACCACATGTGGACCAAAAACTATTTACCCTTCCAGACTTTACTCTCGATTTTTAATGCGGTCCATCTGCCTCACCTTTAATTTTTTTGTGAATAAATCTTTGACTTTGTTCCATATTTACTTTCTAGAAACTGACGAATGTGTATCTAATCCTTGCTTGAACAACGGCACATGTACGGATCTGTTCAATGACTATAATTGTACATGTGCGACCGGATATATTGGACGCAATTGTGAGAATGGTACGTATATTCAAAGGTGTTTTCCACACAATGTAGGTTCTTATATATCTGTCTAATTCATATAAAAAACAAGAATTCACTGTGCACCATCCACTATGCGTACAAAAATAATAAATATATTGAAAATGCAGGAAAAAATTAAAGTCCCATAACTCCTACAAAATCATACGAGGTTTATTTCATTATTATGATATTCCAGAACGTGGCATCACATCTGCAGCTTTGGATAGATGATTTGCTATCGATGAGTAACCTGAATTGACGGTGGTTCATTACATTTAGGTTGAAGTTTTTACTTTGGAGACAGTGGTTCATGTCATTTGGATTGAATTCTTCATTTCGGAAATTTTACCGTCGCCATCATAAATTCGTTTATTTGCTGAGTCTATCTCGTCGCTGACGCAGTGTCTGTTTATGATCAAGTGATATCTTTCCTGCTCTTTCATATCAAATTAAGATATTTACTGGACATTGACCAGTAACCTGAATAACACAGTGGATACCACATGTGGACCAAAAACTATTTACCCTTCCAGACTTTACTCTCGATTTTTAATGCGGTCCATCTGCCTCACCTTTAATTTTTTTGTGAATAAATCTTTGACTTTGTTCCATATTTACTTTCTAGAAACTGACGAATGTGTATCTATTCCTTGCTTGAACGACGGCACATGTACGGATCTGTTCAATGACTATAATTGTACATGTGCTACCGGATATATTGGACGCAATTGTGAGAATGGTACGTATATCCAAAGGTGTTTTTCACACAATGTAGGTTCTTATATATCTGCCTAATTCAGGTAAAAAACAAGAATTCACTGTGCACCATCCACTATGCGTACAAAAATAATAAATATATTGAAAATGCAGGAAAATATTAAAGTCCCATAACTCCTACAAAATCATACGAGGTTTATTTCATTATTATGATATTCCAGAACGTGGCATCACATCTGCAGCTTTGGATAGATGATTTGCTATCGATGAGTAACCTGAATTGACGGTGGTTCATTACATTTAGGTTGAAGTTTTTACTTTGGAGACAGTGGTTCATCTCATTTAGATTGAATTCTTCATTTCGGATATTTTACCGTCGCCATCATAAATTCGTTTGTTTGCTGTGTCTATCTCGTCGCTGACGCAGTGTCTGTTTATGATCACGTGATATCTTTCCTGCTCTTTCATATCAAATTAAGATATTTACTGGACATTGAACAGTAACCTGAATAGCACAGTGGATACCACATGTGGACCAAAAACTATTTACCCTTCCAGACTTTACTCTCGATTTTTAATGCGGTCCATCTGCCTCACCTTTAATTTTTTTGTGAATAAATCTTTGACTTTGTTCCATATTTACTTTCTAGAAACTGACGAATGTGTATCTAATCCTTGCTTGAACAACGGCACATGTACGGATCTGTTCAATGACTATAATTGTACATGTGCGACCGGATATATTGGACGCAATTGTGAGAATGGTACGTATATTCAAAGGTGTTTTCCACACAATGTAGGTTCTTATATATCTGTCTAATTCATATAAAAAACAAGAATTCACTGTGCACCATCCACTATGCGTACAAAAATAATAAATATATTGAAAATGCAGGAAAAAATTAAAGTCCCATAACTCCTACAAAATCATACGAGGTTTATTTCATTATTATGATATTCCAGAACGTGGCATCACATCTGCAGCTTTGGATAGATGATTTGCTATCGATGAGTAACCTGAATTGACGGTGGTTCATTACATTTAGGTTGAAGTTTTTACTTTGGAGACAGTGGTTCATGTCATTTGGATTGAATTCTTCATTTCGGAAATTTTACCGTCGCCATCATAAATTCGTTTGTTTGCTGAGTCTATCTCGTCGCTGACGCAGTGTCTGTTTATGATCAAGTGATATCTTTCCTGCTCTTTCATATCAAATTAAGATATTTACTGGACATTGAACAGTAACCTGAATAACACAGTGGATACCACATGTGGACCAAAAACTATTTACCCTTCCAGACTTTACTCTCGATTTTTAATGCGGTCCATCTGCCTCACCTTTAATTTTTTTGTGAATAAATCTTTGACTTTGTTCCATATTTACTTTCTAGAAACTGACGAATGTGTATCTATCCCTTGCTTGAACGGCGGCACATGTACGGATCTGTTCAATGACTATAATTGTACATGTGTGACCGGATATATTGGACGCAATTGTGAGAATGGTACGTATATCCAAAGGTGTTTTTCACACAATGTAGGTTCTTATATATCTGCCTAATTCAGGTAAAAAACAAGAATGCACTGTGCACTATCCACTATGCGTACAAAAATAATAAATATATTGAAAATGCAGGAAAAAATTAAAGTCCCATAACTCCTACAAAATCATATGAGGTTTATTTCATTATTATGATATTCCAGGACGTTGCATCATATCTGCAGCTTTGGATAGATGATTTGCTATCGATGAGTAACCTGAATTGACGGTGGTTCATTACATTTAGGTTGAAGTTTTTACTTTGGAGACAGTGGTTCATCTCATTTAGATTGAATTCTTCATTTCGGATATTTTACCGTCGCCATCATAAATTCGTTTGTTTGCTGTGTCTATCTCGTCGCTGACGCAGTGTCTGTTTATGATGACGTGATATCTTTCCTGCTCTTTCATATCAAATTAAGATATTTACTGGACATTGAACAGTAACCTGAATAGCACAGTGGATACCACATGTGGACCAAAAACTATTTACCCTTCCAGACTTTACTCTCGATTTTTAATGCGGTCCATCTGCCTCACCTTTAATTTTTTTGTGAATAAATCTTTGACTTTGTTCCATATTTACTTTCTAGAAACTGACGAATGTGTATCTATCCCTTGCTTGAACGGCGGCACATGTACGGATCTGTTCAATGACTATAATTGTACATGTGTGACCGGATATATTGGACGCAATTGTGAGAATGGTACGTATATCCAAAGGTGTTTTTCACACAATGTAGGTTCTTATATATCTGCCTAATTCAGGTAAAAAACAAGAATTCACTGTGCACTATCCACTATGCGTACAAAAATAATAAATATATTGAAAATGCAGGAAAAAATTAAAGTCCCATAACTCCTACAAAATCATATGAGGTTTATTTCATTATTATGATATTCCAGGACGTTGCATCATATCTGCAGCTTTGGATAGATGATTTGCTATCGATGAGTAACCTGAATTGACGGTGGTTCATTACATTTAGGTTGAAGTTTTTACTTTGGAGACAGTGGTTCATCTAATTTAGATTGAATTCTTCATTTCGGATATTTTACCGTCGCCATCATAAATTCGTTTGTTTGCTGTGTCTATCTCGTCGCTGACGCAGTGTCTGTTTATGATCACGTGATATCTTTCCTGCTCTTTCATATCAAATTAAGATATTTACTGGACATTGAACAGTAACCTGAATAGCACAGTGGATACCACATGTGGACCAAAAACTATTTACCCTTCCAGACTTTACTCTCGATTTTTAATGCGGTCCATCTGCCTCACCTTTAATTTTTTTGTGAATAAATCTTTGACTTTGTTCCATATTTACTTTCTATAAACTGACGAATGTGTATCTAATCCTTGCTTGAACAACGGCACATGTACGGATCTGTTCAATGACTATAATTGTACATGTGCGACCGGATATATTGGACGCAATTGTGAGAATGGTACGTATATTCAAAGGTGTTTTCCACACAATGTAGGTTCTTATATATCTGTCTAATTCATATAAAAAACAAGAATTCACTGTGCACCATCCACTATGCGTACAAAAATAATAAATATATTGAAAATGCAGGAAAAAATTAAAGTCCCATAACTCCTACAAAATCATACGAGGTTTATTTCATTATTATGATATTCCAGAACGTTGCATCATATCTGCAGCTTTGGATAGATGATTTGCTATCGATGAGTAACCTGAATTGACGGTGGTTCAATACATTTAGGTTGAAGTTTTTACTTTGGAGACAGTGGTTCATCTCATTTAGATTGAATTCTTCATTTCGGATATTCTACGGTCGCCATCATAAATTCGTTTGTTTGCTGAGTCTATCTCGTCGCTGACGCATTGTTTGTTAATAATCACGTGATCTTTTTCCTGCTCTTTCATATCCAATTAAGATATTTACTGGAGATTGAACAGTAACCTGAATAACACAGTGGATACCAGATGTGGACCAAAAACTATTTATTCTTCCAGACTTTACTCTCGATTTTTAATGCGGTCCATCTGCCTCACCTTTAATTTTTTTGTGAATAAATCTTTGATTTTGTTCCATATTTACTTTCTAGAAACTGACGAATGTGTATCTATTCCTTGCTTGAACGACGGCACATGTACGGATCTGTTCAATGACTATAATTGTACATGTGTGACCGGATATATTGGACGCAATTGTGAGAATGGTACGTATATCCAAAGGTGTTTTTCACACAATGTAGGTTCTTATATATCTGCCTAATTCATGTAAAAAACAAGAATTCACTGTGCACCATCCACTATGCGTACAAAAATAATAAATATGTTGAAAATGCAGGAAAAAATTAAAGTCCCATAACTCCTACAAAATCATACGAGGTTTATTTCATTATCATGATATTCCAGAACGTTGCATCATATCTGTAGCTTTGAATAGATGATTTGCTATCGATGAGTAACCTGAATTGACGGTGGTTCATTACATTTAGGTTGAAGTTTTTACTTTGGAGACAGTGGTTCATCTCATTTAGATTGAATTCTTCATTTCGGATACTTTACCGTCGCCATCATAAATTCGTTTGTTCGCTGAGTCTATCTCGTCGCTGACGCAGTGTCTGTTTATGATCAAGTGATATCTTTCCTGCTCTTTCATATCAAATTAAGATATTTACTGGACATTGAACAGTAACCTGAATAGCACAGTGGATACCACATGTGGACCAAAAACTATTTACCCTTCCAGACTTTACTCTCGAATTTTAATGCGGTCCATCTGCCTCACCTTTAATTTTTTTGTGAATAAATCTTTGACTTTGTTCCATATTTACTTTCTAGAAACTGACGAATGTGTATCTATGCCTTGCTTGAACGGCGGCACATGTACGGATCTGTTCAATGACTATAATTGTACATGTGTGACCGGATATATTGGACACAATTGTGAGAATGGTATGTATATCCAAAGGTGTTTTTCACACAATGTAGGTTCTTATATATCTGCCTAATTCAGGTAAAAAACAAAAATTCATTGTGTCCAATGAGCACTATGCACCATCCACTATGCCTAGAGAAATAATAAATATATTGAAAATGCAGGAAAAAATTAAAGTCCCATAACTGCTGCAAAATCATCGAATCGAAATGGCAGGAAAATATGAACAATGACACATCATATAAAAGTTTTTGGAAACAACCAAATCAAAGGACCTAAACAGAAAATCAAAATTATCATTGTAAATTTCCCATTCCAAGATCAAATGCATACGAGGTTTATTTCATTATTATGATATTCCAGAACGTTGCATCATATCTGCAGCTTTGGATAGATGATTTGCTATCCAAAGTTGTTTTTTTTTACACAATTTAGGTTCTTATAATATCTGTCTTATTCAGCGAATAAAAACAAACATTTACGGTGTGATCAGAAAGAATAAACATGGTGAAAACACTTTTGGTCCACCGACCGCAGAGAAGGTGCATCGCAAAGTTAAGCGGAACGAATGAACGAACAAACCGATATTTGCGGGCATAGTAATGCCATATAATAAAGGTATCACCTAATATTATAATTCCATAGTCGGTTAGCTAGAAAGTCAATATCTTATGTTTCTTGTTTTTCATCAAGATAAAATATAAATGGTAGAGGTCTTATTCAATGGTGAAAACGCGTTTCTAGAATAAACTGCCCAAGTTAGGCTCAAAGTCAAAAGATTAGAAAGCCAAGTCATTTAAAAATCACCTGTGTACGAGGTTTATTTTCGGTCGCCATTATGAATTAGCTGATCTCTCAGCAATGTTTATCTCGCCGTTGTCATAATTTTGTTCCTGCTCCTTTATACCTCAAATTACAATATTTACTGAATATTGAACATTTGACTTCAAGTACACAGCGAATACCACATGTGACCGATAACACCTTACTCTTCCGCCCTTTACTCTCGGTTTTTAATAGGGTTCGTCTTCCTCACCTTTAGGTTTTTGTGTAGAAACTGATGAATGTGAATCTAATCCTTGCTTGAACTACGCCACATGTATGGATCTGGTCAATGCCTATAATTGTACATGTAAACATGGCTATTTTGGAAGTAATTGTGAGAATGGTATGCATAAATAAACAAAGGTTTGATCAACGCAATTTAGAAACATAAAAGCCATGTAGCTTATTTACAATGTGCCCCTCTATAAAATTAGTTAGAAGTATTTAAGGTATTTAAAGGTTACGAATTAGAATGAGCGAGGACGTAGCATTTCCCAATTTCAAAAATGGGTACATGTATATTATAATTGGAAGAATCTTTATATTTAAGAGATACACCTATTATCTCTTGTTCCTAACTGGTAAATTTCAAGTGACATTTTTCCATTAGGTCTATCATGGACAAAAACATATATATTAATTTACTTAGCAGTATGCGTTTCTGGAATAACCTTCATCATGTACGCTCCAAGTCGAAAGATTGCAAAGCCAAATATATAATTTAAGATAATGTCTTTAAGAGGAAGAAAACTAACATGGCTAACCAGGGAAACGAATATCGGCAAAGGTCACCTATGGCTGAGAGTGTAGACATTAGTTTTAATAATAATTAAAGTATAGATAGGAACTATGAATTTCAATAATAAATGTATTTGATAAGTCATGTCAATGTCGAAACACTGACTACTGGGTGGATGATACCCTCAGAGACTAATAGTCCGCCAGAGGAACCGCCTCAGTTATAGAAATGATAACGCAGATATCTAATTGTGTGCGCAATAATTTGGTGAGGAATAACCATCGTAATGAATTCCATAATAACAAAATTGTGTTTATTCTATTGTAAGTGAGTTCCGAAAATGATTGTCTTCGTTTGTTGTTCGTGTTAGAAATATTGTTTTTGCTGGCTTATTAAGACGAAAACCCAACTGCAGGTTCTACGTCCTAAGCTTAAGTGAACAATATTTAAAGAATCTTAACTATTTTGTTAATATCATGTACGGCTACTTTTGACGTAATTGTGAGAATGGTCCGTATATACAAAGACACGATTTAGGTTCTAACATATCTGTGTAATTCAGAACAAACCCAAAATCCGTGTATCGAAAATGGACAGACAACACAATTGCCAATTGAAAAAGGACAAACAACCATCTACAAACCATACACGTAAAACTAAGGAACGACTAACACAAACCCCACTAATACCGGGTGGGAACTCAGGTGCCCTGGAAGGGGAAGCAGTTCTTGCTCCACTATTTCAAAAATGTTAGCAATATGCACTAGTGATTATAAATTTGTAAATGTAACTAAAGATAAAACTTGAAAATTTGAAACAATTGACACTTTATTCATGAGAATATTGAATACTTTAAGTCAAGAAGAAACATAAAAGCCATGTAGCTTATTTCAAGAGGGGTCCTAAGCTTGAAATATGTATTTAAAGGTCATGAATTAGTATGAGCAGAGACGTAAAATATATATTGTAATTTGGAGAATCATTATTGTTAAGAGATGCGTTTCATTTAAACATATTTCATTGTCAAATATATACAATTGGATTGAACACAAGTTTTACAGCTTTTATGAAGTTCTCTCCAGTATCATATAAACATAGGTCTGATAGAGAGCATGACGGATAACAATGCGCTTATTATCTCTTGTTCCTCATTGGTACATTTCAAGTGACATTTTTTTTTTCATTAATTCTATCATGAACAAAAGCCTAGATACTAATTTAATTAGCATGATGCGTTTCTGGAATAACCTTCATCATGTACCCTCAAAATCGAACGATTGGAAAGCCAAATATATAATGTAAGTAAGGGTAACAACAAAATTAAAGAACTCCGAACAATCTTACAAAGGGAAAGTCAAAACTCATAAGTATATAAACAGACAATATCAGTCAACAATCGGAAAACTGTGAAAACCGTATTGACCTTGACTTGGTACAGGCATTTCTAAAGAAATGGTGGGTTGAATCAGATTTTAAAGCGCCAACCCCCCCCCCCCCCCCCTCTTCATTACAGCTCAAAGTTGTCAGATAATGTCTTTGAGAAGAAGAAAACTACAGTGCCTAAGCAGGGCAACCAATATCGATAACGGTCACATATGCACTAGTGGAGCAGGAAGTGCTTACCCTTCCGGGTCACCCAATTTCACCCCCGGTTTTAGTGGGATTCGTGTTACTCGATCTTTAGTTTTATGTGTATGTTTTGTAGATCGTTGTTTGTCCTTTTGGCCCTTGTGTTGTCTTCTTGGATTTATGGATTCTGATTATCTCTTTGGTATCTTTAAACTCTTCTTCAACAGATGTATCGCCTCAGTTATAGTACTGATAACGTAGATATCTAATTTTGTGCGCAATAATTTGGGCCGGAATAACCATTGTAATGAATTACATAATAATACAATGGTGTTCTATAGTAGGTGAGTTCGGAAAGTGATTGTCGTCGTCTGTTGTTCGTGTTAGAGATATTGTGTTTGCTTTTTTTTTTTCTCAGACGAAAACCCAACTGCAGATTCTTTAGTATTATATGTAGGTTTTGTAGATCGTTGTTTGTCCTTTTGTACTTTTTCTTTTGGCCATTGTGTTGTCTGTTCTTCTTCGATATACGGATTATAATTGCCCCTTTGGTATCTTCAATCTCTTCTTCCTACGTCCGAAGCTTAAGTGTACAATATTTAAATGATCTTAGCTATTTTGTTAATATCATGTGTTGCATCCTTTATTGTTTACCATATTTACTTTCTAGAAACTGACGAATGTGAATCTAATCCTTGCCTCAACAATGGAACATGTACTGATCTTGTATATAACTATAATTGTACATGTGAACACGGTTACTTTGGACGTAATTGTGAGAATGGTATGTATATACAGACGCTTAGGAAAGCTTGTTGTGTATGTTTGAGTAAAGAAATAACAAAGCATAGAAAACATTGGTGTTTTATTTTAGTATTTACAAAAAGTACCCGAGTTTTAGGCAAATTTTAGGTTGCAAGACGAAAAAAACACAAGTAAAAGTTTTGAATTGTGTTGTTTATTTCGCTTCTTTTTTTCTTTTTTTTTTATTGCTTTTTTTTTTTTTAGCTTATAATGGAAATATTCTTTGACGCTATTTATTACCCTTATTGCCATGTAGAGTTTTAGTCGATCTAACACCAACTCTGTTGATTTTATATGCATATTTCATTTGTTTTTATTTCTTCCACAGAAACAAATGAGTGTGATCCTAATCCTTGTAAAAACTGTGGTACCTGTATTGATTTGGTGTATGATCATAAATGTAAATGTGACTATGGTTTCTATGGAGACCATTGTGAAAATGGTAAGGAGAGTGTTTTTTTTATTACGGCATAACATGTGGCTTATAGTGTCTTAACGCCACTTTCAACAATATTTCAGTTATATCATGGCGGTCAGTTTTATTGGTGGAGGACACGGAGTACCAAGAAAAAACCACCAATCCGTCACAAGTCACTGACAATCTTTATGATATATTATTGTAAAGTTCACCTCGCTATGAGCGGTATGCGAACTCACAAAGTGATGATAGACACTGACTAAACATGTAGTTGTAAATGTTACTACCATATATCATCACGACCACTGCGGCTCCATGTATTACTGGCAATTGGTTTTTATATTGCACTATATTCTACATTCATCGTTATTAGAATTAATGTTAATAGTGTTATGGGTGATATCTTCAAAATCTTCTTAACAATATTCTAGTTATATCGTAGCGGGTCTGTTTGATTGGTGGATTACTCCCGAGTACCAGGCGAAAACAACCGACCGCAAAATTCATTAAATGTACGTTATTTCATAAAGATGTGCACCGCGCCATGCACGAAAATCGAACTCTCAACGTTAATGGTGATAGGAACTCATTGCATTAGCAGATGTTAATGCGCCTACCATATGATCACAACCAATATGACCACTTTTTAAAAGTATGACATCGGGCAACAATAGTAATTCTTCTAAGTGTACATTGTCCAACGATTTGTTTCACTTTGTGTGTGTTCTGTGTTTGAGTGTTCGTACTCTCAGTATTTTGTAGAATTTGTCTCTCCAACATTTCGTCTTTACCACTTGATTTCATTTATCAAAATTCGTATACATTCAGTTATACATTACGCATACCTCATCAGTTATGTTGAAGAATACTTTCTATGTTAAACATAATCAAATCAATATGTTGTAGAACTTGTCTGTCCAACCTTTCGTCTTTACCAGGTGACATCGTTTATCAAAATTCGTATGCATTCAGTTATACATTACGCGTGCTTCATCAGTATTGTTGAAGATTATTTTTTATTTAAATTGATGTTTTGTTACTCAATTTAGGTACCAAACTCGCACTGTGGGGTAAACTCCATGCAAAACCATTTGTGCCGACACATGATCCATCCTCAATTGACAGAATACTGATGTTCGCATGCTGGCCGTCGATAACAAATGATGGACACGAACACTTGATTTATGACGTCAGATGGATAATAGATGGCGTTGAGATCATTAAATTTTGTGATCTTAATTACACTAATATTAATACAGATGCGATCCTTAGAGCCGATGATTGGGTTAACCAACCGAGAATTATGGGATTCAACGTACGTTATATTAAATATTAAGACAGTTCAATAACGTTTTTCATGGCAATCAAAGTACTTTGAATTAAAATATTAAGTCATTATAATTAACGTTTTTTGATGGGATTCAATGTACATTTAACTTGAATATTATTGTGATTGTGGAAGATCGAGTTTGTGGACCATTTCTTTTTAATATGTAATATATATATACTGAAAACGGAATACAACTATTCCATGGCATGAGAAATTTGGGTTTTTATATAGGTATCGAAAATATATTATTTGGAAATGCCTCTTTTGAAAACGACAAAAACTCTAAGCTGTTCTTGTTCGTCCAAAAATACATTTTTAACTCAGATTTGTCTAGTAAATTTATATATTGAATATACAACTTGTGTCTTATCCATTTGTTTTGTTTTATATGACAATAAAATATGTTTAAAGTACTTGAATATTAAGTCATTATAATGAACACTTGTTATGGGTTTCAATGTACGCTATACTTAAATATTTAAACATTGTTGATTTTTTTTTTGATTTTTTTTTAAGCTTAATGCTACTTTCAGCAATATTTCAGCTATATCATGGCGACCAGTTTTAGAGGTGGAAGAAGCTGGAGTACCCGGAGAGAACCATCGACCATGGCAAGCAACTGGTAAACTTTATCACTTGCGGCTGTGAGTCGAGTGCACCTTTTTTGTAATTTACAAAGCCGGGCACGAACCTACGCCGCATTGGTGATAGGCTTGTATGAGTTGTAGGTTATCCAACTACCTAACTCATTGAGCCACCCTTTTTAATCATTGTAATTAATGTTTGTATGTGATCCAATCTGCGCTAAATAGAATTATTTAACCTTGAAAATTAATTTTGTATGGGTTTCTATGTACATTATATTTAAATATTTAAACATTTCAACTAACGTTTTTATGGGATCTAATGTGGGTTAAATAAATATATTAAGACATTTCAACTAACGTTTTTAAGGGATCTAATGTGGGCTAAATAAATATATTAAGACATTTCAATTATTTATTACATATATTTATTTTTTTTATTTTATCTTATTATTTTTTATTTATTTATTAATTTATTTTTTGTACCTATTTATAATTTGCAACCTAACGATTGTTTACCATTTTATGTAATATTTTAGGTGAAATGTTCAGTCCGAGCACGATACTGCAACGATTCGGAATCCTCTGATTATATACATTCGGAAGAATTTTTCGCGGGAATAAAGGTAAGCTAGCACATTTATTGTCGTCTAACGTGCTTATTTTCGTATTTGCTCTTTTATTTTTGTCTTGGACTTTAGAATATAAATATTATTTATACCTTCAAAGGCACAAATAAGAATATTTGTTTTTTTCATATTTGGATACATTTCCTGTAAATTGTGAAGTTCTTTTCACGAGTGAGTGAGTGAATGTTGCTTAACGCCAACTTACCAATTTTGCAACTATATAACGCCATTAACGGCGAGATCAAGTTAATTTTCATTTCAATCAGATGATGATGAGGTTCGCTTTGTAATAAACTAATTCATTTATTTTGAGTTTTATAATGCTATCTCACTGAAACAACAGTTCGCTGGCAAACATGTCACCCCACTTGGACATAGTCTTCTTCTTCTTTCACTACGGTAAATCTTCAACTTGATGAAGGTTACTTTACTGCGCATGCCTGGCATGACAATTTTTTTTATTAATTTTCATTTTTTTCAATTTTTATTAATTTTCATTTTTACAATTTTTCTTTATCTTTTTATTTAGTATCTTATCTGGGGGGGGGCTGGGATTTTCATTGTGCTCGTAAAACATTTTTTAGAACCTTCCTCAGTCAAAATATGTTTTTCTCGTGGGAAGGAAAGCAAACATTTTTTTTCCTATCATGTGGAATAGAAATAAATTTTTCCATAAACAAAAATTTCAAGACGGTAACAGCATAAAAAAATTTTCAGCTACAATGCAACATCTAAATTTTTGTTCGGTCAGCTAGGGCATTATCATGATTCCCAGCCAACCAGTATTTGCTCTTTCTGCTTAATGCTGCATGCTTAGCAGAGAAGCAACAAATACCAATTTTATAGTCTTTGGTTTGACCCGACCGGGGCTCGAGCCTGCGAACTACCGCACTCGAGACGAGCACGCTAACCATTGCACCACCGATGCGGTAATCTTTTCATTGGAAAGTGATTGCCTTTGATTTCATCATTGACATTGTTTTCTTCATCAAATAATGTACAAGAAACTCTTTTTTCTTGTACACCTAATTTTTTTTATTCGTAGTCAGCTGGCAAAGATAAGAAATGTTTTGTTTTGACATTAAATAGGCTTAGGTTTAGGTTTATGGTGTTTAACGCCACGTTCAACAATATTTCAGTTATATCGTGGTGGTCATTTTTATTGGTGGAGGAAACCGGAATACCCGGAGAAAACCACCAACCTGTCGTAAGTTACTGACAAACTTTATCACATAATGTTGTATCGAGTACATCTCATCATGAACGGGGTTCGAACTCATAGCTTAAGTGGTGATATACACTGGTTACACATGTAGTTGTATACCCAACTACCATACGATGACGGCCACGACATTATATAGATAGACAATTACACACTACAATGTGGAATGTATCGTAAACATCTTGTTTCAGTCTTTAACATTTTCATTTACTGCCCTTCTACTGTTAAGCCAGGATTTGCAAATGTTTAAGGTCGATAACCAAAGGCACTGAAATGTCCTATCTATGGAATGTAAAATTAGACTCACCCTTTTCTTATTGTTGTAAGATTTGTATTTCATAGATATGAATTTTATATAATCAGCAATTATGTTAATATGTAATTTTCAATGGAAAGAAAGAACTTTTGCGTATCTATTATGAATAAACAATATGACGGGGGTGCAGGGCCGGGGTTGGGGGGATACGACACTGTCAAAACAAGTCCAAAGTCCAATCGGAAAATCGTACCTGTAGAAACAAAGACTAAACCGAAGTACTAAAAGACCACTCACTATGCCGCCTTAGTAGAGACATTCCAATAAAAAGTGACGAGGTTAGACTCTTTATAAGAGAACACATTCCTCTCCTAATAACAGTGTTTCCATGTCCACCCTCACGTGCAATGGAGTCAGCAGTGTTGTCGTAATCTTGAACTTTATACACAATATATTTATTCTTCATGGGGAACTTGTCTTATTTGTAATACTAGCTCTTACCAGTGCCGGTTGCCTTTAGCATCACATAAAATGTAAGCTAGTACTACAGGTCATCATAAAAAAATAAACAAAAACAGCTGTCTAAGATAACTCTAAAATAGATACAAATTCATAAAGTTTGTGGTTCCAATATTCTTGAAAATATAAAACTGCCATATCAATACGTAGAGTCTAATAGAGTTACCTACCCAAAAGGAGGGGCCTTCGTGGTTGTGATCATATGGTAGTTGGATTTACAACTACCTGTCGAATCAGTGCTTGTCACCACTAACGTGAGTTCGAACCCCGTTCATGGCGAAGTGTACACGATACATTATGTGATATAGTTTGTTAGTTTCCTGCACCAATAAAACTGACCGCCATGATATAACTGAAATATTGTTGAAAGTGGCGTTAAACACCATAAACCAAACCTACCCAAAAGGTACATAGCTATTACAGAACAAGAATTACGGAATAAAATAAAATTTACACTTCTTAATATTGATACCTTACAGCGAATTATCGTTCCTTTTTCTTTTCTTTATTTTAAGATTGAACCGCAAACTTTGACGATTTCCAGCGGAAGTTTTGCATATATTTATCTACAGATTACTGTACCAGTGGCATGCGCTGTAAACGAATCAGTGCCCTGTCTTATCTATCTGGAAATGTTTGACTTTCTGGAGCAGTTTACAGAAGGCCTGCCCAATTACTGCAATGATACAAATGTCCTTGGCCTAACTAGGCCATCATTGTGTGGTCTACGATTGGACGGATGGCGTCAAAAAGACAGCCCAAATTCGATTAATATAACTGTGCCAGGGTTTGCATTGGAGCACCAGTCGTACGTCGCTGTATTGAAACTGCGGTCTATTGGAATTGGAAACCCTGTCAACTTGTGGCAGAACTATCACCTACCTGAAATACAGGTAGATTTTTACAATTTTGTCATCTTCTTCGTTTTATTTGAGTTTTAAATTATTTTCTTATATATCTTATCCAGCATTATATATACAGTATATATATTGTTTGATTGAATGAGAGAGTCATTGTTATTTAACGCCAACTCAGCAATTTTTCAGCTATATTCATGCGAGAACAAGTTATATTCAATGAGATGATGATGGGATCTGCTTTGTTCTAGACCAACACGCTTAGTTGGATATTTATAGTCTTAGGTCACTGAAACAAAAGTCCGCGGATAGACATGTCGCTCCACTCGGACACAGTATTTTGATTCCGAGCCAACCAGTTAATTTATAAGTATTTGGCAGAAAGCAAATCAAAGGGCCTAAACAGCATATCAAAAATCCAACTATAAGTTTTAGGGAGAACAAAATCAAAGAGCTTAAATCAAACAGCCAGCATTTTTCCACATCATGTTCTTACTTATCAACATATAACAGCATTGAAAAATAATAACATCAATTTTAATTTAGTTCTGAAATGTCAACCGCATTCTAGGACGATGGATAGCACATATTGCCTACAGATTTATTACATTTGTTACAGGAAGCATTGTCTATATAACAAAGACTCAAAATATAAATAAAGCAGGCAGCAATAGAATGATAACAGCGCTGAAAACTTTGATATAATGAATTACTGTACCAATTACTAAATCTAAATTATAACAGCAAAACATTAATATAAGTAATCATTAAATCTGATATATTTAATTGCTGTTTTCCCTAAATACTAATTGTGTGCAATCTTTTTTATTTCATAGTTTTGTTTGCATATTTCTAGATACACGTCGTCAGTGACAACATAAGCGACCCCTATCAGGAGAAAAGCGGATATTGTTATTCAATAGGCGATCCCTGGATTTTAACATTTGACAATGTGTGAGTATTAGCATTGAATTATATTGCAAAACTGTAGTGCCTGTACAAGCGAGTATTATGGTTATATATTTTGTATCTTTCTACGATTTTCCTATTAGACTTTGGAACTGTTCCGGCAGTCTGGTATGTTTTCTAGTTTTTCATTTTATTAATGATTACTTCAAGTTAAGTGCGTAGCCATATTGATGACGATAACAGACGTTCAAACAATAAATCATTACAATTGTGACACTATTATTAGTCGCTAACAAGTAGTTCCGGTCCTAACACAATCCACCAAAGGCATTGAATTTACGCTCTGCTCGTAAAAAACGTTTGAGAAAGCCGAAGAGGTAATCAAGAATTGACAATCCACTGACACTGAAAACACTGGGCACAACACCCAAGACGAAGAAAAACATTCCAAAACAACACAACACGTAAATTTTGAGAATAAAATAACAATCCGAATTGAAGGGAAGCAATACTCTACGGAACAACGTAACCAGGTTATATATGCCAGATAATATGATCTTTGTCTGTGATTTTATCTGAGCATGGGTGCAGGCATCTTCGCTAGCCAATGGTTACGATTCGGGTCCCCCTTCTCTCCACCCTTGGCAGATCTAGAATACATTTTGAGGATTCGCGCTTCAATATGTCATTGGTTACGGCTACCAGTACACGTATCCAATCAGAAGACGTTTTACACGGAGCACATGTTATCCACGAAATGTAAACAAAAATGGCACCGGAATGCTCTCATATGACAACGATTTGCCATTTCCCGTTTTGGTTCCAATGAAAACATCTTTCCCGTCTGCCAAAGCTTTGAAACTTTCACTTGGTTGACAGTAAGTGCTTCCAAATTAAATTTATCACAAATAAGTTTTTATTCACTGGGCGCTGCCATTTTCAACTCTCCAACATACGTATAACAAAACGATTCTGATTGGCTGGCGATGACGACTATCTAAGGGGCGCAACTTCGATAAACCACCAGGTGGCATTGCGCGCGAATTTCAAAATGTATTCTAGATCCGCCAAGGGTGGAGAGAAGGGGGACCCGAATCGTAACCCTTGGCTAGCGAAGATGGGGTGCAGTTAGGTATACCTATTATGTGCCTTTACGTTCTGAGTTCCGTGTTGTGATGTCCATTACGATTTCCGCATGAAAACAATGTTCGGTTCGTCTTTACCTCCAGTTGTTTGTAGGAGGGCGCATGTCTTATTTACATTATTTGCGTTTGTTGGCGTATATTGGTGTCCACCACATAATGTGTGTGTGTGTGTGTGTTTCTTCGTCTTGTGTACCCTATGTTGACAGTTTCTCTGGATTGTCCATTTTCGATTGCCCCTTCGGTAATCTCTAAGGGAACGACCATTTAACTTGAAGAGGGGGTTATGGTTTTTCCTAAAAAAATATTATGATTTAGAAGGGAGAGAAATTAAATAATCTGTCACAGCATTGGCCACAAAAAATATTCTGCTTTACAAAAGTATGAAAAAAAATAATCTGGTTTTGGGAAAAAAATAAATCCCAAGAGTTGTGCAATAAATCTCAAGTATACTTTATGCCATATCTACACACCTATAAACCTCACTCTATTTGGAATTTTTGTTAAAGATTTCGTTTAGTTTTTCAAACTGTACTTGACCTTTCAGTAATTACACCCTATTTTTAATAGATATTGTAAGTGTCCCTTATAAAAAGGGATTGCTGCCTCATGTATGTACTGTCCCTTATGAACATTTGATAATAAACACTTAATACTATAACAAAGGCAACGCAAAGCATGACATATCCCCTCACTGTTAAATGGCTAAAACTGTGACTTTGACCTTTGACCTGTGACCTTCAAAATAGGCTTCAAGGCTTTGTATGAAATAAGTGTCGACTACGTTTGGTCAAAATCCACTGAAAGATGTAGGCCAGTGTCTTCACAAGGATAAATACCAAAAAATGGTTAATGTTCAAATGTGACCTAGACCTTTGACATTTGAACTTTTCGGAAAAATTTCAGATCAGTACAAAAACCATAACCCCTCCCCTTCAAGTTAAATGGTTGTTACCTAAGGTTTATTCAATATGAGGTTATATTTTTATCTTATATTCTACAATTTTTTGTCAAATAATAACAACCACTACCAGAATAACTAAAGCTACACATAATTTACCGTGACATACCGGCTTTTACCACAAGATGTAAGCATAAACAATATATGTTGTTACAGCAATCATCAGTCGTCTTATTTACTTCCAATTGTTTGTAGGAGGGCTCATGTCTTATTTACATTATGTGTGTTTGTTTGCGTATAGTGGTGTCCAACACATATTGTGTTGTGTTTTTGTTTTGTTTGTCTTCGTCTTGTGTACCATATATATCAGCTTCTCTGGATTGTCCATTTTTGAGTGCTCCTTCAGTAATCTCTAAGGTTTATTCAATATGAGGTTCTATGTTTATCTTATATTCTACACTTTTTTGTCAAATAATAACATCCACTACCAGAATAACTAAAGCTATGCATAATGTACCGTAAAATACCGGCTTTTACCACAATATCTGTTGTTACAACAATCATAAGTCGTCGTATTTTCTCTTGCATTTTGTAGACACTACAATTCCTTTGACGAAGGAGCATTTGTACTGTACAGACACAAGACTAAACCAATAGAGGTATGGTTAATAATTTATTATTTTTCTATGTTTTAGGTTGTTGCTAATTTAAGTATTACATGTTCCAGTCAATTATAACTTACTAATATATTCCAAATGTATTTAAGGAATATTTCCAATGTTTGAACAGGTTATACGATATAACCTGGCTTGGGACAGCTTACTCTTATTAAACCGCAAAGCGGTTTATGAAAAACGTAAACTGTTCCAAACAATATTTAACGATACCTTGATTTTTACTACGATTAATTCATAGGACTATTTGAATCCGTCGTTGGTGACGTCACAATACCAGCCCAGTTTATTAAGTATAATTATATTTTTCGGAAAAATTGTGTTCTCTAAGATATTTCTTATAATTCACATAATGCATATGAATCACCCAGTGCTTGTGGGCGTGGTTTCTTGCATATACTCGAGAACAAAAGAAAAAAGTCTGCTAATCCATAAAAAAAAATAATCAGTTAGTTTTATCGGTCGAGAATACATGGAAAAAAGTACCAACCTACATCAAGTCATTGAAACATTTCGTCACATAATGCTGTATAGAGTACATATCTCTTTGAACGGGAACCGAACTTACGATTTCGGCGAGGACTTTGTCATGTTAGTTTAAAATGAATACAAACGTAGATATATTATATAGTGGGTAAGGTGTTTCTGAAATAATCTTCAGCTAAAAGTCAAGAAATTGATAGGCGAGACAATTTAAGTCTTTGGGAGCAAGAAGACCAAATGACATAAACAGCCAAAATAGGATATGGTCACGTATGCCTGAGGAAGCAGAACCTTAGTTTTAATATAAAAAAAAATTAAAAATTCAGTAATAGATATATTTAATAAAGCATGTTAGTGCCCAAATACCGACTACTAGGATGGTGACACCATTGGGGACTACTAGTTCACCAGCAAAGGATTCGACGCAGTGATGGTAAGAAAACGTGGAAATCTAATTTGTGTGCGCACTATTAGAAAGCCAAGTGTTGACTTTATATGAAATAACAATGAATATGAAACAAAATTTAGCTATATCTTTAATCTCAGGAAAAATTTGTTTCTTTGTTATTAAATAGTGGGTTAAATTCCATGTGCTGGAGCTAGTAACATTCATAGTGGCTTTGGTGGAGATTTGAATTTAGTTATGGTATATTTCAAAATTGCCTTATATATGCAAGGCCAGGTTTGTGTGTGGGGCCCAATTGTTCTTTGTATAGCCTGCAGCGTGTACTTTAACAGCCCATAGTAGATATCTCCGGCGTGGGGCCCTATTGGGGGCAATTGGTCCAATTAGCTTAAGGCCGGCCCTTTATACCTACATATAATTGTCGTTATACAGGTACATACCATTCAACGACGCATTGACTACGATCATTATTTCTCCGTTGAGAACTGTGCAGTAGCTGTTAGAGCAGCCTCTGATATATTTATCATAAACGGATGTGGTAATACAACTAAGTGGGAAATACGACGTCTGAACTGTGCCCATGATAGAGAATATTTAGCCGTTTACAAAAGAGGCACACATTATGAGGTAAGCAAATTATTTATATAAGATTTGTACATAAAGATCAGAGAATACCGAAGGGACAATCAAAAATGGACAATCCAGGAAAACTGGCAACATAGACGAAGAAAATCAAAACAAATGCACAACACAATATGTGTTGGACACCACTATATGCAAGAAGACACAAATTATGCAATACAAAGCACACTGAAATTATAAATATTTCACATTAATTTGACGATTATCTTTAAGCTCAACTGATCAAGCCAATAAAGATAAAGATATATGTATATATGGTACCTTTCCATTAGCTTATGCTATTTTTATTTTCTACACAGAAAACAAAACAATCAGCAACATGATTTCGTGTATCTAACTGAAATGACCAAAGACAAAATGGCTGCCGTTTCTTGCATCTTTTGTAGTTTACTTTTAACACTATTGGGCAGCACAAATTAGGTTGTTATAAAGTTTAAGCTGTATATAATTTCACATTGTTTGAGCCTGGAAAAAATATTTTAAAAAATTACCTATAGTGTCATTTCCAACGCGGAAAGGGTTTGCATGTGTTTCGAGATTGATAAATATGAACAGTTTCGTGTTGTCAGTGTGTTATTACTTTGACTAAAAGATCCAGTATTTCACCACCACCTATATAATATAGTATTTTAAAATTTTACGTCATTTCTCTAAAAGAGGAGCTTTGTTCGCATAAAACTATTTTAACTAGTTATTATTGAATTGCCTGTACCGAGCCAGGAAAGTGAGCGGTCATATATATGTGTGTTAGATTTATCTACGATATTGATATTAGAGTTGAGAACTGTTCTGACAGTGCTATTTTTTGTTTTTCCTGTTTTTCCTGTTTTCATCATTTGTCTACATTATATATTGTAGATAGTTTTACCAACTGGTTCCAGAGTATACCTGTGGATTTCTATGAATAGACGGATTGATGTCGTAGTTATCCTGTCTCGTAAAGATCGAGACGATTCCGAGGGACTGTGTGGTAATTGGAATGGCAATAGAATTGACGACTTGACAGGAAGAGATGGAAGTGTTGCAAGTTCATTAGGTTCCAGTTTTGATCCGTACGGATTTGGTCCATACAGTGTGTATGAATTCGTGAGAAGCTGGAGGTAAATCTATATTTAACTAAGCAAAATGCGTATTTCATGTAATTACATTTTGTAATGTCAATTCCACTCATTTTGTACAGAAATCTAAAAGTCATGATTTGCATACACGACGGGTGCCACTATTGGAACAGGAACTGTTTATCCTTCCGGAGCATCTGAGCGCTCCTAGATTTTTTGTGGGGTTCATGTTGCTCTATCTTTGGTTTTCTGCGTAGTATTTTGTAGATCAATGTTTGGTTTTTTTTGTATTTTTGTTCTTTTTTTCTATTTTATTTTCGGTCCTTCTTCGATTTACGGCTTCTGTTATCTTCAAGCTGTTTTTATTGATGCAATTTATGATGCTGATGAAAAAGGAATCTTCATAAATAAGATGGATTCCATTGTGCCTGTTAAGTGCATGGTCGCATTATTTTTTGACTGTCTTGTTTAGGGCCTTTATGATTCCTTGCTCCGATATTGTTTTATATTATTTGACTTATCAATACCATATAAAGTCAACATTTGACACTTTAATTGTGTCTGCTGAAGGTTATTACAGAAACGTAGCATGCCAACTAAATTAGATATCTACGTTTTCTTAGCTTTCCAACCGCTTGACTACAATCGTACCTGATGAATGTTATTTCAGAAACGCGCCGTGTGTACTACATCAGATATATTTTTTATTATTTGGACAATATTGTAGCATTTATTTTCTGAATCGTTGGAGGTATAGGCGTGCTTGCAATGTATAACAAGCGAATCAAGATGACAATGATTAGCAGCACAAACCCATTAAACTCCAAAGACAAACCAACTACATCTTCTTAGGCCTGGAATGTATATTTATCAAGACTTTGTAATCACTATTAAATGGCATTTGAAAGTAACTATTGACCTGATATTGGGTATGAGTGTCTTAATATTATTTGTGGTCACGAATGGCATATGTCTAATAATCGAAAATCCAGGTTAGTTATCTGTTTATTATTTACGTTTTAGCTTGTGTTAAAACGTACAATATCCGTTTTACATTAAGGGGTCATCGTGGTCGTGATTGTATGGTAGTTGGATATAGTTTGTCAGTGACTTGCGACAGGTCGGTGGTTTTCTACAGTTACTCCGGTTTCCTCCACCAATAAAACTTACTGCAACGATATAGCTGAAATATTGTTGAAAGTGGCGTTTAACACCCTATCCCCGAATTACGAACAATATTCAGTAGCCTGTATGTACATTATTCTATCTACTTTTACTGCATGCAATAAAATGTTCAAAGAAATGAAAAATCATATTTCATTGAAACAAGCAACATGAAAAAGAGGAAACGCATTTACATTTTACACTAAGACACGATTTGAACTTTGTTCTGAAATGGAAAACAAACAAAAAATACAAAAAATACCCACACAGTCGGGTCAGTTCCAAAATCTTATAAAAGTAATATAAAACAGAGGCAAAATCGATGCCCCTAACATAAAACTCACTTTCCTGGCTTAGCACAGGCATTTCTGTTAAAAAGTGGCTGAACTTTTAGCTAGTTTTATTGGCCCATACCCCTCCTAGGAGAACTTTTAGCTAGTTTTATTGGCCCATACCCCCTTCTACGAAAATTATCCTAAATTATCCACATGTGAGTAAAATGTTAAGACGTTGAAAGCATGTACAGTCAAATCTGTATTAAGGTGGTACCATACACTTCAGGTAAAATTTTATCTGCTGGTTTAATTTTCTTATTTTTTTCGGCAGTGTGTTTGAATATATCCACTGTAATAAATATCAAAATTTTAACAAATTCCAACCAAGTAACTCGGAGCGATAAATTCACTAGCCACATAGCAGCTTTTAAGTTTGTTAGTGACTTGCGACAGGGCGGTGGTTTTCTCTGGGTACTCCAGTTTCCTCCACCTATATAACTGTCCGCCACAATATAACTGAAATATTGTTGAAAGTGGTGTTAAACACCATAGCCATAACCCTACACATCAATATTCGTTTACTTTTTCAGCGTTCCTGTAAATGACAGTCTATTTATAGAGAGAACTCGAACAGAAATTCTTAGTCTAGCATATATTTATTGCACTTGTCGTAATGGAATCGTGCCTGGTTTATTGGATGGGGATGTCGACTGTTCTTGGAACGAACAACTTCCATTATGTCCAATGATCCACTGGGCATTTGAAGCTTGTGAGGTTAGATCTAAGCGTGACACAGATGGTCAAGACGATATAACAATGGATGCTGCAGAGGATATGGTTTCGCTTGTTAAACATACAAAAACGGTATATTCTGTTCAAACCAGTATTAAGAGGTCACCTTTGCGACAAAGAATAAGTGGTCTTTCAAGACAGGTGACCTCTTAAAAGAGGTTCAATTCATATGAAATTTTCAATAATGAGACAGGAAAAGGGTGACCTTTTAAAACAGGTGACTGCTTAATAGAGGTGACCTCCTGGGCAGGTTTGACTGTATATGATATTCTGCTTTGAAATTTCGTAGTTACTTATCGATGTCAATGGCTATGAACAAATTATAACATTGATATGAGTGCAGATATAACATTGCTTAGGGAACGACTATTTAACTTGAAGGGGGGTTATGGTTTTTTTCTAAAAAAATATTCTGATTACCAATGTTGCTGAAAAAAATATTCTGATTTTGGTGGAGGGAAAAAAAAATAATCTGATTCAGAGTTTTTGTCATATAACCTAAAAAAAAATATTCTAACTCTTGTGTTGTCCGAAAACAAATTTCTGAGCGAAACAAAAAACCATAACCCCCCCCCCCCCCCCCCCCCCCCCACCCCCTTGTGTTTCATAACCAAGATACAAGATACAAGATAGTTTATTTTCCAATCATGGAGCCCAGTACTGAGCAGATTAATCATTTACAAATTAAAGAACATAAAATACACATATGATTTGTAATAATTAAATGTTATTTGAAAACATATTAAGACAATACAGAAATAAAAAAAAAATTATAAAATAAAATAAAGTTTTGGAGACACACGGTGACTCTGAAGGTCAAGGGGGAGACAACCCATAAAAGCATAATATTCTAATGTATTTATTATATTATTTTAAGTAATTCTCTGTTTTCTTTCTTTAAATAAATCAATAACCTGATATAATAGGTTTTCAGCATACCAGAAAACAAACAAAAACAATGCCACAAAATGTATTTCTGACATTGAAAGTTATATCTTACTGGCCAAAGTAATGCTACAAAATTGAGTCCTGATTTTTAAAGTGATATTTTGTTAAAATTGCAATAATCCTCACTACCTGATTGTAGATAATTTCACAGAAAGCTGACGATGGAGCAAAAATAATCCCACTTAAACGTTGCATGGAATGTGGGTACTGCGGAAGTCTAAGCTGTTCTTGATCTACTAGTATTGTATGTTGTGTTACTCTTAAGTGACATAGGAAGGATGAAATTGTGCCTACGACAAGCAGAAGCTTGCCGTAGTCATCTGTGACACATATAATCCGTAACGGGTATTCAAATAGTCCCATACTTCGCTAAGTTATCCTTGACAAAGACATGTTCTTGTGACCACTTGTGACCACTTGTTATTATGTCTATGATGAATTCTTTCAGGTCCCTGAGTGGAAAAATAACTGGGATTTAGAAAGTGCTAGGAAAGCTTGTCAATCTTATCTTGAAGAATCACCTGCCTATGAACCATGCTCTACATTGACAAAAGTCAACACTGAATCTATTTTGACATCTTGTGTTTTGAATATACGGGTAATTAGTATTCATATTTTTCTTATCAAGTTTATTGAACGCTGTGTTTTGCTTCTATATATAGATGTTTTTAGAAGAGTTTGAAGATACCAAAGGGGCAATCAGAATCCGTATATCGAAGAGGAACAGACATCATAATGGCCAAAGGAAAAAGTACAAAAGAACAAACAACGATCAACAAAACATACATTTAAAACTGAAGATCGAGTAACACGAACCCCACTCAAAACCGAGGGTGAACTCAGGTGCTCCGGAACGGTAAGTTCCTGCTCCACTAGTGACACCCGTCGTGTTAATTTAGTTACAAACCCGGTGATAAGTCATGAACGAGGAAAGGACCGGGAAGTGTTTACGACAAGTGGAACATATCCGTGGTCATTTGTGACACAGATAATCCATAGCGGTCAACCAAGACCGTAAGACTTTCGAAGTGGTGACTTCAACTGAACTCTGAGGAACCTTTGGTTCAGTAGCTTATAATTCACTTTTTAAAGGTTCTCAAATTATGTATACAAAATGTGTTTCTGCTTGATGATAAAGTATTATTGCTATATTGTAATTTAATTGAAGTATAAAGGTTTATTTTTAGTATGTTATTTGCAAACGTATCATGTTAAAACAAATAAAAAAAATCAAAGCGACAAAGATTCCCAGATAAAGCGATAATTGACAGCAGTAAAGAGTACCACTCAACTATAGACTAGTTCCACGTTCATTTTGGGGAATATGTTACCCTCATTTTTGAACACCCTACTGTAACTGTGAAATGTAGAAAATCAATACGTTACTATATATTGCATGCAGAGTTGAATAGTCTCTCGTGATCATTTACATCCACATCCTTATTTATTAACAACCAAGGTAAATCTTGTTGAATTTTACAGTCGTCTGGTACAGCGGAATTCAGTTCAGATGCGTTGGAAGCGTTCACAGCACAATGTCTAAATGAGGTACGAACGAATACAACGTTACTTGAAAACCAGGCTGTATATGATAAGATTGTAAACAATATTTGTCTACACGACTGTAGGTATCAGGGAACGAGAAGAGGAAATTGTGTCGATGGTAAGACTTTATGATATAGTGTAAAAGATTAATGGAGCAGGAACTACTTACCCTTCCGGAGCACCTGAGTTCACCCCCGGTTTTCAGTGGGGTTCGCGTTGCTCGATCTTTAGTTTTATGTGCATGTTTTGTAGATCATTGTTTGTCCTTTTGTACTTTTTCTTTTGGCCATTGTGTTGTCTGTTCTTCTTCGATATACGGATTCTGATTACCCCTTTGGTATCTTCAAACTCTTCTTGCCAATAATGCTGTATTTGTTTTGTTTAATATATGGTTAGCTGCTCGAGTTCTAGTGATTTCAATAGTCCACAGAAGACAGCTGCTGATTTGAGCTACACCACTTTTAAGACCGACTGTTATAAAAGGTTACGCCACCCTATCATCTGACAGAACCAAATTAGAGGTTATGTCCAGATGAATATTATTGTAAATTACCAATCAGTGAGCGTTTCCTTTGTGATACAATAATACACAAGCCCGAAAGGCGCTGTTAAGACTTTGCCAGTAATATTTCCATTGGCTGATCATGAATTCAACTGGACATGACATTATTAGAGATAGATTTCTAAACAATCGTGTAAACATCTTTTTTCATTTTATTCGAGTTACTTTAAGGTATTTGTACAATGATTTCAAGGGCCGTCGTGATCGCATGGTAGTTGACTTTACAACTACGGTACATGTGCAATCAGTTTTTATCATCAATAAAATTGTGAGTTCGAATCCTGCTCATTGCCAGGTGTACTTGATAAAACATTATGTGATAAAGTTTCTCAATGACTTGCGGCTGTTCGGTTGTTTTCTCCGGGTACTCCAATAAAACTGAAAGCTACGATATAACTGAAATATTGTTCAAAGTGGCGTTAATCACCATAACCCTAACCCCTACATGGATTATACTCCATTAAAATATATCTACAAAAGGTTTTGTAAAAAGTCTTGCAGATGTATTGTTAAAATGAAAATATCTTAATATTAATAAGACAAATGTATTCATTATTACTATTAGCTTGCCGCAAGTCACAACTTAAGTGGTGATAGATACTGATTGCACACATAGTTGAAAATCCAACTACCGTACGAACACGACCACGACGGCCCCTGCACTCCTAGAAGTAGATCACATTAAGGACTATTTTGTTCGATTCAATATGCACAAAATATTTGTTCATTTGGAATTTAAATTTTATATTTCAGGAGTATGTGTATGTAATGCCGGCTACACTGGAGAAGACTGCAGAATAGACATGAGTAAACCGCCAGTGTTGTCCGGAGTATCTGATGAATCAATATGTGACGTATTAAAGAGACTTTGTACCTCGATATCGATGTTTGGAGATGGATTTTATTCCACTGAGAAAATGAAGTGTCGTTTTCAGAATGCAAAAGTATGTAATTTAGCGCACAAAAGAATAAATATTGTATATTTTATCCATTAAAAAAATATTTGATGTATAACTAGCGAGAGAGTTATTGAAAATCAACTATTACTAGATAACTATAGCTTAGGCCGGAAACTGAGAAGAAATTTCTAAGAAATAATATCTCTCAAGTTAAGCATCACATGTTCCTTATTTTGTTTATTGCACAATAATACAGTAACCTGAAAGTGACAGCAAACTTTTGAAGTGGACCAAAAGGTGGAGGCACTTTTAAAGAGAGTTCTGGAAAGTGGGGGCAAGCTTTCAAAGCTCAGTAGCAAAAGAACTTTAATTTCTATGTCGTGATTTATTGCACATTTTCTGTTTCCATGCTCAAATTTCAGATTTTTATAAATTTTGATAAAAAGGTGGGGCACACACCCCTTGCCCATACGCCAGCTCCTATGCCCCTGATAAAGTGCGTCTGATTTGCATTCTGAAATATTTAAGCGGTGTTAAACACCAAACCTATATGTGGGGATTGAACAACTTCATAATCTAATAATAAGATGCAAAAAAAATACAAAACACTGAATATTCCAAAATGGACTAGAAAAACCGTAGAAAGAGACAAAATCAATACTCACAATTACATTACATTCCTGGCTTTGTACATGCATTTCAGTAAAAAGAGCTTGAAGATACCAAAGGGGCAATCAGAATCCGTATATCGAAGAAGAACAGACAACACAATGGCCAAAAGAAAAAGTACAAAAGGACAAACAATGATCTACAAAACATACATATAAAACTAAAGATCGAGTAACACGAACCCCAATAAAAACCGGGGGTGAACTCAGGTGCTCCGGAAGGGTAAAGAGTGATGGTGTTAAGTTTGGTATTTTGACTGATAGTGTAGATTGTAAGTTAGAAATAGATCACAATGAAGGTAAGCATTCACACTTGAGGTATAGATACCTGGTTTTTCGTCGTGATTTTTTGTTCATGCAGCTACATTAACCACAGTGGTGATTGTTAGAAGAGCTTGAAGATACCAAAGGAGTAATCAGAATCCGTATATCGAAGAAGAACAGACAACCCAATGGCCAAAAGAAAAAGGACAAAAGGACAAACAACGATCTACAAAACACTGCATACTGTTCAAACATTTTATGAACCTTTTAATTTCATTTCAGTTTTTGGCAAATAGTGTAGAAGGAGACGGTGAATATACCATCACCCCAGCAGTATTGAAGACGTTTGGTGAAGTACAGTGTCAGATCCCACAACAGAAACGTAAAAGACGATCGACTGGTTCCTCCCGTTACACAGTTTATATGGTATCAGTCACCAACAATGGAGAATCGTATAGTGACGGTGTTCCTTATGTGGTGTATGATTCATCCTGTAGAGAATGCTACATATCAAACACATTTATCGTATGCAATCAAAGGGTAAGAAAAAAAATGAGAACTTAAAAAAGAAAGGCATATCTCAATGTTTCATCAAAAACGTAGTGTACACGGTACGTTTCTGTAATAACCTTCGTCAGGTACGTTCAAAAACGAAAGATTGGAAAGCCAAATAATTTAAAAAGCATTGGAGAGCAATAAAACCAAAGGCCTTAAAAGGGATTTTCAAAATCGGGTAATGTTTTGCTGCAAATGGACTTGGTAATTAATAATTAAACCATATAACAATAGATTTGACAATAAGAACAGCCCCTCCCACGGAGAAATGTGTCAAAATGCACCAATACATCAGCAGAGTCATCATAGTACCTATCACACCAAATGAAGCGATAGTATTATATTGTTATAGTGAGTGATTGTTGTTTAAATTTTCAAGGAGATGATGATGAGGTCCGCTTTGTACTAGACTAACATGCTTAGTTGGTTTTTTTAGTGCTAGCTCACTGAAATAACAGTTCGTGGATAGACATGTCGCCCCACTCTGCCACATTATCCTGATTTCGAGCCAACCAGTCTTTGCTATTTCTCCGTATTACTGTGTGCTTAGTAGAGAAGCAACAAATACCAATTTTATATAGTCTTTGGTTTAACCCGATCTGGGATCGAACCCATGATCTAACACACTCGAGGCGTATATTGTTTTATCATATACTTGTAGATAATATAGCTAAAATTTTACTCTGAAATAAAACTTTGAGTTTAACTTAGAATAATAAGAGGAAGCCTGTTTATTTCACCCAGATTCACAAGAATGGCCCAAGTGGGCTGAAAAAGCAAGTTTATTAACTGCTTCCGGAATGTTATTACATGCCTTTCCGTCAATGTTCGTAAGTTCACTTCGTGAATTTCCGGGACTGAAAATTATTAACTGCCAATTTTCTCTCTTATGATATTGAAAGTGCTTTTATTGGATTTGCATATTATAACAATAAATTTCTTGTTCTATATCTATGTATTTTATTCTAGACAAATATTACTAAACATTTTGGTACAAATCAGTTATTTCCTCTGTTGAAGTATGTGATAAACATATCATCACATGTCTTTTTCATATCAAACCTTTTATCAACCCTGATTCATATATCATCCCTTGAGACTATCGGCTCTCGGGCTGATATCATGACCTAGGGCTGATAAAGGGTATGATATGAAAATTGCCATGTAATAATCTATAATATCATATACTATCATATTGTATATATGTGTTTTTATTGTATTTCTAGGATGATGTATGCATTATTGGTGATGCCTGTTTTCCATCAGATTATTCTGTTTGTATGACATCTCCTAGTGCATCAACACAAGACACTAGTTCAGATAAACTTTGGATTATTGGTGCAGTATTAGGTGGTGTGGCAGTTATTGTACTGATTATTCTACTCGTGAAATTCCTGACAAAGAAAAGGTATTAAAAGGGGGATATATTTTAAAATCGTAGTCATGGAACTATTTACGTTATAGATGCTTTGATAGTTTAACAATAATGTCATGGATTGTATATTATCTATTTCAAAGGGATCACCGTTGTCGTGATCGTAGGGTAGTTGGATTTACAACTACCTATGCAATATGTGCCTATCACCACAAACACTGTGAGTTAGAATCCCGCTCAGGCGATGTGTACTCAATACAACATTATGTGATAAAGTTTGTCAGTGACTTGCGACAGGTCAGTGGCTTTCTCCGGGTACTGTGGTTTCCTCCTCCAATAAAACTGATATAGCTGAAAGATTGTTACAAGTGGCGTTAGAAACCATAACCCCATCTATTTCGCAGATAATATATGTACATAGAGTGAGTGAGTAATTGATTATTGTTTATCGCCAAATGAACAATATTGCAGCTACATTATGGCTCGATCAAGTTACATTTGATAAGATCATGAAGGAGTTCGGTTTGTACTAGACCAAACAACAGTCCACGGGAAGATATGTCCTTCCCAAAGGATACATTATCCTGAATCCGATATTAGTCCTTAGCGGTTAAGCAGAAATGTTAAAGTCTTTGCTTTAAACCTATGATCGACCACACTCGAGGCGAGCATGCCACCAATTACACCATCAATGCGGTTAAAATGTAAATAGGAGCAATACAACGATATGTCATACATCGAACAAATATAATTCAGATGAAACTATATATCCCTAGAATTGACAATAAAACCTGTCCCACGAAAAAAATATATAAAAATGTATCAGGTACTCCAGTAGATTTAATATCTGCATTAATAAGATTTGATTTGATCTGATTTTTGGTGCTTAACATCACTTTCAGCAATATTTCAGCTGTATCATGGCGACCAGTTTTAGTGGTGGAAGAAGCGGAGTATCCAGAGAGAACCACCGACCATGGGCATGCAACTGGTAAACTTTATCACTTGCGGCTGTGAGTCGAGTGCACCCTTTTTTGTAATTTACAAAGTCGGTCGCGAACCCACGCCGTATTGGTGAGTTGCTAGGTAATCCACCTACCTACCTCATTGAGCCATCCGGGCCCTGCATTAATAAGAGGAATTGGTATTCCAAAAAAGCAGTGTAAGATTGTCTGGAAGTAATATCGAGGTCCATTTGAAATTGCCAGAAATAAATCATTTTCTATTCATAAATTGGTTATTATTTTTCTGTTAAGACAAGTTTCAATTTACCAAAGACAATACAATGTCCAATGGAAAAAGGACAAAAGGACCAACAAAGATCTACAAAACACTACAAGGAAAAATAATGATAGGCAACAAAAAACCCACAAACACCCGGACGGGTAAGCAGTTTCTGCTTCACCAGCTCCACCATGTTACTCCTATAAAAAAACATCTGACGGCAAGTCTTAAATGGGGGAAGGGTGGGACTGTGATTACGACAAGGGGAAAATATGTGACACATATGTTTCGTAACGGTTAATCAAGTCATTATTACCTAATTACGATGCCATTACAATTAATATGTTTTGTTATAATTGTTTTCCAGCTCAATATTGCCATTTTGCGGACAGAGTGGTATGGACTATGAAAGAAGTCTTATGAATTCGCCTTTATCCCAATGCGATCTGCCTCCTTTGGAGAAGGCTTGGAAATGAAGTACTGATATATAGTCAAACAATGTTTATGCTCATGTTATTTTAGTCATTAGTTCAAATACCTACTTTAACCATTAGCATAAAACTTTTCATCGACAATTTTGACATTTTTCCTATCATTTCACCGATTGATATCGTCAGTTTAAAGGAACTGACTCTGATACTGTGAACTATCAGTCACTTTGACGTCAAGCACATTGTGATGTAACCGATAAATAAATCATGTCAGTTTTGAAGGTCCAGAAATATATTCACATTATCGTACTATCGGACTCGGTGCGATACTAATGGTAATGTGTGTCTCGACCTTCATAGCTGCCGTTATTCTATATATAAATATCAATAACGTTGATGATGTTTAAGTCATCATGTGAATTCAATAATGTTAAATATAGAACCTTTAGTTGTTAAGTAATTATATTTAACAGATTGCAACTTGCCATTGGCATTATTATTAACCGGAAATACACTACATGAGGCATAAATTTTATATTCAAAACTAATACGACGTTCTTCATTGACTATATAAACTATGGAGTGATAAAATTCCCTATATAATACTCTACGCACATGTGTATTGCCTGACAAATTGTTTCTATTATTTTCAAGTGTTTTCATAAACCTTTACAGGACCGTAGTACTTATAACATTAGATAACCCATAAACTATTCTGGTTGTTTCTTTACATATTCATTTTGTACTGGAAAACCATATATTGTGTTAGCGAATCTGTGCAGGGTTTGTTGTCATTTGTTTATATCTGTAGTGACGTTGGAGATGTAATTATAAAGATGGGAAGGTTGTGATCACATTAACAGTTTTATAGCGCATCGCCTCATGATTGTACCTGTTCCAAGCAGAGCATGACTTCCAACCTCATATATCATGGTCTTTATAAGTTCAATGATTTGCCATGAGAGATGATTTGCTGGTTTTGTTGATATTGGTGGAATTGTTGATTATCCCTTTCTTTTCAAAAATATAATGAAGATCGATCTTTATTATGTCGATGTTCACACAAGTACCATGCCAATATATATGCAATGCTATATATGTCCCACAAATAATAGTAATAGTGTTAATAAGAGCATTAACACAACATACACTGTTTGTAATATCCTTGAAATATGCACATGATGCCGTCATGGTCATGATCGTATGGTAGTTTGATTTACAACTACCTATGTAACCAGTGCTTATCACCACTAACATTGTGAGTTCGAATCTCGCTCATGGCGAGGTGTACTCGATAGAACATTATGTGATGAACTTTGTTTGTAACGTACGACAGGTCGATGGTTTTCCCGGGTACACCGGTTTCTTCCACCAATAAAACTTACCGCCACGATATAACTGAAATATTGTTGAAACTGGTGTTAAACACCCCTAACCCTAAAATGTGCATAGGAAATGTTTGTTGCTTTTAAATTTAGTATTTGTTCAATTATTTGTATCAATAGTATATTTTACTTACAAACGTTCTTTCAAACCCGGAAGTAAACGCCACATTTTTTTTTCATGCTATAATATATTGTAATTGCATTCCGACACACCAACAAACGATATATGGCATAGTATATGTAATTGTTGGTTTTATTGTTTATTCCACACTGATTTCTAATTTAGATATGTATTTTATTAATAAAATTGTTTCAAACTAAAAGCATGTTTTCTAATCCATACATTTCGAATGTTTACAGCCCAAGGGTAAGTGTGATATGTAAGTTACATTATATGGTCATCATAAGTTGCATGACCCCAGTATCACCTTTACCTGGGTATTTGAACACCTAGTTACATCCATGGGAGTTCACCACTTATGTTTTGTGGGATCTGTGTTTCCTGTGTAATTTTTTTTTCTTCGTTCGGGGTCTTTTGCCAACTTTAGCTTGTGTGTGTCTGAATTGTCAATTCTTAACTGCTAACCCATCTGAAGAATATTAGTTCACCGCCAGGTTTAGGGGGTTCGTATTACTCAATCTTTCGTTTTCTGTTTAGTGTTTTGTAGATCATTGTTTGTCATTTTTTCCTTTTTATTTTGACCATTGTACTTCCTGCCCTTCTTTGATTTACAGCTTCTGATTTCCAAATTGGGTATATATTCCAACCTTTCTTAGTATGTAATATGTTGTTATTCAAAGCATCATTCATTTGATTAGTTGTCGTTGTATAAACAGTGTATTCAACAGGAGGAGGACATACCAGATGCTGCTATGATTTTATGGTTTCTGTTCTTTACTTGTTATAGCTCATCAAATTGATGTAAGGGTTTGTTAAAATTTCATTAAATGTGTTCCGTATTGTTATTGTTGTTAGTAATATATGTTTGTTATTTAAACTTATTGGCCCGTTTTTTGTTTGTTGCATCGCAGTAGTGGCCGTCGTGAACGTGATCAACAGGTAGTTTGATTTACAACTACGTCTACAATCAGTGCCTATCACCAATAACATTGTGAGTTTGAATCCCGTTTTTGGCGAGATGTACTCGATACAACATTGTGTGATAAAATTTGTCAGTGACTTGCGACAGGTCAGTGGTTTTCTCCGGGTACTCTGGTTTCCTCCACCAATAAAACTGACCACCACGATATATACCCATTAAATACATAGTGTGTTGGTACAAGACTTTGTATCAGGTCGAGCCTGTTGTGTGAACCATTATCACTACGAGTGATGCGGTTAGTTCACGCAACAGGCAAGACAACAGGAAAACGTACATAATGTTAGATAAAACTGACATATTGTTGAAAGTGTCCTTGAACACCGTAACCCTAACCCAGGCACACAATATAAGGCTCATACTCAAAAGCAGTGTGTTATGTACAATATGAACATACTTCCATTGAATTTAAAAGTATTACTCTAATATCATGTTTTGGATGGTGAAACACAGAAGTTGCATACAAAATTTCAAGAAGATATCTCTCGTATCTTTTAAGTAACAGGCAAAAGGGTACCGAAAAATTTGCACAAATAAGGCGTTATGCTGTTGCACTTGAAATTTGTTTATTTTTACACCAAAATTTACTGTTCAAATTAGGAAAACAACAAAACTATTTTAATATAAATCTTTAGAAAAATTAATCATGATTAATTTGATACCAAATTCATGAAAATCGGACATCAATTGGAGAAATTATCAGGCTTTATCCAAAAGGTATGTTTCGTTATATAGTTTTAGACAAGAATTTCTCCCATTCGTTATGTGAAGCTTACACATAATAAAACACCTAATTTCATACAAAAAAATTATAACAAGTTAATAAAAATACATTTCAGTAGGATATTGGATTAAAATTTTGTTTATTTTTATTTCAAAGTCCAAAAAATGTCTCTATCAGAAATCTGAAGGGTCCGTAACCAGTAAAAAAATCTTCTAGAAAACACTGTCAAAAGATTGATATTTTCATTTTTGAAGGTGTAAAATACACAGAATAGTTATAATCAGTCAAAATATGAACAATTGTAGACAGAATAAAAACTGCAGAACAGAACATATGGTTACGGACACTACAAAAACCATGTAGTGTCCGTAACTATATTTAAGGGTGTAATGATAATCTTGTGAATAATGTTAAATAAAAAGAGAACTAGCAAGTAATTCTGAGTAATCTTAACATCATACTAACTTCAGACATAATAGATCATAGAAAACATGTTGCTTTTAAGAATAACAGTACTTGAATGTTCAGCTCTGCTGCAACACAGCATTGCCCTTTATTGTGTTTTACCCGTAAATACATTGTATATCTTAACTATGGAAGATGTTGTGTTCCATAATAATAACATAAACACGAGAAAAAGGGAGCAATTTTAAACGACAGAATGGTGTTAAACTGCTTCCATAAGGACAGGTATATCAAGGTTTAAAAGATTTGACTTCGAAGAAATCTTTGAATATCCGGTAAACTTATAGAGCTCGTAACACGATTTATCAATAGCTTTAACCAAAGGCCAATTTAGAGTTTGACGCCAATGATTTGCAATTTTCTTAGAATTCGTCCTTCTAGTGTTGAAATAACCGTCATTTTTCTGACTATTGGTAATGTTTTGAACATAATGTTTGATTTTTGAATTAAGTCGGAGTTTCGTGAAACAATACAATGCTTCCAGGCCGACCATCGGATGTTCTGCTAGTCTTTCATAGAACACTGTATGTAATTGTCCTGGAAATGTTTCTTTGATTATCTGTGCAGTTTTGACGTCCTCTAACATCCTAGAACACAAACTTCTTGAAAACGAGGCAACTTTATCAAGTAGAGTAAACCCACCCTTTAATCGAGAGTCAATAATACCACGTGGGTCTCGTAACAAATGTATAATTTTCAATCCGGGTATTTTGTGAAGAAGGTCTAAAGCAAAGTCAGCTGTCAGTTTGATTGTTTTTATCATCGGAATCGAGTTTTTGCAGTCAGAGCTCAATAAATCAAAACAGTTTTGTCCCGAAAACTTCGATAAGCATTCTTTATACTTTGCTTGTGTCTTACTAGCATATGCACTATCGGGCAGTCTATTTAAGATCATTTTCCTCACATTTTGAAAGTTGCAGGTAAATATGTTATATGTGTCGTTGATAGTTTGTTGTACTCTCAATAGGGACAGTAGAAGTAGAAGACAAATAATTATTTTAAAATAATTTCAGTTTCTCGTATAAAAAACGTTCGAGAATACCGAAGGGACAATCAAAAAACGGGCAATTCAGAGAAACTTGCAACATAGGACACTCAAGCCAAAGAAAAACAAATTAAAGACACAACACAATATGTGTTGGACACCACCATACGCAAACAAACACAAATCACACGGAACTCAGAACGTAAAGACACAATATAGGACAACACAAAAAACTAAAAAGATATAATTCTTCAGTCAATTTACATTTTTCTTTTCATATATTGAAATGTGAACATCAATTTACGTGTTTTCACACCATAATACCAATATCAAAGTAGCTATAACAGGTCTGAAGTTAAAACCACTTGTAGTATATGTTTTACAATTCTTAAATAATGTAAATATTAATAAAACTAAAGTTCTCCCCCCTCAGGCATAGGTGACCTTGGCCGATGTTGGCTATCCTTTGGTTTTTTTGCTACCAAGACTTTGAATTGTTTGGCTTTCAAGTCTTTCGATTTTGAGCGTCACCTGATGAAGGTTGTTCCAGAAACGTTCGTGCGCACTAAATTTGATATCTACGTTTTTATTTTTTTTTACACTAAATACTTTTCAAATACTTAGTTAGGTTAAATCATTTTTGATATTTGATACATATTGACGTTTAGTTCCTTGTATAACTGTTGCAAAAAAAATATGTCAGGTTATTGCAGAAAAACGGGGCGCAAGTGAGGAAATCTAATTTTAATTAGATTGTTTTCCTTTCTTGTACACAACATACATCGTAGAACAGAACCGACTTAAATCAGAATAAATTAATTTTAGAGTCACATGTAATTTTATACGTGTTTTGATTGGTTTAAAAGGTTGAGGTTATTTGTCAATGTACGGAATCGAAAAATAGACAGACGTCGTTCTCAAGGCGTCACGTGCTGTTGTCATCATGTGATTTTCTTTAAATGAGGCACCCTTGGGATTACATTTGTATTTAAATTTATTTCCGATTATTTGCTTTATTTTGAAAAAAAATATATATTTTTCAATATCATAGCAACAAATGTTTGAATTAATTTTTAAGGATTGATCGAAATTATTTTGTTCGGTTCATTCGAAATAACCTCAATCAGGTTGTACACACCCTTGCGCAACCCGCTATTACCCGGTGTGTACAACCTGATTGAGGTTATTTCTTCATGAACCGAAAAAAAATTGCGATCAATCCTTAATTGTTTTTTTTTTTTTTGTGCATAAATAATAATTCACACTTTACCTGCATTTTCCTGTATAGCCATTGCATAATGCATTCGCTTTAAAATAAGATCTAGTCGGTTTGAACGGTTCGAAAAGATAGAAGACTTCTGCTGATTGCTGTAGAATATCCGCTGTAAAGGTGGAGCCACTGCGCATGTAAGAAACAATTAATATTACTTCCGCTTTTTTCTTGTCGTTTGGAATGGTTAAAACATCTACAAAACAGCAAGCTAAATTATTTAGTGAGTGATTGTTGTTTAACACCAAAAGAGCAATGTTTCTACTATATTATGGCGAGAACAAGATGCATTCAATGATTAATCTCGTTGAGATTAGGATTCCGAATAAAATGTTCTGTCTGTTCTTCATCCTACTCTCGTTTCAAGCTCTATTAAGGGTATTCTGGAAATTTTAAATATACGCTGTAAAAGGTAAGGAAATATCAATATTTTTGCAGATTTGAACTGGAAAATATGTCTATTTATGAAATATTACCTGCACTTGATCTGACACAATCCGTCCATGCCAAAATATCCATCGGAATGCACCGGGGGTCAAATTTAAAATTTCCAGAATACCCTTAATAGGGCTTGAAACGAGATTAGGATGAAGAACAGACAGAAATTTCTTCGGAATCCTAATCTCAACGAGATTATTCGATGATATGTTGATGTAGATACGATTACGTAACCCTCATTCCGCTTGTGCTCCAGTTAGGGTTATGAATCGGTCCCATTCAACGTATGGGAGCAAATTCAAATTTTCGTTAAGTGAATATTTCAACTTTCTTTTTGCATATCTGGTGATAACTTATTATTCCCTACAATTTTTAAGTAATGGCGATACGAAATAAGTGTTACAATACCTGTTTCTACCTTCACGATCGATTTAGTATTCGAAAATTGCTTCTTGTCCGCCATGGCACCTTACGTATACTCTCGTGATGGGCGGAGCCTATCCATATATGGATCTGAATGCCAAATATGAAAAACCTTACTATGATGTTTTACTACGATTGATCCAAATAAGGATATCTCCAAAACGAGGCAAGTGCACGTGAAATAGCAACTTGTAAACAAAATGTCGGACCGAAAGAAGATTTCATGCATTCAAATTTTCAGATGGATATAAGTCTACTATGGATTGATGTAGCGTTTACTTAACACCTCAAGGTTTACCTAAATATATTTATCTTTCACCCCCGTTAATTTTTCCAACCACTTACGACGGAATTAGGACATAAAACGCCCGGTGTGAATCACTCCGGGCGCTGCTCCCATACGTTGAATGGGATCGATTCGTAACCCTTGCTGGGAGCAAAAGCGGACTGAGGGTTACGTTATCGTATCTAATGATAATGATGTTCGCTTTATACTAGACGGGTACGCTTAGTTGGATTTTTACAACGCTAGCTCAGTAAAACGCAAATCCGCTGGTAGATATGTCGCCCCACGAGGACGGATTATCCTGATTTCGAGCCAGCCAGTATTTACACTCACACTTAATGTGATTGAGTAATTGATGTTTAACTTTCAGCAATTTTTTAGCTATATCATAACGAGAACAAGTTAATTTTCAATGAAGTGATGATGAGGTCCGCTTTGTAC
Organism: Bathymodiolus brooksi; assembly: GCA_963680875.1. NCBI lineage: Eukaryota > Metazoa > Mollusca > Bivalvia > Mytilida > Modiolidae > Bathymodiolus > Bathymodiolus brooksi. Next base: position 65,293,074 of record OY804584.1, read on the forward strand.
TAGACCAATACGCTTAGTTGGATTTTTATAGTGCTAGCTCACTGAAACAACAGTCTGCGTATGTCGCCCCACTCAGACACATTATCCTGATTACGAGCCAACCAGTCTGGCTTTGCTCTGTCTCCTTAATGCTGCGTGTTTAGCGGAGAAGCAACAAATACCAATTTTATAGTCTTTGGTTTGACCCGATCGGGACTCGAACGCATGATCTACTGCACTCGAGTCGAGCATGCTAACCATTACACCACCGATGCGGTTCTCTTGCACTTAAATGCTGCATGCGTAGCTGAGAAGTAGCCATTCTCAATTGTATAATTGTTGCTTTGATCCGCGCTGGCGGTGCTCGAACCCACGATCTACGGTACCCGATATGTAAATTGTAGTGTATTAAATGTTCAGTGTAAATGTGCTAGAATGAATAAGCTTGTCGTGGATTTAAAAGTCTTTCAGTATAAATAAATTAAAAGAGTTCGAAGATACCAAAGGGGTAATCAGAATCTGTAAATCGAAGAAGACCAGACAACACAATGGCGGTATGGTAGTTAGATTTACAACTACCTGTGCAATCAATGCCTATCACCATTAAGTTGTGAGTTCGAACCTCGTTTATGGCGAGGTGTACTCCATACAACATTATGTGATAAAGTTTGCAACAGATCGGTGGTTTTCTCCGGGTACTCCGGTTTCCTCCACCAATAAAACTGACCGCCACGATATAACTGAAATAGTGTTGAAAGTGGCGTTAAACACCATGAACCAACTCTACGCTCCCCTAATATCTGACAGAAACCGATTAGTGGTCAAACCCATGTGGAATTTCGTATTTGAAAAAAATCAACCAATCAGATAACTTTATTTTTGTTATGCGGTAATGACAATGATTGACAGGCGCTCTTACTATTTTGTCTGGCGTTTCATTTACAGATCATGAGTTCATCTGGACATGACTTCTAATCGGGGGGGGGGGGGGGTTGTCGAATGCTAGGGGGTAGTTTTTTAACAGCAGATATTAATCAAATTGCTTGCTGCTTTTCCTCAATCAGTGCAGAAATGTATATAGACATTTATAACTAATTGATGCGTATGTGTAAAAAATTCAGGAACTACTAGGTGTATTTTGAGGTATGTCGTGTAGCCACGATCACTAGAATTATATATGGTGGCGGTCAGTTTTATTGGTGGAGGAAACCGGAGTACCTGGAGAAAACCACCGACCTGTCGCAAGTAAGTGACGAACTTTATCACATAATGTTTATCGAGTACACATCTCCATGAACGGGGTTCGAACTCCCAATTTTATTGGTGATAGGCACCGATTGCACAGGTAGTTGTGAATCCAACTACCATACGATCACGACCACGACGGTCCCATAAACACAATAAACCTATAACTGTAATATTGTTCAAAAATGTGTTAGTGTTATGTTTAACGCCACTTTCAACAATATTTCATTTATATCATAGCGATCAGTTTTATTGGTGGAGGAAACCGGAGCACACGAAGAAAACATACATGTAAAATACACGGATAAAACATACATGTAAAACACACGGAGAAAACATACATGTAAAACACACGGAGAAAACATACATGTAAAACACACGGAGAAAACATATATGTAAAACACACGGAGAAAACATACATGTAAAACACACGAAGAACACATATATGTAAAACACACGGAGAACACATACATGTAAAACACACGAAGAACACATACATGTAAAACACACGGAGAAAACATACATGTAAAACACACGGAGAAAACATACATGTAAAACACACGGAGAAAACATACATGTAAAACACACGGAGAAAACATACTTGTAAAACACACGGAGAAAACATACATGTAAAACATACGGAGAAAACATACATGTAAAACATACGAAGAACACATACATGTAAAACACACGGAGAACACATACATGTAAAACACACGGAGAAAACATACATGTAAAGCACACGGAGAACACATACATGTAAATCCCACGGAGAACACATACATGTAAAACATACGGAGAAAACATACATGTAAAGCACACGGAGAACGCATACATGTAAAACACACGATAAACCATACATGTAAAACACACGGAGAAAACATACATGTAAAACATACGGAGAACACATACATGTAAAACACACGGAGAAAACATACATGTAAAACACACGGAGAAAACATACATGTAAAACACACGGAGAAAACATACATGTAAAACATACGGAGAAAACATACATGTAAAACATACGGAGAAAACATACATGTAAAACATACGGAGAAAACATACATGTAAAACACACGGAGAAAACATACATGTAAAACATACGGAGAAAACATACATGTAAAACACACGGAGAAAACATACATGTAAAACACATGGAGAAAACATACATGTAAAACATACGGAGAACACATACATGTAAAACATACGGAGAAAACATACATGTAAAACACACGGAGAAAACATACATGTAAAACATACGGAGAAAACAGACATGTAAAACACACGGAGAAAACATACATGTAAAATATACGGAGAAAACATACATGTAAAACATACGGAGAACACATACATGTAAAACACACGGAGAAAACATACATGTAAAACACACGGAGAACACATACATGTAAAACATACGGAGAACACATACATGTAAAACACACGGAGAAAACATACATGTAAAACACACGGAGAAAACATACATGTAAAACACACGGAGAAAACATACATGTAAAACATACGGAGAAAACATACATGTAAAACATACGGAGAAAACATACATGTAAAACATACGGAGAAAACATACATGTAAAACACACGGAGAAAACATACATGTAAAACATACGGAGAAAACATACATGTAAAACACACGGAGAAAACATACATGAAAAACATACGGAGAAAACATACATGTAAAACACACGGAGAAAACATACATGTAAAACACATGGAGAAAACATACATGTAAAACATACGGAGAACACATACATGTAAAACATACGGAGAAAACATACATGTAAAACACACGGAGAAAACATACATGTAAAACATACGGAGAAAACAGACATGTAAAACACACGGAGAAAACATACATGTAAAATATACGGAGAAAACATACATGTAAAACATACGGAGAACACATACATGTAAAACACACGGAGAAAACATACATGTAAAACACACGGAGAACACATACATGTAAAACATACGGAGAACACATACATGTAAAACACACGGAGAAAACATACATGTAAAACACACGGAGAAAACATACATGTAAAACACACGGAGAAAACATACATGTAAAACACACGGAGAAAACATACATGTAAAACACACGGAGAAAACATACATGTAAAACATACGGAGAACACATACATGTAAAACACACGGAGAAAACATACATGTAAAGCACACGGAGAAAACATACATGTAAAACACACGGAGAAAACATACATGTAAAACACACGGAGAAAACATACATGTAAAACATACGGAGAACACATACATGTAAAACACACGGAGAAAACATACATGTAAAACACACGGAGAAAACATACATGTAAAACACACGGAGAAAACATATATGTAAAACACACGGAGAAAACATACATGTAAAACACACGGAGAACACATACATGTAAAACACACGGAGAACACATACATGTAAAACACACGAAGAACACATACATGTAAAAGACACGGAGAAAACATACATGTAAAACACACGGAGAAAACATACATGTAAAACACACGGAGAAAACATACATGTAAAACACACGGAGAAAACATACATGTAAAACACACGGAGAAAACATACATGTAAAACATACGGAGAAAACATACATGTAAAACATACGAAGAACACATACATGTAAAACACACGGAGAAAACATACATGTAAAGCACACGAAGAACACATACATGTAAATCACACGGAGAACACATACATGTAAAACACACGGAGAAAACATACATGTAAAGCACACGAAGAACACATACATGTAAAACACACGAAGAAAACATACATGTAAAACACACGGAGAAAACATACATGTAAAACATACGGAGAACACATACATGTAAAACACACGGAGAAAACATACATGTAAAACACACGGAGAAAACATACATGTAAAACATACGGAGAAAACATACATGTAAAACATACGAAGAACACATACATGTAAAACACACGGAGAAAACATACATGTAAAGCACACGGAGAATACATACATGTAAATCACACGGAGAACACATACATGTAAAACACACGGAGAAAACATACATGTAAAACACACGGAGAACACATACATGTAAAACACACGGAGAAAACATACATGTAAAACACACGGAGAAAACATACATGTAAAGCATACGGAGAACACATACATGTAAAACACACGGAGAAAACATACATGTAAAACACACGGAGAAAACATACATGTAAAACACACGGAGAAAACATACGGAGAAAACATACATGTAAAACATACGGAGAAAACATACATGTAAAACATACGGAGAAAACATACATGTAAAACACACGGAGAAAACATACATGTAAAACATACGGAGAAAACATACATGTAAAACACACGGAGAAAACATACATGTAAAACATACGGAGAAAACATACATGTAAAACACACGGAGAAAACATACATGTAAAACACATGGAGAAAACATACATGTAAAACACATGGAGAAAACATACATGGAAAACATACGGAGAAAACATACATGTAAAACACACGGAGAAAACATACATGTAAAACACACGGAGAAAACATACATGTAAAACATACGGAGAAAACAGACATGTAAAACACACGGAGAAAACATACATGTAAAACATACGGAGAAAACATACATGTAAAACATACGGAGAACACATACATGTAAAACACACGGAGAAAACATACATGTAAAACACACGGAGAACACATACATGTAAAACATACGGAGAACACATACATGTAAAACACACGGAGAACACATACATGTAAAGCACACGGAGAAAACATACATGTAAAACACACGGAGAAAACATACATGTAAAACATACGGAGAAAACATACATGTAAAACATACGGAGAAAACATACATGTAAAACATACGGAGAAAACATACATGTAAAACACACGGAGAAAACATACATGTAAAACATACGGAGAAAACATATATGTAAAACACACGGAGAAAATATACATGTAAAACATACGGACAAAACATACATGTAAAACACACGGAGAAAACATACATGTAAAACACATGGAGAAAACATACATGTAAAACACACGGAGAACACATACATGTAAAACATACGGAGAAAACATACATGTAAAACACACGGAGAAAACATACATGTAAAACATACGGAGAAAACAAACATGTAAAACACACGAAGAAAACATACATGTAAAACATACGGAGAAAACATACATGTAAAACATACGGAGAACACATACATGTAAAACACACGGAGAAAACATGCATGTAAAACACACGGAGAACACATACATGTAAAACATACGGAGAACACATACATGTAAAACACACGGAGAAAACATACATGTAAAACACACGGAGAAAACATACATGTAAAACACACGGAGAAAACATATATGTAAAACACACGGAGAAAACATACATGTAAAACACAGGGAGAACACATACATGTAAAATATACGGAGAAAACATACATGTAAAGCATACGGAGAACACATACATGTAAAACATACGGAGAACACATACATGTAAAACACACGGAGAAAACATACATGTAAAACACACGGAGAAAACATACATGTAAAACACACGGAGAAAACATACATGTAAAACACACGGAGAAAACATACATGTAAAACATACGGAGAACACATACATGTAAAACATACGGAGAACACATACATATAAAACACACGGAGAACACATAATGTAAAACACACGGAGAAAACATACATGTAAAACACACGGAGAACACATATATGTACAACACACGGAGAAAACATACATGTAAAACACACGGAGAACACATACATGTAAAAAATACGGAGAACACATACAGGTAAAACATACGGAGAAAACATACATGTAAAACATACGGAGAACACATACATGTAAAACACACGAAGAAAACATACATGTAAAACATACGGAGAACACATACATGTAAAACACACGGAGAAAACATACATGTAAAACACACGGAGAAAACATACATGTAAAACACACGGAGAAAACATACATGTAAAACATACGGAGAAAACATACATGTAAAGCATACGGAGAAAACATACATGTAAAACATACGAAGAAAACATACATGTAAAACACACGGAGAAAACATACATGTAAAACATACGGAGAAAACATACATGTAAAACACACGGAGAAAACATACATGTAAAACATACGGAGAAAACATACATGTAAAACACACGGAGAAAACATACATGTAAAACACATGGAGAAAACATACATGTAAAACACACGGAGAACACATACATGTAAAACATACGGAGAAAACATACATGTAAAACACACGGAGAAAACATACATGTAAAACATACGGAGAAAACAGACATGTAAAACACACGAAGAAAACATACATGTAAAACATACGGAGAAAACATACATGTAAAACATACGGAGAACACATACATGTAAAACACACGGAGAAAACATACATGTAAAACACACGGAGAACACATACATGTAAAACATACGGAGAACACATACATGTAAAACACACGGAGAAAACATACATGTAAAACACACGGAGAAAACATACATGTAAAACACACGGAGAAAACATATATGTAAAACACACGGAGAAAACATACATGTAAAACACACGGAGAACACATACATGTAAAATATACGGAGAAAACATACATGTAAAACATACGGAGAACACATACATGTAAAACATACGGAGAACACATACATGTAAAACACACGGAGAAAACACACATGTAAAACACACGGAGAAAACATACATGTAAAACACACGGAGAAAACATACATGTAAAACACACGGAGAAAACATACATGTAAAACATACGGAGAACACATACATGTAAAACATACGGAGAACACATACATATAAAACACACGGAGAACGCATAATGTAAAACACACGGAGAAAACATACATGTAAAACACACGGAGAACACATATATGTACAACACACGGAGAAAACATACATGTAAAACACACGGAGAACACATACATGTAAAACATACGGAGAACACATACATGTAAAACATACGGAGAAAACATACATGTAAAACATACGGAGAACACATACATGTAAAACACACGGAGAAAACATACATGTAAAACACACGGAGAACACATACATGTAAAACACACGGAGAACACATACATGTAAAACACACGGAGAACACATACATGTAAAACACACGGAGAACACATAATGTAAAACACACGGAGAAAACATACATATAAAACACACGGAGAACACATACATGTAAAACATATGAAGAACACATACATGTAAAACACACGGAGAAAACATACATGTAAAACACACGGAGAACACATACAGGTAAAACATACGAAGAAAACATACATGTAAAACACACGGAGAAAACATACATGTAAAACACACGAAGAACACATACAGGTAAAACATACGGGGAAAACATACATGTAAAACATACGGAGAACACATACATGTAAAACACACGGAGATCACATAATGTAAAACACACGGAGAAAACATACATGTAAAACACACGGAGAACACATACATATAAAGCACACGGAGAACACATACATGTAAAACACACGGAGAGAACATACATGTAAAACACACGGAGAACACATACATGTAAAACATACGGAGAAAACATACATGTAAAACATACGGAGAACACATACATGTAAAACATACGGAGAAAACATACATGTAAAACACACGGAGAAAACATACATGTAAAACACACGGAGAACACATACATGTAAAACATACGGAGAACACATACATGTAAAACACACGGAGAAAACATACATGTAAAACACACGGAGAAAACATACATGTAAAACACACGGAGAAAACATACATGTAAAACACACGGAGAAAACATACATGTAAAACATACGGAGAACACATACATGTAAAACACACGGAGAAAACATACATGTAAAACACACGGAGAAAACATACATGTAAAACATACGGAGAACACATACATGTAAAACACACGGAGAAAACATACATGTAAAACACACGGAGAAGACATACATGTAAAGCATACGGAGAACACATACATGTAAAACACACGGAGAAAACATACATGTAAAACACACGGAGAAAACATACATGTAAAACACACGGAGAAAACATACGGAGAAAACATACATGTAAAACATACGGAGAAAACATACATGTAAAACATACGGAGAAAACATACATGTAAAACACACGGAGAAAACATACATGTAAAACATACGGAGAAAACATACATGTAAAACACACGGAGAAAACATACATGTAAAACATACGCAGAAAACATACATGTAAAACACACGGAGAAAACATACATGTAAAACACATGGAGAAAACATACATGTAAAACACATGGAGAAAACATACATGGAAAACATACATGTAAAACATACGAGAACACATACATGTAAAACATACGGAGAAAACATACATGTAAAACACACGAAGAAAACATACATGTAAAACATACGGAGAAAACAGACATGTAAAACACACGGAGAAAACATACATGTAAAACATACGGAGAAAACATACATGTAAAACATACGGAGAACACATACATGTAAAACACACGGAGAAAACATACATGTAAAACACACGGAGAACACATACATGTAAAACATACGGAGAACACATACATGTAAAACACACGGAGAAAACATACATGTAAAGCACACGGAGAAAACATACATGTAAAACACACGGAGAAAACATACATGTAAAACATACGGAGAAAACATACATGTAAAACATACGGAGAAAACATACATGTAAAACATACGGAGAAAACATACATGTAAAACACACGGAGAAAACATACATGTAAAACATACGGAGAAAACATATATGTAAAACACACGGAGAAAACATACATGTAAAACATACGGACAAAACATACATGTAAAACACACGGAGAAAACATACATGTAAAACACATGGAGAAAACATACATGTAAAACACACGGAGAACACATACATGTAAAACATACGGAGAAAACATACATGTAAAACACACGGAGAAAACATACATGTAAAACATACGGAGAAAACAAACATGTAAAACACACGAAGAAAACATACATGTAAAACATACGGAGAAAACATACATGTAAAACATACGGAGAACACATACATGTAAAACACACGGAGAAAACATGCATGTAAAACACACGGAGAACACATACATGTAAAATATACGGAGAACACATACATGTAAAACACACGGAGAAAAAATACATGTAAAACACACGGAGAAAACATACATGTAAAACACACGGAGAAAACATATATGTAAAACACACGGAGAAAACATACATGTAAAACACACGGAGAACACATACATGTAAAATATACGGAGAAAACATACATGTAAAGCATACGGAGAACACATACATGTAAAACATACGGAGAACACATACATGTAAAACACACGGAGAAAACATACATGTAAAACAGACGGAGAAAACATACATGTAAAACACACGGAGAAAACATACATGTAAAACACACGGAGAAAACATACATGTAAAACATACGGAGAACACATACATGTAAAACATACGGAGAACACATACATATAAAACACACGGAGAACACATAATGTAAAACACACGGAGAAAACATACATGTAAAACACACGGAGAACACATATATGTACAACACACGGAGAAAACATACATGTAAAACACACGGAGAACACATACATGTAAAAAATACGGAGAACACATACAGGTAAAACATACGGAGAAAACATACATGTAAAACATACGGAGAACACATACATGTAAAACACACGAAGAAAACATACATGTAAAACATACGGAGAACACATACATGTAAAACACACGGAGAAAACATACATGTAAAACACACGGAGAAAACATACATGTAAAACACACGGAGAAAACATACATGTAAAACATACGGAGAAAACATACATGTAAAGCATACGGAGAAAACATACATGTAAAACATACGAAGAAAACATACATGTAAAACACACGGAGAAAACATACATGTAAAACATACGGAGAAAACATACATGTAAAACACACGGAGAAAACATACATGTAAAACATACGGAGAAAACATACATGTAAAACACACGGAGAAAACATACATGTAAAACACATGGAGAAAACATACATGTAAAACACACGGAGAACACATACATGTAAAACATACGGAGAAAACATACATGTAAAACACACGGAGAAAACATACATGTAAAACATACGGAGAAAACAGACATGTAAAACACACGAAGAAAACATACATGTAAAACATACGGAGAAAACATACATGTAAAACATACGGAGAACACATACATGTAAAACACACGGAGAAAACATACATGTAAAACACACGGAGAACACATACATGTAAAACATACGGAGAACACATACATGTAAAACACACGGAGAAAACATACATGTAAAACACACGGAGAAAACATACATGTAAAACACACGGAGAAAACATATATGTAAAACACACGGAGAAAACATACATGTAAAACACACGGAGAACACATACATGTAAAATATACGGAGAAAACATACATGTAAAACATACGGAGAACACATACATGTAAAACATACGGAGAACACATACATGTAAAACACACGGAGAAAACACACATGTAAAACACACGGAGAAAACATACATGTAAAACACACGGAGAAAACATACATGTAAAACACACGGAGAAAACATACATGTAAAACATACGGAGAACACATACATGTAAAACATACGGAGAACACATACATATAAAACACACGGAGAACGCATAATGTAAAACACACGGAGAAAACATACATGTAAAACACACGGAGAACACATATATGTACAACACACGGAGAAAACATACATGTAAAACACACGGAGAACACATACATGTAAAGCATACGGAGAACACATACAGGTAAAACATACGGAGAAAACATACATGTAAAACACACGGAGAACACATACATGTAAAACACACGGAGAAAACATACATGTAAAACACACGGAGAACACATACATGTAAAACACACGGAGAACACATACATGTAAAACACACGGAGAACACATACATGTAAAACACACGGAGAACACATAATGTAAAACACACGGAGAAAACATACATATAAAACACACGGAGAACACATACATGTAAAACATATGAAGAACACTTACATGTAAAACACACGGAGAAAACATACATGTAAAACACACGGAGAACACATACAGGTAAAACATACGAAGAAAACATACATGTAAAACACACGGAGAAAACATACATGTAAAACACACGAAGAACACATACAGGTAAAACATACGGGGAAAACATACATGTAAAACATACGGAGAACACATACATGTAAAACACACGGAGATCACATAATGTAAAACACACGGAGAAAACATACATGTAAAACACACGGAGAACACATACATATAAAGCACACGGAGAACACATACATGTAAAACACACGGAGAGAACATATATGTAAAACACACGGAGAACACATACATGTAAAACATACGGAGAAAACATACATGTAAAACATACGGAGAACACATACATGTAAAACATACGGAGAAAACATACATGTAAAACACACGGAGAAAACATACATGTAAAACACACGGAGAACACATACATGTAAAACATACGGAGAACACATACATGTAAAACACACGGAGAAAACATACATGTAAAACACACGGAGAAAACATACATGTAAAACACACGGAGAAAACATACATGTAAAACACACGGAGAAAACATACATGTAAAACATACGGAGAACACATACATGTAAAACACACGGAGAAAACATACATGTAAAACACACGGAGAAAACATACATGTAAAACATACGAAGAACACATACATGTAAAACACACGGAGAAAACATACATGTAAAACACACGGAGAAAACATACATGTAAAACACACGGAGAAAACATACATGTAAAACATACGGAGAACACATACATGTAAAACATACGGAGAACACATACATGTAAAACACACGGAGAAAACATACATGTAAAACATACGGAGAACACATACATGTAAAACACACAGAGAACACATACATGTAAAACATACGGACAACACATACATGTAAAACACACGGAGAAAACATACATGTAAAACACACGGAGAAAACATACATGTAAAACACACGGAGAAAACATACATGTAAAACATACGGAGAACACATACATGTAAAACACACGGAGAAAACATACATGTAAAACACACGGAGAAAACATATATGTAAAACACACGGAGAAAACATGCATGTAAAACACACGGAGAACACATACATGTAAAATATACGGAGAAAACATACATGTAAAACATACGGAGAACACATACATGTAAAACATACGGAGAACACATACATGTAAAACACACGGAGAAAACATACATGTAAAACACACGGAGAAAACATACATGTAAAACACACGGAGAAAACATACATGTAAAACATACGGAGAACACATACATGTAAAACATACGGAGAACACATACATATAAAACACACGGAGAACACATAATGTAAAACACACGGAGAAAACATACATGTAAAACACACGGAGAACACATATATGTACAACACACGGAGAAAACATACATGTAAAACACACGAAGAACACATACAGGTAAAACATACGGAGAACACATACATGTAAAACACACGGAGAACACATACATGTAAAACACACGGAGAACACATACATGTAAAACACACGGAGAAAACATACATGTAAAACATACGGAGAACACATACATGTAAAACATACGGAGAACACATACATATAAAACACACGGAGAACACATAATGTAAAACACACGGAGAAAACATACATGTAAAACACACGGAGAACACATACAGGTAAAACATACGGAGAACACATACAGGTAAAACATACGGAGAAAACATACAGGTAAAACACACGGAGAAAACATACATGTAAAACATACGGAGAACACATACATGTAAAACACACGGAGAAAACATACATGTAAAACACACGGAGAACACATACATGTAAAACACACGGAGAACACATACATGTAAAACACACGGAGAACACATAATGTAAAACACACGGAGAAAACATACATATAAAACACACGGAGAACACATACATGTAAAACATACGAAGAACACATACATGTAAAACACACGGAGAAAACATACATGTAAAACACACGGAGAACACATACAGTTAAAACATACGGAGAAAACATACATGTAAAACACACGGAGAAAACATACATGTAAAACACACGGAGAAAACATACATGTAAAACATACGGAGAACACATACATGTAAAACACACGGAGAAAACATACATGTAAAACACACGAAGAAAACATATATGTAAAACACACGGAGAAAACATACATGTAAAACACACGGAGAACACATACATGTAAAATATACGGAGAAAACATACATGTAAAACATACGGAGAACACATACATGTAAAACATACGGAGAACACATACATATAAAACACACGGAGAACACATAATGTAAAACACACGGAGAAAACATACATGTAAAACACACGGAGAACACATATATGTACAACACACGGAGAAAACATACATGTAAAACACACGGAGAACACATACATGTAAAAAATACGGAGAACACATACAGGTAAAACATACGGAGAAAACATACATGTAAAACATACGGAGAACACATACATGTAAAACACACGAAGAAAACATACATGTAAAACATACGGAGAACACATACATGTAAAACACACGGAGAAAACATACATGTAAAACACACGGAGAAAACATACATGTAAAACACACGGAGAAAACATACATGTAAAACATACGGAGAAAACATACATGTAAAGCATACGGAGAAAACATACATGTAAAACATACGAAGAAAACATACATGTAAAACACACGAAGAAAACATACATGTAAAACATACGGAGAAAACATACATGTAAAACACACGGAGAAAACATACATGTAAAACATACGGAGAAAACATACATGTAAAACACACGGAGAAAACATACATGTAAAACACATGGAGAAAACATACATGTAAAACACACGGAGAACACATACATGTAAAACATACGGAGAAAACATACATGTAAAACACACGGAGAAAACATACATGTAAAACATACGGAGAAAACAGACATGTAAAACACACGAAGAAAACATACATGTAAAACATACGGAGAAAACATACATGTAAAACATACGGAGAACACATACATGTAAAACACACGGAGAAAACATACATGTAAAACACACGGAGAACACATACATGTAAAACATACGGAGAACACATACATGTAAAACACACGGAGAAAACATACATGTAAAACACACGGAGAAAACATACATGTAAAACACACGGAGAAAACATATATGTAAAACACACGGAGAAAACATACATGTAAAACACACGGAGAACACATACATGTAAAATATACGGAGAAAACATACATGTAAAACATACGGAGAACACATACATGTAAAACATACGGAGAACACATACATGTAAAACACACGGAGAAAACACACATGTAAAACACACGGAGAAAACATACATGTAAAACACACGGAGAAAACATACATGTAAAACACACGGAGAAAACATACATGTAAAACATACGGAGAACACATACATGTAAAACATACGGAGAACACATACATATAAAACACACGGAGAACGCATAATGTAAAACACACGGAGAAAACATACATGTAAAACACACGGAGAACACATATATGTACAACACACGGAGAAAACATACATGTAAAACACACGGAGAACACATACATGTAAAACATACGGAGAACACATACATGTAAAACATACGGAGAAAACATACATGTAAAACATACGGAGAACACATACATGTAAAACACACGGAGAAAACATACATGTAAAACACACGGAGAACACATACATGTAAAACACACGGAGAACACATACATGTAAAACACACGGAGAACACATACATGTAAAACACACGGAGAACACATAATGTAAAACACACGGAGAAAACATACATATAAAACACACGGAGAACACATACATGTAAAACATATGAAGAACACATACATGTAAAACACACGGAGAAAACATACATGTAAAACACACGGAGAACACATACAGGTAAAACATACGAAGAAAACATACATGTAAAACACACGGAGAAAACATACATGTAAAACACACGAAGAACACATACAGGTAAAACATACGGGGAAAACATACATGTAAAACATACGGAGAACACATACATGTAAAACACACGGAGATCACATAATGTAAAACACACGGAGAAAACATACATGTAAAACACACGGAGAACACATACATATAAAGCACACGGAGAACACATACATGTAAAACACACGGAGAGAACATACATGTAAAACACACGGAGAACACATACATGTAAAACATACGGAGAAAACATACATGTAAAACATACGGAGAACACATACATGTAAAACATACGGAGAAAACATACATGTAAAACACACGGAGAAAACATACATGTAAAACACACGGAGAACACATACATGTAAAACATACGGAGAACACATACATGTAAAACACACGGAGAAAACATACATGTAAAACACACGGAGAAAACATACATGTAAAACACACGGAGAAAACATACATGTAAAACACACGGAGAAAACATACATGTAAAACATACGGAGAACACATACATGTAAAACACACGGAGAAAACATACATGTAAAACACACGGAGAAAACATACATGTAAAACATACGGAGAACACATACATGTAAAACACACGGAGAAAACATACATGTAAAACACACGGAGAAGACATACATGTAAAGCATACGGAGAACACATACATGTAAAACACACGGAGAAAACATACATGTAAAACACACGGAGAAAACATACATGTAAAACACACGGAGAAAACATACGGTGAAAACATACATGTAAAACATACGGAGAAAACATACATGTAAAACATACGGAGAAAACATACATGTAAAACACACGGAGAAAACATACATGTAAAACATACGGAGAAAACATACATGTAAAACACACGGAGAAAACATACATGTAAAACATACGCAGAAAACATACATGTAAAACACACGGAGAAAACATACATGTAAAACACATGGAGAAAACATACATGTAAAACACATGGAGAAAACATACATGGAAAACATACATGTAAAACATACGAGAACACATACATGTAAAACATACGGAGAAAACATACATGTAAAACACACGAAGAAAACATACATGTAAAACATACGGAGAAAACAGACATGTAAAACACACGGAGAAAACATACATGTAAAACATACGGAGAAAACATACATGTAAAACATACGGAGAACACATACATGTAAAACACACGGAGAAAACATACATGTAAAACACACGGAGAACACATACATGTAAAACATACGGAGAACACATACATGTAAAACACACGGAGAAAACATACATGTAAAGCACACGGAGAAAACATACATGTAAAACACACGGAGAAAACATACATGTAAAACATACGGAGAAAACATACATGTAAAACATACGGAGAAAACATACATGTAAAACATACGGAGAAAACATACATGTAAAACACACGGAGAAAACATACATGTAAAACATACGGAGAAAACATATATGTAAAACACACGGAGAAAACATACATGTAAAACATACGGACAAAACATACATGTAAAACACACGGAGAAAACATACATGTAAAACACATGGAGAAAACATACATGTAAAACACACGGAGAACACATACATGTAAAACATACGGAGAAAACATACATGTAAAACACACGGAGAAAACATACATGTAAAACATACGGAGAAAACAAACATGTAAAACACACGAAGAAAACATACATGTAAAACATACGGAGAAAACATACATGTAAAACATACGGAGAACACATACATGTAAAACACACGGAGAAAACATGCATGTAAAACACACGGAGAACACATACATGTAAAATATACGGAGAACACATACATGTAAAACACACGGAGAAAAAATACATGTAAAACACACGGAGAAAACATACATGTAAAACACACGGAGAAAACATATATGTAAAACACACGGAGAAAACATACATGTAAAACACACGGAGAACACATACATGTAAAATATACGGAGAAAACATACATGTAAAGCATACGGAGAACACATACATGTAAAACATACGAGAACACATACATGTAAAACACACGGAGAAAACATACATGTAAAACAGACGGAGAAAACATACATGTAAAACACACGGAGAAAACATACATGTAAAACACACGGAGAAAACATACATGTAAAACATACGGAGAACACATACATGTAAAACATACGGAGAACACATACATATAAAACACACGGAGAACACATAATGTAAAACACACGGAGAAAACATACATGTAAAACACACGGAGAACACATATATGTACAACACACGGAGAAAACATACATGTAAAACACACGGAGAACACATACATGTAAAAAATACGGAGAACACATACAGGTAAAACATACGGAGAAAACATACATGTAAAACATACGGAGAACACATACATGTAAAACACACGAAGAAAACATACATGTAAAACATACGGAGAACACATACATGTAAAACACACGGAGAAAACATACATGTAAAACACACGGAGAAAACATACATGTAAAACACACGGAGAAAACATACATGTAAAACATACGGAGAAAACATACATGTAAAGCATACGGAGAAAACATACATGTAAAACATACGAAGAAAACATACATGTAAAACACACGGAGAAAACATACATGTAAAACATACGGAGAAAACATACATGTAAAACACACGGAGAAAACATACATGTAAAACATACGGAGAAAACATACATGTAAAACACACGGAGAAAACATACATGTAAAACACATGGAGAAAACATACATGTAAAACACACGGAGAACACATACATGTAAAACATACGGAGAAAACATACATGTAAAACACACGGAGAAAACATACATGTAAAACATACGGAGAAAACAGACATGTAAAACACACGAAGAAAACATACATGTAAAACATACGGAGAAAACATACATGTAAAACATACGGAGAACACATACATGTAAAACACACGGAGAAAACATACATGTAAAACACACGGAGAACACATACATGTAAAACATACGGAGAACACATACATGTAAAACACACGGAGAAAACATACATGTAAAACACACGGAGAAAACATACATGTAAAACACACGGAGAAAACATATATGTAAAACACACGGAGAAAACATACATGTAAAACACACGGAGAACACATACATGTAAAACATACGGAGAACACATACATATAAAACACACGGAGAACGCATAATGTAAAACACACGGAGAAAACATACATGTAAAACACACGGAGAACACATATATGTACAACACACGGAGAAAACATACATGTAAAACACACGGAGAACACATACATGTAAAACATACGGAGAACACATACAGGTAAAACATACGGAGAAAACATACATGTAAAACACACGGAGAACACATACATGTAAAACACACGGAGAAAACATACATGTAAAACACACGGAGAACACATACATGTAAAACACACGGAGAACACATACATGTAAAACACACGGAGAACACATACATGTAAAACACACGGAGAACACATAATGTAAAACACACGGAGAAAACATACATATAAAACACACGGAGAACACATACATGTAAAACATATGAAGAACACTTACATGTAAAACACACGGAGAAAACATACATGTAAAACACACGGAGAACACATACAGGTAAAACATACGAAGAAAACATACATGTAAAACACACGGAGAAAACATACATGTAAAACACACGAAGAACACATACAGGTAAAACATACGGGGAAAACATACATGTAAAACATACGGAGAACACATACATGTAAAACACACGGAGATCACATAATGTAAAACACACGGAGAAAACATACATGTAAAACACACGGAGAACACATACATATAAAGCACACGGAGAACACATACATGTAAAACACACGGAGAGAACATACATGTAAAACACACGGAGAACACATACATGTAAAACATACGGAGAAAACATACATGTAAAACATACGGAGAACACATACATGTAAAACATACGGAGAAAACATACATGTAAAACACACGGAGAAAACATACATGTAAAACACACGGAGAACACATACATGTAAAACATACGGAGAACACATACATGTAAAACACACGGAGAAAACATACATGTAAAACACACGGAGAAAACATACATGTAAAACACACGGAGAAAACATACATGTAAAACACACGGAGAAAACATACATGTAAAACATACGGAGAACACATACATGTAAAACACACGGAGAAAACATACATGTAAAACACACGGAGAAAACATACATGTAAAACATACGAAGAACACATACATGTAAAACACACGGAGAAAACATACATGTAAAACACACGGAGAAAACATACATGTAAAACACACGGAGAAAACATACATGTAAAACATACGGAGAACACATACATGTAAAACACACGGAGAACACATACATGTAAAACACACGGAGAAAACATACATGTAAAACATACGGAGAACACATACATGTAAAACACACAGAGAACACATACATGTAAAACATACGGAGAACACATACATGTAAAACACACGGAGAAAACATACATGTAAAACACACGGAGAAAACATACATGTAAAACACACGGAGAAAACATACATGTAAAACATACGGAGAACACATACATGTAAAACACACGGAGAAAACATACATGTAAAACACACGGAGAAAACATATATGTAAAACACACGGAGAAAACATGCATGTAAAACACACGGAGAACACATACATGTAAAATATACGGAGAAAACATACATGTAAAACATACGGAGAACACATACATGTAAAACATACGGAGAACACATACATGTAAAACACACGGAGAAAACATACATGTAAAACACACGGAGAAAACATACATGTAAAACACACGGAGAAAACATACATGTAAAACATACGGAGAACACATACATGTAAAACATACGGAGAACACATACATATAAAACACACGGAGAACACATAATGTAAAACACACGGAGAAAACATACATGTAAAACACACGGAGAACACATATATGTACAACACACGGAGAAAACATACATGTAAAACACACGAAGAACACATACAGGTAAAACATACGGAGAACACATACATGTAAAACACACGGAGAACACATACATGTAAAACACACGGAGAACACATACATGTAAAACACACGGAGAAAACATACATGTAAAACATACGGAGAACACATACATGTAAAACATACGGAGAACACATACATATAAAACACACGGAGAACACATAATGTAAAACACACGGAGAAAACATACATGTAAAACACACGGAGAACACATACAGGTAAAACATACGGAGAACACATACAGGTAAAACATACGGAGAAAACATACAGGTAAAACACACGGAGAAAACATACATGTAAAACATACGGAGAACACATACATGTAAAACACACGGAGAAAACATACATGTAAAACACACGGAGAACACATACATGTAAAACACACGGAGAACACATACATGTAAAACACACGGAGAACACATAATGTAAAACACACGGAGAAAACATACATATAAAACACACGGAGAACACATACATGTAAAACATACGAAGAACACATACATGTAAAACACACGGAGAAAACATACATGTAAAACACACGGAGAACACATACAGTTAAAACATACGGAGAAAACATACATGTAAAACACACGGAGAAAACATACATGTAAAACACACGGAGAAAACATACATGTAAAACATACGGAGAACACATACATGTAAAACACACGGAGAAAACATACATGTAAAACACACGAAGAAAACATATATGTAAAACACACGGAGAAAACATACATGTAAAACACACGGAGAACACATACATGTAAAATATACGGAGAAAACATACATGTAAAACATACGGAGAACACATACATGTAAAACATACGGAGAACACATACATGTAAAACACACGGAGAAAACATACATGTAAAACACACGGAGAAAACATACATGTAAAACACACGGAGAAAACATACATGTAAAACATACGGAGAACACATACATGTAAAACATACGGAGAACACATACATATAAAACACACGGAGAACACATAATGTAAAACACACGGAGAAAATATACATGTAAAACACACGGAGAACACATATATGTACAACACACGGAGAAAACATACATGTAAAACACACGGAGAACACATACAGGTAAAACATACGGAGAACACATACAGGTAAAACATACGGAGAAAACATACATGTAAAACATACGGAGAACACATACATGTAAAACACACGGAGAAAACATACATGTAAAACACACGGAGAACACATACATGTAAAACACACGGAGAACACATACATGTAAAACACACGGAGAACACATAATGTAAAACACACGGAGAAAACATACATATAAAACACACGGAGAACACATACATGTAAAACATACGAAGAACACATACATGTAAAACACACGGAGAAAACATACATGTAAAACACACGGAGAACACATACAGTTAAAACATACGGAGAAAACATACATGTAAAACACACGGAGAAAACATACATGTAAAACACACGGAGAACACATACAGGTAAAACATACGGAGAAAACATACATGTAAAACATACGGAGAACACATACATGTAAAACACACGGAGAAAACATACATGTAAAACACACGGAGAAAACATACATGTAAAACACACGGAGAAAACATACATGTAAAACACACGGAGAAAACATACATGTAAAACATACGGAGAACACATACATGTAAAACACACGGAGAAAACATACATGTAAAACACACGGAGAAAACATACATGTAAAACATACGGAGAACACATACATGTAAAACACACGGAGAAAACATACATGTAAAACACACGGAGAAAACATACATGTAAAACACACGGAGAAAACATGCATGTAAAACATACGGAGAACACATACATGTAAAACATACGGAGAACACATACATGTAAAACACACGGAGAAAACATACATGTAAAACATACGGAGAACACATACATGTAAAACACACGGAGAACACATACATGTAAAACATACGGAGAACACATACATGTAAAACACACGGAGAAAACATACATGTAAAACACACGGAGAAAACATACATGTAAAACACACGCAGAAAACATACATGTAAAACATACGGAGAACACATACATGTAAAACACACGGAGAAAACATACATGTAAAACACACGGAGAAAACATATATGTAAAACACACGGAGAAAACATGCATGTAAAACACACGGAGAACACATACATGTAAAATATACGGAGAAAACATACATGTAAAACATACGGAGAACACATACATGTAAAACATACGGAGAACACATACATGTAAAACACACGGAGAAAACATACATGTAAAACACACGGAGAAAACATACATGTAAAACACACGGAGAAAACATACATGTAAAACATACGGAGAACACATACATGTAAAACATACGGAGAACACATACATATAAAACACACGGAGAACACATAATGTAAAACACACGGAGAAAACATACATGTAAAACACACGGAGAACACATATATGTACAACACACGGAGAAAACATACATGTAAAACACACGGAGAACACATACAGGTAAAACATACGGAGAACACATACAGGTAAAACATACGGAGAAAACATACATGTAAAACATACGGAGAACACATACATGTAAAACACACGGAGAAAACATACATGTAAAACACACGGAGAACACATACATGTAAAACACACGGAGAACACATACATGTAAAACACACGGAGAAAACATACATGTAAAACATACGGAGAACACATACATGTAAAACATACGGAGAACACATACATATAAAACACACGGAGAACACATAATGTAAAACACACGGAGAAAACATACATGTAAAACACACGGAGAACACATACAGGTAAACATACGGAGAACACATACAGGTAAAACATACGGAGAAAACATACAGGTAAAACATACGGAGAAAACATACATGTAAAACATACGGAGAACACATACATGTAAAACACACGGAGAAAACATACATGTAAAACACACGGAGAACACATACATGTAAAACACACGGAGAACACATACATGTAAAACACACGGAGAACACATAATGTAAAACACACGGAGAAAACATACATATAAAACACACGGAGAACACATACATGTAAAACATACGAAGAACACATACATGTAAAACACACGGAGAAAACATACATGTAAAACACACGGAGAACACATACAGTTAAAACATACGGAGAAAACATACATGTAAAACACACGGAGAAAACATACATGTAAAACACACGGAGAAAACATACATGTAAAACATACGGAGAACACATACATGTAAAACACACGGAGAAAACATACATGTAAAACACACGAAGAAAACATATATGTAAAACACACGGAGAAAACATACATGTAAAACACACGGAGAACACATACATGTAAAATATACGGAGAAAACATACATGTAAAACATACGGAGACCACATACATGTAAAACATACGGAGAACACATACATGTAAAACACACGGAGAAAACATACATGTAAAACACACGGAGAAAACATACATGTAAAACACACGGAGAAAACATACATGTAAAACATACGGAGAACACATACATGTAAAACATACGGAGAACACATACATATAAAACACACGGAGAACACATAATGTAAAACACACGGAGAAAACATACATGTAAAACACACGGAGAACACATATATGTACAACACACGGAGAAAACATACATGTAAAACACACGGAGAACACATACAGGTAAAACATACGGAGAACACATACAGGTAAAACATACGGAGAAAACATACATGTAAAACATACGGAGAACACATACATGTAAAACACACGGAGAAAACATACATGTAAAACACACGGAGAACACATACATGTAAAACACACGGAGAACACATACATGTAAAACACACGGAGAACACATAATGTAAAACACACGGAGAAAACATACATATAAAACACACGGAGAACACATACATGTAAAACATACGAAGAACACATACATGTAAAACACACGGAGAAAACATACATGTAAAACACACGGAGAACACATACAGTTAAAACATACGGAGAAAACATACATGTAAAACACACGGAGAAAACATACATGTAAAACACACGGAGAACACATACAGGTAAAACATACGGAGAAAACATGCATGTAAAACATACGGAGAACACATACATGTAAAACACACGACGAACACATAATGTAAAACACACGGAGAAAACATACATGTAAAACACACGGAGAACACATACATATAAAACACACGGAGAACACATACATGTAAAACACACGGAGAGAACATACATGTAAAACACACGGAGAACACATACATGTAAAACATACGGAGAACACATACATGTAAAACATACGGAGAAAACATACATGTAAAACACACGGAGAAAACATACATGTAAAACACACGAGAACACATACATGTAAAACATACGGAGAACACATACATGTAAAACACACGGAGAAAACATACATGTAAAACACACGGAGAAAACATACATGTAAAACAAACGGAGAAAACATACATGTAAAACACACGGAGAACACATACATGTAAAACATACGGAGAAAACATACATGTAAAGCACACGAGAAAACATACATGTAAAACACACGGAGAACACATACATGTAAAACATACGGAGAACACATACATGTAAAACACACGGAGAACACATACATGTAAAACATACGGAGAAAACATACATGTAAAACACACGGAGAAAACATACATGTAAAACACACGGAGAACACATACATGTAAAACATACGGAGAACACATACATGTAAAACACACGGAGAAAACATAATGTAAAGCTTAATGTCTCAAAAGTAAAACTTTTCTATTTGGAGACAAAAATAATCAGAGTACCAAAAGGTACTGCAACATAGTCACAGATCCTTCAACTATGGCATATGTAGTAAATTAAAGTGGACAACCTCTTTTTAGCATAGTTGTAATGAATTAGTATTAATTGTAGAGTTAGGATTATTGGTGTTTAACACCACTTTCAACAATATTTCAGATATATCATGGCGGTCAGTTTTATTGATGGAAGAAACCAGAGTACCCAGAGAAAATCACAGACCCAGGGTTCACCAAACCAGACGAAGTGGGAGAAATGCTTGCCCTTTTTCAGCGGATATTGCCCTACCTCGATTCCAAAGCAAAATTAAAGTCGTTCCTTTTTTGCAAATAATTTGCGTTTTATGGAAAGGTGATTGACAAAGCAATTGTAATCAATGTTAAAATACATAAGAATTATAGATAAGGGCTTTATTCAGGCAATAAAGAAAATTTAATTTGCTGAGACAAAAGTATCACGGCAAATTTCTAAATTTGTACTGACGATATTCCAGGTGAAAATTAAATCCCAAATTTAAAAATAATCAAACAGATGCTTCCTGTACCAAATGTGTTGTTTTTTTCAAAGGTAAACAATCAACTTGTCAAGTTTTAAACATGGCAGCATTTTTATAGAAACAAGGGGAGGGAACTCACATTTTGATGTAAAATATATTTTATAGATTTCAATGCGAAATATATAGTGTTGTTAGACTTGAGGTCAGAATTGAAAGTCAATGATATTTATCACTGGCCATGGCCACCCAGGCCCCATATTTTGAAGTCAAGATATTCAAACTTCATTAATTAGTGGAGAAATGCATTACATTTCCAAAACAATTTCATCAAAACCTATCTAAAACTTAGCACTACAAAAATTCAAAAACTGATGATGTGCAAGTATAAGATTTACAATATCCTGGAGTTATCTTTCCTTTCACAATATCGTTGTATCAATCAAAACCTGAATTTTCCGCGTTCAGTGGCGGTACAAGAAATCTGAACTTAAATTTAATTTCAAAATATTTATAGCATACTTAAAAAAAAAATCAAACTAAGAAAGTAAAAGAACACATGTAATTAATTTTATCAGGTGCTTAAAATAAAAAAAATTCTCTTTATAATAATTTATCTATTTAAGGTTATTTGCGAAAAATACCGGTTGAGAGGAGAGGCAAATTTTTCCTGTCCTCGAAACCGGTATTTTTTGCAAATAACCCTCACAAACAGGATATATTTGTTTAATTCTGCCGAATATTTAACAGTCCGTAAAACAGTGGCATGCAAGCAGCATTGTAGATTGGAACCAAGGAACCATTCAGTACTTTTTTTTCACCATTCAAATTAACCCTGTAAAATTCAAAATAACGGCTGATTCTAATAGGACAAATACGGTAATTTTTAACCATTCGCGAACTGTATACACACGGCATTTGGTGGCTGCTCCATTTACCTCCTTCGGAAATTTTGAATTGATTTTGAATTATTTGTATTTGAACGAGATATTTTAAAACAAAGATATGGAGGTTAACATGAAAAACATATTTATTGTGTATTTTCCAACATAGATTCGATTGAACAATTCCTGCGTAAAAATATTTAAAAAAAGTCGGAGTTCATTAGTTCATCATTTCGTGCGCTAACAAGATGGCGGAGCGGAGTTGTCAAACATAATATCGAACACTTGAACAGTTGTTAATAATCGACAATTATTGTTAAATATGAAATAAAAAAAATAAATGCCAATGGAAAAAAAAGCTTGTATTATTGACATAAAAACAAATTCCGGAATAAATACTTAAGACAACCATCTATCGACTTTGACTTTTGTAATATATGGTCATCCTGTGACGTTGTTTACAAGGGACGCTGATTGACACAAGTTGGTTACTGATTTATTTTACGATTTTGTGAGCATTTTACTTGTTTGAGTAGCAAAATTCAAAATGCCATCAAATTGGAAAATATCAGTAACTTAATTACATCACCGTCCAGTTATCAATGTATACGTAGGAAAACATGAAGGTTAGTGCATTTTCCGGTTATTCATGGCCGACACATATCAATGGAATGTATGTGTGCGTACTGGGGATCCCCAAATGTAAATTTTCAAAACAAATGATAAAAAAATACTTAGTTACAGAATATTTATTTATAACTGAGGGGAAATTTTTATTTTAAGGACTTTAAAAATACGTTATATGCCGGTGTTTTGTTTGTTTACACTCGGTCGTCACGGTAATTTCACAGCGGGAGTCACATCGGAACAGCCAGATTTGTTGTGTACTGCACTTGCGCTAATTATAGAGTTGCTGAGTATTACCGTGTGTGCCGTATTAGAGACGTCATATTAGAATTCAAAATAACGGCTGACATTGTCGTCTGTCATTTTTCTTTATTTTATTGTTGGTTGGAAGAAGAAACCAGAGTAATTCAGAATTACATCCATGACATCATAAACGATTTAAAGAAGGGATTTTCCCCACGAGCGGGGTATCACACGCAAATACCACGCTATACGTAATTCCCAAGGACATATACACCTCCGATGGGGAAAAAGTGGAAAAAACTAAGGATTGGTTAAAAAATACCCCTTTTATCAACCAATCAGAAGACAGCATTCTTATATAAGGTGGAATTGTTCAGAAAAAAAGCGTTTTTTACTTTAGTATGGAAGCATATATTGTCCAGTTAGCCAAGGGTATAAGAATATGGGTATGCTATGGATTTTTATTGCTGAAGTTTTGAAAAAATACCAGACAAATAAGGAATACATTTTTTTTTTGTACATTTTTCATAAAGATGTAAACCAAACGTAAGGAGCATCCATTTAAATTATTATAATTATTGAGGTAATTACACATTATTGTGCATTTATATTTCAAAGATAAAAAAAAATATTGAAAATTGTTCTTGTTACATTTTTGTGTATTTTTCATATTCTGAATGTTAACATGCATATGATGCTTTTTGCATGTTGTTTTTGAATATTTAATAATAAAAAAATAAAGGGGATGAAAAAGTTGGGTCACTTTTTTTTTATAAAATAAAAATTTTCAAAAAATGTGCTTACCAACCTATGAATATGAACCTACATATCTTGGTTTTAGAAAGGCAGTTAACTGCAGGTTTTTTTTTAATCATTCAGATGTACAAAGAACTGAAGTGAAAAAAATATAAATAAATTAAAAAAATATGATGCTTAGGAAAATCACGCGGTTGGTACTTCCTTGTGGTGTGCGAGTTTCTGCACGGAGTGATTATTGTTAATGCTAAAAAGCTGCGGGATTATCGTAGAAGCAGCAAATATAATTTTCTTTCTCTTTGGCTAGACCCGACTTTCCCGAACCCACGATCTACCGCCCTCGATGTGAGCACCTTATTGTTTAACATTACACCACCGACACCGACGCAGTTGTTTCAGCGACAGGGTCACCTTGTTACAGTGAAAGAAACCACCGCTCACCAAAAGCGAGAAGAGAAAAGATTTGGCGAGTACGTTTGTGTAAGAACTCGACAATCCGGCGACGGAACATCGTGAGGCGAGTTCCGATTATTTTGCACTCGCCCCTGTCAACCAACTTGACGAAGTAGTTTCTCGGTCAATGATTCCGTAAAATTTTTAATTCGACAATAAAAGATGTGAAGAAATCCTTCAAAATCGTTGATAGGA
This sequence comes from Bathymodiolus brooksi, assembly GCA_963680875.1. NCBI lineage: Eukaryota > Metazoa > Mollusca > Bivalvia > Mytilida > Modiolidae > Bathymodiolus > Bathymodiolus brooksi. Next base: position 65,322,191 of record OY804584.1, read on the forward strand.
CTAGCGGTGCAATGTTTCACGTCCGCCATATTGATTTCTCTTATTGATAGAAAACAGGAAATGATGACGTCCTATTGCAAACCAGGATCAATTAACATGAATATATACCTCCCAAAGTTCAATGAAAACGATTTAGATTATCTTAAAGACGAATTCGGTAGAGTAAAACTTGATGATATCAAATAAAATTGGGTTTGGGTGGACATGGTAAAAAGGTAAATGTTAAAATTTCGTAATTTTCTAGTCAGGGTCGTATTTTACAGCAATTAATTCTGGCAAGTGCAATTCTAATTTGGCGAGTACAATTTTGAAGCAACTAGCCAAAATGGCGAGATAAGAAAAAAAAACGTTTCCCACACTGTTGTTGGTATGGTTTCTGCGTTTCTTATTGAACATTGCAAATTGAATTATAAAGAAGATATGTACATGATCATATCCTACGCTAAAAAAATACCAACTTGTTTTAAGAGCTATTTGTTTTAAGGATTTTTCATTTCTTCCCTATTATCTCAAAAAATCTTGTTTATCGATTTGAAACAGGAAGTACATAAAGAACAGTAAAACTATAGTTGTTACGGTATAGACACGAAAGGAATCCGTAGTTGAAATAGACTGTCTACCTCGTCCGATTTGTTTAATTAACTGTTATATGCCTATTCTTGGCTATCCGGATACAATGGGGACAATCAGGGGCGAATCCAGGATTTGTGGTTAGGGGTGGAGCGTGAGTAGGCGAGGGGTCTGGGGACCGCTTAAGGTCCCCAGCTGGTCCAGGGTAGAACCCTGGTAGGGGGCCCAGGGGGCTAAGTCCCCCTGAAGCTCTGCGGATTTTAGGAATTACAGACATTTATATGCAAAGCATATGTTATACAACGTTAATTAAGCAGTTCAACAAACAATTTTTCCATGAATGGTTAACTCGTGACCTGTAAGTCAAAATGAATAGTAATGATATTAGGAGTAAAATTGGGATATCATTCTAAGAAGCTCTACCCATTGATAAATGATCAGTATACTGTTCGTCCGGATGAAGCTTTTCGTTTCGCCGTTGGTTCATTCATTGAAAACGTATGATTCGTTCTTGTTTATAGACAAACAAAGGCGAATATGTTAACATTAATACTGCATGAAACGATTCTGATCATCTAATTTAGTTAGTTAGCTTATCAGAAATCAATAACAAGTTCATGTATTGAGAATTTCCGCTTTTGTTTGTCTATAAACAAGAACGGTCGAATCATGCGTTTTCAATGAATGAATCAAGCAACGAAAAGAAAAGCTCCATCCGGACCGGCAGTATTAACTAGAACCACCCGTAAGGACAAGCACCGAAAGTACAGACCAATTAGTGAAATGAGGAATGCATTAAAACTAAACCAATAGTTATTTGAAGGGTTAAAATATCGTGATCGATCAGTCATGAGTTGAACAATTCGCATCACGGTTGTTAAAGAAAAGTTTTACTTTAGGTTCTTATAATCTGACAAAAACATACTGTTAACAATTATCCGACAAAATTAAGACTCAAAGTCAAACTTTTGTGGTCTGATAAAAATGGTGTGGTTGGTTCAAAATTGTCGTTCAAATAAATGTCTGGAATTCTTCAAACCCCCAGAGCTTCCGGCAGGCTTAGCCCCCCTGGGCCTCCTACCAGGGCTCTGCCGTGGACCCGCTGGGGACCTTAAGCGGTCCCAGAACCCTCGCCTACTCATGCCCCCCTAACCACAAATCCTGGATCCGCCCCTGGTGAGGACGGCATTTTGTCAACAGGTCTCTACAAAATCTATATCAATGAACTACTACTCACCCTTGAGCGTAACAGAGTTGGAACCCACATTGGAACAACGTATGTAGACTGTCCTACGGCAGCAGATGACTTAGCTCTTCTCGCAAATTCCACTTCTGATTTACAATTAATGCTAGATGTTACAAACTCTTTTGCAAACAGAGAAAAATATGTTATTTATCCAGAGAAAAGTACAATTATACTGAGAATTCCGAAGAAAAGTACTCGTTTTGAGGTAACTGATTGGAAACTCGGAGATAAAGAAGTCTGAATATCACAAACTGCTACTCACCTTGGTATATTACGTTCAACCAGGAATGACATTACATCCAACGTTGAAGACAGAATCTCTTGTGCGAGAAAAACATTCTATAGCTTAACCCGTACTGGATTACATTGAACCAATGGATTACCACCTACAACATGTATTAAACTATTCAATACATATGTACTTCCACGCCTTCTCTGTGAATTAGAAACATTCATCCTAAAACCCACACATTTCAACTTATTAGAAAGATTTCACCTTAGCTTTCTGAGAAAAATTTAATGTCTACCATCTCGGTCAATTAGAGGAATTACCTACTTATTGTTAGGAGTGAGAAATCCACATTAAACAATTCAAATTATTATGTAGCATTATCAGAAATGAAAATGTAACGATAAAGAACATTCTATTGAGACAGATACATACAAAGTCCGATGATTCGAACAGTTGGTTTACTCATATCATCAATTTGCTTGAGCACTATGACCTGCCTACCATAAACACATTATTACATATAGTACCGTGTAAGATAACGTGGAAAGGAGAAGTTAAACTAGCAGTCGATACACTCTGGAATCAGAAACTGATCTCTGACTGTTCTCAAAAATCATCTTTAGCTTTCTGTGAAACCGCAATCTTGTCCATCGGAAACGTCCATAGAATCTGGACCGCAGTTCAAAACAACATGAAAGATGTGCGCCGGGGTGGAATTAAGGCTAGATTACTAACAGGTACATATATACTCCAATGCAATCGTAGCAAATTTAACCAACATGAAGTAAGTGCGACTTGTCCTCTCTGTCAACTGGAAAATGAGGACACACTTCACTTTCTCATTAAATGTAATGCTCTCTATGCCTATCGCAAGGAATCCATGAAGGAACTGAAAGTTATTATTAGTGACATTGATGAATCCGTCTGGGGAATTCTGTCAAATGACTTTAATCTACTGACTAATGTAATCTTAGAGCCGGATATACTAACTAGACGAAATCTACTAAAGTGCAATAATGAAATATTTAGTAAAATAGAGAACTGTACCAGAAAATTATGCTATGCTCTACATTGTGGTAGAGTCCATATAATTAACTCAGGAATGTCGAAGAACTAGTTTTTATGATTTTATTTAGTTTTTCCAGTATCTGTGACTATAACTGTATATATAGGTGCACCAATCTAGTGGTGGATGATACAAACCAATGAAGAAGAAAGAAGTGGAAAACCAGACACGGTATTTATAAATTCTGTTAATAATATAGAAAATAATAATAAAAAAAAATCATAGACAAAGGGTAGGCACTATGCGTACGATAACATATCCGTTAATTTTCTCCGTAAACTAGAAGCTTAACGGGAACGTTAACGGGTGCATTAAGGCTTCGTGAATACCAAAGTTTTAGCGGAAATTTTTAACGGAGACGTTAACGGATGCGGTAGTTAAAGGTGTGTTTGATTCGTCATTAGACAAATAGCAAAGTGTGTTGCCCTCGCATGTTTCGTGTTTTTTTAATCATTATTAATTGTGGTTTTAGTGAATTTATGCTCAATTATATAAGTACATTGTACATGGGAGGAGAGAGAGAAGAAGGACTGAAAGCCAACTTCAACTAGTTTTAATCATCGACCATGACACCCTTTCTTGGTTCTTGATTCATTAAAAGTCTCTGTTAAGTGTTCTCGAAACTGTCCATTCATAATCCAAAGGTCAGGCCGCAGCCGATGCTTCATCATATATCACGCTGTGTTACTCAAATTTGATTTTATCGTTGTTGCAGTTATGCTACAGTACCCATTAGGGTATACAAGACCTGTGTCTATCCTCCTCCAGTCCGAACCTTGTGACTTAAAGAAAGCCCATCAAGAGACTCGAGTTCTTTTTTTCCCTTTTCAGGGCATATAGGGCCTAAGGGCAGATTCCGATGCAAAGTTTCATAATCTGTTGGAGCGTTTCCATCACAAATGAAAATGACGTTTTGTCGACAAAGCCCCGAAGTACATAAAGGCAAAGACACAGAGCAAACGCCCCAGTCGAAAGTATCGAAGATCATTATCGCGTTAGCTACTTTCTTCCATTCATTGATCATATCATATCACATCTGAATTCGCGATTTCCCCAAGAACTGAAAACAATTGCTTACGACAATTATATGGTACCAGCCCTTGTAAATAATGTAAATCCGAAATAGCTAATGACATGAAAACAGAATACACGAATGACTTGCCATACCCAAATGATCTTCCACAAGAAGATGGCAAAATGTATCCGTTGCAACCTAGAGTTTGTCAACACACATACAGACCCAATTTCTTATGCTGACGCTGATTTGTACCCAAATGTTCATGTGATTTTAAAGTTATTTCTAACATTACTTGTCGGTTCCTGTGCATGTGAGAGGTATTGCTTGGCTCTTCGGCGCCTCAACACTTGATGTAGAGCAATATTGACTGAAGATCGCCTGTGTTGGTTGGCGATGCTTCACGTTCACCGTAATGATACTGTCGGGCAGGTAAATCCAGAAGCTGTTATCAAAAGATGGGATTCGAGTGGCAATAGGTAAATCTATCTTGCATTCGCCGACTAAGTACTATCATTTGAAATAATTCATTAAAATATTATTTTTGAAATCAATCAGTTGTGTTATGTTTAATTTACCATAGAAACGTCGACGGCGTGGTCGCTGTTGACGATAGTAACTGGTATACTAGTATAAAGCGTCTCAATAATTTAGAAATCGATAAAAAAAATTGCGTTATTTTGGGGAGTTAAGTCACAATTTTCCACTGCCTCCCTTGTTTCAAACCCCTAGTTCCGGTCCTGCATTTAACGTGTTCATTTTGTAAAGTGGGCATACGCCGGATTGTAATGCTCACTATTTTGAGCGCTGATCTGTAAACAGAGAAAGAAATCCAATAACGATGGATCCGTCAGTACATGTAATGCAAAGAGACTTCCTCCTGGCAACTATATTTGCTTACTGACAAAAACAAGTTTGGTATCAATATGCAACCCTCTGATATACGGGCGTGTTCAAAAATGCATATATGCATTATCAGTATCCAAGCCATGAGGTCAAAGTAGTTAAACATCCACAGAATAAAATGTTTATTAAAAACAACAATGTAGTACATGTAATTGAAAGCAAATGACTTCCCTCTGTGTAATTGTAAACAATAAGCTGGAAATATGGGTTTTTATATGAACGGTGTTTATTAGCCAATCACAATCCACAAATTCAAGTTACTAAGCCGAGGGTAAGTAAACTTACATGCATACAATACTAGCTATCAAATCTAAGGTTCTCCTACTTCAGGCATAGGTGACCATAGCCGATTTTGACTATCCTGTTTAGGCCTCTTGGTTTTATTGCTCTCCGAGACTTTTAAATTATTTGGCTTTCCAATCTTTTGATTTTAAGCGTACCTGAAGAAGGTTATTCCAGAAACGCGTCGTGCGCACTAAATTTGATATCTATACATGTACGTTTTTATTGGCAATTTTAACAAATCAATAACCCGAATTCATCTCGTTTTCTAAAAACAGTTATTACGTAAATATATAGCAAATGTGTTTCCTAGTATCAATAAATCAAAATTTATTATTTACAAATACGCAAGTTTTTTTTCAAACTAATTACATGCATGTCTGTTAGACGTTTCATCGTATCGGCGACACTTCCGACATTACGAAGAAAATAAAGATAAGGACGGGCGTGTTCCCGAAACGTAAATAAATACAACATTATTACTTCAAATGAAGGTGTGGAACATTTGTTACTCAAAACCCCGCATCCGATAAAGCGAATATCCTGGAATATAGATTGCATATTCATGATTTTTGTTTATTCTTATTTGTACGTTATCTAACAACAAAGGTGCTGGACTGGGTAACCATGAGCTGTTAATGTCATGGTTAGCTGTCAATTCTATCACAAGCACACGACGTCATCTCAAAGTTAAATAAACGCTGAAACAACGCATCGACGTTATATCAACCGTGTCTCAACTTTGAAATCAAGTTGTGTTCCTGCAAGTGTTAAACACGTCGATGGTCGGAAACAAGTGTTACAAGATTCTAAAAATTACTTGTAATTTGTTCTTTTTCCTTTTGGTCACTGTATTGTCTGTCCTTCTATTTAAGGCTTCTGATTACCCTTTTGGTATCATCAATTTTTATTTTTTTCCTACTTTACAACAATATGCTCGCTCTGTTGATTAGTTAGCTGTTTTCGGCTTTATTTGTGTGCTTTTTGACTGTTTCAGATCAAACCATTGGATCAAAATTTAATATTTACAACGTTTGCGTTTTCGTAACTGGATCAATAAATTTTAGTTGACAAAAATGAGTGAGTGCGTGATTGTTGTTCAACGCCTACTTGGCAATTCTTTAGTTATATCATGACGAGAACAAGTTAATTTTCAACGAGATGATGATACGGTACGCTTTGTTCTATACCAACACGGTTAGTTGGATTTTTATAGTGCTAGCTCACTGAAACAACAGTCTGCGGTTAGACATGTCGCCCTACTCGGACACATTATCCTGATTCCGAGCAAACCAGTCTTTGTTCTTTCTCCTTAATGATGCGTGATTGGTGGAGAAGCAACAAATACCAATTTTATAGTCTTTTGTTTGCTCCGATAGGGGCTCGAACCCAAGATCTACCACACTCGAGGCGAGCACGCTGACCATTACACCATCGATGCGGCAAAATACAATACTGAAAGGAGGTGCATATGTACACTGCCAAATGGTTTTAAAACAATACAGTGATTTGAATGTTTATAGTGTTAACTGATGGAGAAACAACAGTCCACAGATGGGCATGTCGTGCCAGAGGGACACATTATCTTATCTCCAAGCCATCCAGTATTTGTGCTTACTGCTTAATGCTAGTTGAGTGCTTAGTAGTAACTTCCTATTGGATAACTCGATACAACACTATGTGATAAAGTTTGTCAGTGACTTGCGGCAGATCGGTTGCATTCTCCGTGTAGTCCGGTTCCCTCCACCAATAAAACTGACCGCCACGATATAACTGAAATAGTGTTGAAAGTGGAGTTTAACAAACACGCCCTCCCGTTTTTCCTCAAAATTGTATCAACAGGTGTTTGGCCCATGTGAAGTTCACGTGACTCCATTGAGACATTTAATATATAATTTCAAATAATATATAAACATTTGATGTATTTGTATAATTGACAATCGAGAGGCGTTATTTTACATAAATTCTGGCTAATTATTTTGATTTAATATCCTTTTAATATATCATAATGGCCAAGTACAGACAGAAATGGAGGACCTTTGTTCCTGCCCTACATGCCAACGGCATATCGGGAAGTAAGTAAGAAAGTATATCATAATTATAACTGAATTGTAGATTAAAAGTGCATATAACTTAATTAAGAACAAAATATTAAAATATTTGTATACATTCATATTTTTTTCTTTTACCGAAATAGAAACAAATCTGCATCCTGTTCAATATCATATTTCATTTTTTCTAAGTGTTTTTTTTTTTTTTTAATATAAAAGTACATAGTCCTATATATGGTGTATTGACGTGGTTGTATCCCTAATATTAGTTGGTTTTTTTGTTCACTCGAATTCGCCTGTGAAATATATTTAATAAAGTATATAATTTATAAACCATAATTTAATGACTTCAAATTATTATCAGTCTTATAAAGATAATATTTCTGACATTTGAACTTGTCATTATATAAGCGGCAAAATTTGAATTGTTTTGTCCAGTACTGATACTTGTAGATTAATACATGGCCTTTTTCATATTGCTCTTGTTATCAGCATGAGACCTTGATATCGGCCCGGAGGGCTTTAGCTCGAGGGACGATATCAGTCGAGGGCTAATGACAATAGCAATATGAAAAAGGCCATGTATTAATCTATTTATCACATATTTGACCAGGGCAGATAACATGTTATTGCTCTTCACAAGAGGGCAGATAACATGTTATTGCCCTCGTAAAATGTTATTGTCCCTGGGGCAAATAACACGCCGCAAATTATGCTTTTATTACACATGCAAATTCGTCATTATTTCAATAAAATATTTGATAATATATATTTCAACAACCAGAAACTGTTCGCCCCATGGGCGGCTTAGGGGGTGCGGGGCCCAATGCAATTCTCTGTCAAACCTGGAGTGTTTTGTTGTGTGTATAGCCAAGACTAAATAAATCCAGCTCGGGGCCCAAATGGGAGCAATTGGTTCACTCGGCTTAAAGCCGACCCTAGTGTGCACAGTAGTCAATGTTTTGGCACTGATCTGATTTATTGGATACATTTATCATTGACATTTACAGTTCCTAATAAAAACGTAGATATCAAATTTAGTGCGCACGACGCTTTTCTGGAATAACCTTCATCAAGAACGCTTAGTCAAATTATTGAAAGCCGAATAATTAAAAGGTTTTTGGATGGAAGAAAACCAAAGGGTTTAAACATGAGAGCCAAAAATCAACTAAAGTTACCCATGCATGACGAAGGAGAATCTTAGTTTTAATAATAACTAGTAACAGTAATCCATGTCATCACCGAAGCACTTACTACTGGGAGGATGATACCCTCAGGAACTAATAGTCCACCAGAAGATGATGATTGATTGATTTTTGTTGTGTAACGCCACTTTCAGCATTAATTCATCTATATCATGGCGACCAGATTGAGTGGTGGAAGAAGCCGGAGTACCCGGAGAGAACCACCGATCATGGGCAAGCAACTGGTAAACTTTATCACTTGCAGCTGCGAGTCGAGTACACCCTTTTTGTAATTTACAAAGCCGGGCGCGAACCCACGCCGTATTGGTGATAGGCTTGTATGATTTGTTAGGTATTCCAACTACCTAACTCATTGAGACATCCGGGCCCTTCCACAAGAAGAGGTATCAACACTAGGCATATAACAGTAATATAAACGTAGGTATCACATTTAGTACACACGACGCTTTTCTGGAATAACCTTCATCAGATACCCCCAAAGTAAAATATTTGAAACCCAAATAATGTAAAAGTCGTCTTTGGGAGAAAGAAAATCAAAGGGCTTAAACAGGATAGTAAGATCGGTCAAGATCACTTAGGTCAGAGGGAGGAGAATCTTAGTTTTAATAATGATAACATGATTTACAAAATGTAGAAACTTTAAGTTTCGTAAAAAATATATATCTAATAGTCCACCACAAAAAGGATATATTCTAATTAGGAAAAATTTTGTTTTATTTAGGAAAAAAATCCCATTAGATATTTCAAAATACTTAATGTCTGTCGAAAGTGGCGTTAAACACCATACCCACCTTAATGTCAGCAGGAACATACATATTTTAGGATATTTTAAAACCAATATTTGATGACATTGTGGTTTTATATAAAATAAAATAAAATGCTTGGTTAGAAAGTAACCACCTGAATTTGTGTTCAATCAAATGTAAAAGAAAGAATTATCTAGAGTTGATAACTTAAAGAGGACTATTTTTTTCATAAATACCACTAAATGTAAGATGGTTTTTGGAGGTATGATTCAGGTTGGGTGCCGCCATTTCCATGAGATATGATTGGGTACCAATTATAATTGGCGAAAATGGTTCGTATCGAATTCGTGCAGTAATTTTCCAAAGATGTTGATTAAAAAGCAATTTCTATAGACATTAGACGGAAGCGGGTTAAGAAATTCAAATGATAAATATTTACGAATAATTTATGTTGATTGGTAAAAAATCGAACCAATCAATAGGTAGTAAATTTCAAATGGGAAAAATATTTAAAAAGCAAAATAAAAAAATACGTATTCAATATATATTTAATGTATCTAGACATAGTGGCAATTAATAGGATATAATATAAATATTAAATGAAAATTATATGAAATGTACCGATTATCACTTAATATAGAGGAGTGGATTTTGGTGATTTAACCCAAATTTCACGAAGATAGCACAAAATACCACACGACCAGAACAGTTTCAAAAATTTAAGTTATTTCCACTATTACGATGTTGACCTGATGAAGGTTATTCCAGAAATGTGTAGTGCACTCTATATTATATATCTACGTTTTTATTCAATAATATTTCAGCTATATCATGGAGATCTGCTTTATTGTTAGATGAAGCCAGAATCCCGATGAAAAGCGCCAAAAATATCATACGAACTCGAACACTGTTACTACACTTCAATATACAATATCATATATAAAACCTTCTCAATAAAAAATAAGGTAGCAAAGTACACAAAGCTTTTTTTTTTTATTTTTGCCTTGGTTATACAGGACAAGATCAGGATTTTGACAATGCTTGTCCAAAATGGAAATAAAAACTGTAGGATAGCCACTAAAATTTAAGGTAAGTAGGGTTAGCGGAAGCACATTTTTTGTTTTTCGTTGTTTGCTTGTTTGTTTGTTTTTTGTTTGTTTTTTTTTCTGGCTTGAGCTATTCGGCAATAAATTAATAAACACAGACTACCCAATTGTAGAATCATGTTGTGTAACGCCATATGACACGGGATTTAAACTACTTTTTTAAGGTTAGTGGTTTGGTGTTTAACGCCACTTTCAACAACATTCCAGGAACATAAAAGGCGGTCAGTTTTATTAGTTCAAACATATTGTATTGTCCAAAAACATGACAATGATCAGATACAAGTTTTGCAACTTACAACATCTTCTCCTTCAGTTTTATTGGTGGAGGAAACCGGAATACTAGAAGAAAACCACCGACCTGTCGCAAGTGACTGACAAAATGTACCACATAATGTTGTATCGAGTACACCTCGCCATCAGCGAGACTCGAACTCACAACATCAGTGGTGATAGGCACTGATTGCAAAGGTATCTGTAAATCCAACTACCATACGATCACGACTGATATGGCTGACAAATTCCTCACTTGGCGTTAGGAATCAATAGCACACTTGCCCAACATTTGTTTGCTTTAAGGTTGAAAAAGGTGAATTTTTTTTATGAATATAAGCAAACAGTAAACAGAATAAAATCGACCATCCCTTTGCAATTACTTTCTACCAAAGACTTAAACATAATTTGGCTTATTTGAAGTCATCACTTCGAAAGTTTTAAGGGTCACAAATGACCACGGATATGTTTCATCTGTCGTAAACACTTCCCGGGTCTTTCCTCATTCATTACTTATCACCGGGTTTGTCACTAGATTAACACGACGGGTGCCACTAGAGGAGCAGGCATTGTTCACCTTCCGGAGAACCTGAGTTCACCCCCGGTTTTCAGTGGGGTTCGTGTTACTTGATCTTTAATTTTATGTGTATGTTTTCTAGATCGTTGTTAGGTCTTTTTTACTCTTTCTTTTTGGCCATTGTCTGTTCGTCTTCGGTATATGGATTCTGATTACCTCTTTAGTATCTTCAAGCTCTTCTTATTTGAGAAGCGCACTACATTAGATATCTACGTATTAGTTACTGTCACTGGGTGGATGCTTGTACTGGTGGACTCTTAGTTTCCAAGAGTATCGTATGCCCTGTAGACAGTGCTTTGGCACTGCCATGGTTTTATAGATATTTAATAATATAATTTATTCATTCTAAAGCCAATCATTCTCGTGTATAGACAATGTTAACCGATTTTTCTATGCTGTTTTGGCCCTTTGGTTACCTTGCTCCCACAAACTTTCAAATCAGTTGATTTTCAATTTGTTGTGTACCTGATGCAGGTCATTGCAGAAACTCGTCGTGCGCATTAATTTATATATCTACGTTTTTATTGAATACAAGTAAATTGTGTTGACACTTTTCAACATATTAATCAAATATAATAATATTTATAACACGATGGGTGCTATTAGAAGAGCAGGAACTGCTTATCTTTCAGAGCACCTCTGCCTTCACCATGGTTTTTTTTGTGGTGCTCGTGTTGCTCAAGCTTAATTTTCTGTGTAGTGCTTCGTTGATCATTGTTTCTACTTTTGTCCTTTTTGTTTTGGTCTGTGTTTTGCTCGTCTTCATTCGATTTACGGCGGTTTCTCATCTTCAAACCTTTCTTCAGATAGAAATTATCATCTAGTGTTGTACGAATACATAAGGATATGAACAAACATTTGCCTAATTGGTATCCTAACTATTAAGCATATTTATTTAATGTCATAATATAATTTCACGTAATATAAAGTAATGCATAACCATTGGTTGTTGTTGAATATGTTCACGTATGTTTCATTAAAATATAGAATCACTTTTCGTTGGGCAGAGTATTACAGGATAAACATAATATATGAAAGGATAAATATTACTCTTAATCTCATTCAACTAGACTCTCTTTAACTCCAACATTTTCTGTCTAGCCACAATGCATAGCCCCCGTGACAACCCCCATGAAGAGCATGCACTATTGGCCTTCTGGGGACGCTCTATGTAGATATGTGGAGGCCTGGGAATTGTCACGAGTGCCCAGTGACTTATTTATTCTTACAACAAAAACATCTTGAAATATAGACGTGTTTTCATTAAATTTGCACTTTAGTAGGTAAACATCAATATGATATTATATTATATTTTTTCATATAATGATTATAAATATGAATAATTAAACCATAATACCGGATATTTACAAAACATGGTCTGCAATTTCTTACAGTGACGTGATATAGGTTCAATAACACTTTAAAACTTGTAGTTCAGGTAATAATGTTTTTTTTTTTTTTTTTTATCATTTCGTTTATGAATATTTGTCCTTAGATAATTTGCTACGTGAATATTTGAATATTCTACACATAATTTTGTATTTGTAGATTGAGGTGGGGTGGGGCAATTCTGCAAAGAAAAACATTTCATTACTGTAGGAGAAACTATGTGTTTTTAGTATTCGTATTGATAAGGGCTTAACCTATTTAATTAAACAGATAATTAAAAGAGTAATAAATGGAAAACAAATAATACCACACTGTCATCAAATAAAAGAAAATCATATACGAAGGCAAAATCTTTCTGATCCAAACCCATTCCCTTCTTAGTGAGGTGATGCTCCCATGCAAGTGATTCAACATACGGATAGAATGTTAATCCTCAAATATAACAGGGCGAACAGCGTCGTTATAAATAAAAAGACGTCTTATTCTTGAATAAACGTTAGAGAGTACCGAAGGGGCAATCAGCAATTGTCAATCCAGAGAAACTGGAAACATAGAGTACACAAGACGAAGACAAACAAAGCAAAAACACACTATGTGTTGGACATCAGTATTCCCAAGCAAACATAAATGACGTAAATAAGACATGAACCCTCCTACATAATATATTTATTCTTTGTGATACAGAAGTTGTAATATGTATAATATTAGTTGTATTAAGGAAAACCGATGGCCCCAACCATTATTTTAAAAGTAATATTTTCAAACATCTACTGGTTAATGTAAATGTGACTAAAATATCAAACAATTGACAGGACTCCTTTCTTTTGTACATGTGGATGACAGGAAATTTCAAATTTAACCTCTTATTGTGAAATTGTTTTGGAATTTATAAATTTATCTCTTCACCCTTGAACTTACAAAATACTTTCATAATCTGGTTAAAAATCGTAGATAATGCCTTAACAACATGTATGTTGCAATTAAATAATATACATTTGTAATTATTATCAAAACTAAGGTTCACATCTCTCAGGTCATAGGTCATGACCATGGCCGATTTTGGATATCATGTTTAAACACTTTTTATTGCTCCCTACGACTTTTAAATTATTTGGCTTTCCAATCTTTCGGTTTTGAGTATACTTGATGAAGGTTATTCTGTGTTTATTACAAATGGACAACGATCAGCGGGTACAACTGTTAAACTAAGCAACTATGCAAAGGTTAAAGCGAACATATTTAAGTGGTTGCTAACACAATATAGGTAACCTGAGGGGTGTCTTATAAGAGGCGGGAACTGCTTGTCCTTCTCGGGCGCCTGGGTTAACACCCCCCCCCCTCCAGGGGGAGGGGTTTGTGGTCCGTGTTGCTCATCGTTTTAGTTTTAATTTGTTTTTGTCTCCGTCCTGTGTCTTGGAGACCCAATCTTGTCAGCTTCTCTGCATTGTCCATTCTTGATTACCCCTTCGGTTTTCTCTAATGTTTATTTCCGAAAAATATTTTTGAAAGATTAAAACTTACTTACTGATAAAATTGAAAATCTGAATAAAATAAGCAACAGATTTTACTAATAAAAATGTTTAAAGATAGATCTTGGTAAAATACTTATACCGAGAAGAGAACAGCTTACTTCTACTAGAATTACCCCCTTTTGTAACTTCCTATTTACATATTTATTTTCAATAGATGATCACTGGCGCTCGTTTCACCCCTCCCCCATTTTAACTTTAAGCTTATATATACATATTTATTTTCAATAAAATTATTTCCTCTCTTTTTTTCTTTATTTTTTCTTTATTTAACTTGTTCGTGTCCATATTCATACAATCTTATGTTAACAGCAACTTAAATGTGGATAATAAGAGTAGATATAGGACTGACACATGTGATGTTAACATAAGATTGCATGAATATGGACACGAACAAGTTAAATAAAGAAAAAAATACAAACATACAAAATACATTAGAACATTTGAATATCACGTAATAAATGGAAAGTAGAAGAAATATTGTGATTTTACACATATTAGGTCAACTGACTTGCTGACCACTTTGTGTGCATTTCGTGGATCTGTTGTATTCAGATGAACAATGGCTTCACTGACTTCACCCCCGTTTTTTTCGTGTATTCATGTTGCTCAGTCTTTATTCTAGTTTCGGGTTTGTAGAACATTGTTTGTGGTGTTTGTAGAACATTGTTTGTGGTGTTTGTAGAACATTGTTTGTGGTGTTTGTAGAACATTGTTTGTGGTGTTTGTAGAACATTGTTTGTGGGGTTTGTAGAACATTGTTTGTGGTGTTTGTAGAACATTGTTTGTAGTGTTTGTAGAACATTGTTTGTGGTGTTTGTAGAACAGTGTTTTTGGTGTGTGTAGAACATTGTTTGTGGTGTTTGTAAGACATTGTTTGTGGGGTTTGTAGAACATTGTTTGTGGGGTTTGTAGAACATTGTTTGTGGTGTTTGTAGAACATTGTTTGTGGGGTTTGTAGAACATTGTTTGTGGGGTTTGTAGGACATTGTTTGTGGGGTTTGTAGGGCATTGTTTGTGGTGTTTGTAGAACATTGTTTGTGGTGTTTGTAGAACATTGTTTGTGGGGTTTGTAGAACTTTGTTTGTGGTGTTTGTAGAACATTGTTTGTAGTGTTTGTAGAACATTGTTTGTGGTGTTTGTAGAACAGTGTTTGTGGTGTGTGTAGAACATTGTTTGTGGTGTTTGTAGAACATTGTTTGTGGGGTTTGTAGAACATTGTTTGTGGGGTTTGTAGAACATTGTTTGTGGTGTTTGTAGAACATTGTTTGTGGTGTTTGCAGAACATTGTTTGTGGTGTTTGTAGAACATTGTTTGTGGTGTTTGTAGAACATTGTTTGTGGTGTTTGTAGAACATTGTTTGTGGGGTTTGTAGAACATTGTTTGTGGTGTTTGTAGAACATTGTTTGTGGGGTTTGTATGACATTGTTTGTGGGGTTTGTAGAACATTGTTTGTGGGGTTTGTAGAACATTGTTTGTGGGGTTTGTAGAACATTGTTTGTGGGGTTTGTAGGACATTGTTTGTGGGGTTTGTAAGACATTGTTTGTGGTGTTTATAGAACATTGTTTGTGGGGTTTGTAGAACATTGTTTGTGGTGTTTGTAGAACATTGTTTGTGGTGTTTGTAGAACATTGTTTGTGGTGTTTGTAGAACATTGTTTGTGGGGTTTGTAGAACATTGTTTGTGGTGTTTGTAGAACATTGTTTGTGGGGTTTGTATGACATTGTTTGTGGGGTTTGCAGAACATTGTTTGTGGGGTTTGTAGAACATTGTTTGTGGGGTTTGTAGAACATTGTTTGTGGGGTTTGTAGGACATTGTTTGTGGGGTTTGTAGGACATTGTTTGTGGTGTTTGTAGAACATTGTTTGTGGGGTGTGTAGAACATTGTTTGTGGGGTTTGTAGAACATTGTTTGTGGTGTTTGTAGAACATTTTTTGTGGGGTTTGTAGAACATTGTTTGTGGGGTTTGTAGAACATTGTTTGTGGGGTTTGTAGAACATTGTTTGTGGGGTTTGTAGGACATTGTTTGTGGGGTTTGTAGGACATTGTTTGTGGTGTTTGTAGAACATTGTTTGTGGGGTTTGTAGAACATTGTTTGTGGGGTTTGTAGGACATTGTTTGTGGGGTTTGTAGGACATTGTTTGTGGTGTTTGTAGAACATTGTTTGTGGGGTTTGTAGAACATTGTTTGTGGGGTTTGTAGAACATTGTTTGTGGGGTTTGTAGAACATTGTTTGTGGGGTTTGTAGGACATTGTTTGTGGGGTTTGTAGAACATTGTTTGTGGGGTTTGTAGAACATTGTTTGTGGGGTTTGTATGACATTGTTTGTGAGGTTTGTAGAACATTGTTTGTGGGGTTTGTAGGACATTGTTTGTGGGGTTTGTAGAACATTGTTTGTGGGGTTTGTAGGACATTGTTTGCGGGGTTTTCTTTGCCGTTTTTTCTGTCCATTATATTGCATTTCCTTCCTCAGAAACGGCATCTTATTATACATTTGGTATCTTCAAGCTTCTATAGCAAATATTTTGAAAGTCCTCATCGCCTTGGCATGTAAGTGGTCTCGTTCCAAGTAGAATTTGGAATATCATTTGATCTTCGTTTGAAGGGAGATCTAAATAGAGATCTAACGGAAGGTGTTCTATAATTAAATTCCTTCAAATGTCCCTGGTTGTTGCAATAGATAAACTGCCATAGAAAAGTTTTGAAGATACCAAAGGGGTAACCAGAAGCCGTATATCGAAGAAGGACAGACAATACAATAGCCCAAAGACAAAGAACAACAGAACAAACAACAATCTACAAAACATTACACGGAAAACTAAAGATCCAGCAACTAATAACCGGTGGTGAACTCAGGTGCTCTGGAAGGGTAAGCAGTCCTACTCCACTAGTGACACCAGTCGTGTTACTCTAGTTACAAACCCGGTGATAAGTCATGAATTAGGAAAGGATCGGGAAGTGTTTACGACATGTAGAACATATCCGCGGTCATTTGTGACACAGATATTCGGTAAGGGAAAGCAGTTCCTACTCCACATAAGGCAATCGTCGTGCTACTCTTGTTACACATCTGGGAGAAGACTTCACAAGTTGGTAAAACTTGTGTCCTATCCCTTTGGTTAATTTAACAAATAAAATCATCATAAACTAAACACATCTGGAGATAAGTCATTAACAAGGAAAGGATCGGAAAGTGTTAATGACAAGTGGAACATATCCATAGTCATTTATTGCACAGATATTCCGTAACGGTTAACCAAGTCATGGTGGCGACCGTGAAACCTTCAAAGTGATGACTTCAATTTAACCGATGGCTTAGTAGCTTCCTTGTTAGTAGCAACACTTCTATCAAGGAAATCCTGATTGGAACCACAAGCTCTATAATAACGGATCCACTGAGAGATAAATACTCCAAATACACAGCTTATGGAAGACAAATCATTTTCTTTTGGAGATTTCAGAAGTTTTCCGATTCAAGGCTACCAAGCTCGCACAAATATCTGATATAGTTGCAGTGGGAAAATTTTGATTGTGTTTTACAATAAAATGTTGGTGTCTATTTAATACAGACAAGTGAATTGTGTAGTTATGAAAAATAAATATTCTAGATACATGTATCATATGAACAAAAGTAGCTGTAAAATACTTAGTATTATTATGAAAAGAAAGTTTAAGCAGTGATGGTTTTCAATTTCAGCAAAACAACCAACCACCTCTCGCCTTAACTCACTGAACACCAAACATGGGGAGCACGACATATGACATTGGAAACCCAGAGCCTGGTTTGAGACAGACACACAAATATGGCGGGGTTAAACCAGCTAATGGGATCCCTACCCAACCTTGATAACTGGTTCTCCAACTGTAATACATCTACATGTGTAATCAAACGATGAGAAAACCTTCTGTGATTCGTGTCCACTAAAAAAGACCACATAGTATTACAAAAATGAATGACAACATAAACATGGACAGTACAATGAATACTCTTAGGACAAAAAATCATAACCGATATTTCTTACAAATTTAATATCTGTTAGTCATGAACATCTAAAAACATTGATGGTGTTCGTGGAAGAACAGAGCAAATACATCATCAATTTGTTGGAATCAAATATTGAAAACGTAATATAATATGAAAAGAAATATAATTGCCAGTTTGTCCCAGCAGGTTGTCTATATTTTTAGTAAAGTAATCCTGCATCAAAGAGTGAACTCTAACTGCTAAATTATAGCCTATGCGAATAAAAATTTTCAAGTATTTAACAAGTTCAGATGTGTCATATTTGAACTGCTTAGCTTTGTTAATTATGTCGCCATAAAATATGGATGGTAAATTCCCTTTTTTGATCAGATATCTGCATGTGGAATTGCATCTATATACAAGATTTCTATAGCGGTAATAAAACGTAGGGAAAGTTTTCAGTAATTTATGAAAACATGAAAACAGTAATCTTGTTGTAAAAGTTTTTCTGTTTTCACGGGTTACGGTCATTGAAGTCAGAAACATTATTACAAATACATGAGAAACAAATATATAAAATGAAAAACAAAATCATACCACATTGTCGATACAATTCCAGAACCAAATATCAAAACAAATTCATACCACACTGCCGGAACAATTCCAGAATCAAATATAAAAACAAAATCATACACATTGTCGGAACAATTCCAGAATCAAATATCACACTGTCGGAACAATTCCAGAATCAAATATCAAAACAAAATCATACCACATTGTCGGAACAATTCCAGAATCGAATATCAAAACAAAATCATACCACATTGTCGGAACAATTCCAGAATCAAATATCAAAGCAAAAGCATACCACATTGTCGGAACAATTCCAGAATCAAATTTCAAAGCAAAATCATACCACATTGTCGGAACAATTCCAGAATCAAATATCAAAACAAAGTCATACCACACTGTCGGAACAATTCCAGAATCAAATATCAAAATCGTAGAAAGAGGCAAAATCGATACAACTAACTGAGAAATGAAAGCGTCGTATGACGGGACAAAAGAAACGTCACCCTAGTCGTAGTATTTGAATATTCATTAGCAGGGCCTGTCTTAAGCCAATTGGACCAATTGAGCCTCGTTCTTAAGAGGCCCCGCACTGGAGTTATCTAATCTCGGCTGCCCAAGTACAGACAACAACACACTGCATGTCTTACAGAGAACAGCAATAATTATGATTTTGCTATGGAGCCCTGTGCCTCCTAAGGCCGACCATGTTCATTAGAATTTCACATTTAACAAAATTTGGTTCGTTTCTCATTTAATTGTATTACATTTTTGTATAGGATTTCCAACGTTATATTTCTAGTAATGTTTTTGTTTTGCTTTGTGGGTCTCTGCATTTTGTTTTATATATACATGTACATTGTATATTTATTTTACCAAAAAAAATATACCCGACCCTCGTTAAAAATTCAATGATTGCTCCCTATAGCCACATACACCATATATACATGCACTGTTACATACAATATTGTGCATTTATTTATTAGCGTGTTTAATTATATGTGTGTGTGTCAAAGTTGATTGTTTATATGTATATTTATAATAAATATTTTCTCAATATATGGTAATGATATTAATATTTTACAAATTCTGAAAATTAATAACTCTTTAAAAAGATGCACATTTAAAGGGGCGTTGACATTTTTTGTCATTTTTCATAAATATATTACTTAATATATCTTAAAGGGACCAAATTATTTTCTTCATTAGAAAATCATATTTTTTTCATATTTTCTCAAAATATGAATTTTCATTGGTTCCTTGATTAATATAAATAGTTTGATTCTACCCGTATCAAATGAGTATTCTGCTTGCAATGACTATGTATGCAAGATATGCCACCAGGCTTGGAATTTTACTATGCGGCTTGTTATGTAAGTCTACAAAAGAATTATAGTTAGTTTTCTAATCTGCTGTTTATCAGCCATAAAGCCAGGTTCTTCATTAATGATTTCTGTGATTTTTGTTTAAAATGCGTAATTATTGTGTTGTAACTGTATTTAAGGAAGTTATGGGTTATGGTGTTTAACGCCACTTTCAACAATAGTTAAGCTATATAGTGGCTGTCAGTATTAAAATAGATATTAACGTTAAACTCCTCTAGCTTATAATTGTAAATGCGTTTCCTCTTTTTCATGTTGCTTGTTTCAATGAAATATGATTTTTCATTTCTTTGAACATTTTATTTCATGCAGTAAAAGTAGATAGAATAATGTACATACAGGCTACTGAATATTGTTCGCCATTCGGGGATAGGGTGTTAAACGCCACTTTCAACAATATTTCAGTTATATCGTGACAGTCAGTTTCATTGGTGGAGGAAACCGGAGTACCCGATTAAATCGGTAATTTGGACCAGCACTCTTAATCGAATGTTCTTAGTGCGGGCTCACTGAAACAACAGTCTGCGGGAAGACATGTCGCTCCACTCGGACACATTATGATCATTCTGAGTCAATTAGTCTTTGCTCTTGCCTTCCCCCACCGAATTAAGCTCGAACCGGCGAGCACGCTAACCATTACACTACTGGTACTGTTACTATTAGATAGGTGCTAAATAATTATAAATTGTCATTCATGTTTATTTCAAGAAACTTTGGTTAAGGGTGGTGTTTTCAACAATGTCAGCACAATAGCCCGCACAACCATTTAATTTTTCTATAATTCACAGCATCATTTACTGGTGTAGTACTTTGCTTAGCAAATCATTTGTTGCTTCCTGTAACACAAGCAATTTTTTTTTCGACGGCAATATTTTCAAACGATGAAAAAAACAGCAGAAAATAAATGACTTTTTTTTTGTCCAAAACCGCAGAAATAACCGGTTATACGATATATAGCGAAGGTATTGGGTGTAACAAAACATGTGCATAAACCATAACACGTTAAGTTGGTTATCGCTTGCGTGGTGTTAGGTTTTTTGTCAGAATTCAACCATTTTAGCGATTGAAATACACAAGCCAGATCTTAATTGAGATGAAATACTGCACGGGTTTGATTGTGTAATATACATTACGGTAAATATCCAATTATCAACAATAGAAAGCTAGGGTTAGAGCTATGATGTTAAACGCCACTTTCAACAATATTACAGTTATATCGTGGCAGTTTGTTTTATTGGTGGAGGAAACCTGTGTACCCGGAAAAAACCCCTGACCTGCCATAAGTCACTGATAAACTTTATCACACAATGTTGTACACCTCGCCCTGACTGCGATTCGAAATAACAACAATAGTTGTGATAAGCATCTATTGCACAAGTAGTTGTAAATCCAACTACCATACGATCACGATGACGACGGCCCCTTTTCAACAATATGTCCGTTATATCGTGGCGGTCAGTGCAAGATATATCACGGTAAATATCCAATTATCAACAATAGAGGGATAGGGTTAGAGCTATGATGTCTAACGCCACTTTCAACAATATTACAGTTATATCGTGGCGGTCAGTTTTATTGGTGGAGGAAACCGGAGTACCCGGAGAAAACCACGAAATGTCCAATTAATATGAATCTACAGCACATATCTTGTACTACATTTATTCTTTTTAAGAGTGAGTGATTGTTGTTTAACGCCAATTCAGCAATTTTCCAGCTATATCATGACGAGAACAAGTTAATTTTCAATGTGATAATGTTGAGGTCCGCTTTGTACTAAACCAACAAGCCGTCTTTTTAAAATATCTGCAAGTTAGAGTAAAAATATTGTTACTTTTTATCCATTTCAGATGTGACATGTGACGACCCATGTCTTAGTCATACTATTCTGAGTGACCCAACCAGGTCTGTCGAGTATACATATGACTTTGTGGGCACTCAGCCTTGTGACAGATATATAGCCTCAGGATGGTACAGATTTCAGTATGTTACAAATAAACTCATGCCTCAATACGCCCCTGAACAATACAAGTGTGGAACAGGTGGTCCTATTTGGCTGATGGGTAAGTATTGTGTAACGTATGGTAAACATTTTTAAAATTATAAACATGTGTATCCTTAATGTAAAAAAAAAACAAATAGAAAAGACAGGTGACACATGTTTATTGAATTAATTTATATTTGGTGTTGAAACTAAAATATTAATCGATGCCACATTTCAGAAATGGAATGCAATAAAACAACAACAAAAACGTTTGAGAAGAAGACATGTCCGCAGCCCAACCCCCACTCCAGAATTTAGGGAGCACGTGGGATTGGAATTAAAATATCAGTTTATATTTTTTTCATGCATCTTTAACATGTTCAAATGTCTGTTTTTAGCTTAATTAATTAATTATTTTTTACTGCAAAATGTCATTTTCGCTCTGCATGGAATTCTGGAATTTGTTGTTTATATGTATTGTTTGCTTGAAGCTATTAGTGCTGTTTTTAAAGTAACTACAATGGCTTGAAAACACTATCAAGACTCTTACCGGACATGATCTATATATGGGTAACACGGCAGGTGTTTTATAAGAAGAAGGAAATGCTTCCCTCTGGGAGCACCTAGGTTCATCTCCGATTTTTGTTGCTCATCTTTTTAGTTTTCTGTGTTGTGTTTCAGTTTGTTTTGTTGTTTTGTCTTCGTCCTCTGTCTTCTGTACTCACTGTTGCCATTGTCTCCGTTCTGTATGCAGGGTTTATGACGTAGCGATTAGTATTTATCTAATACTCTCCGCATGGTTTGTAACTAGATTAACACAACGGTTGCCGCTATTGGAGCAGGAACTGCTTACCCTTCCGGGAGCACCAGAGTTCACCCCCGATTTTTAGTGGGGTTCGTGTTACACGATATTTAGTTTTATGTGTATGTTTTGTTGATCGTTGTTTCTCCTTTTGCATTTTTTTTTATATTTGTTTTGCCATTTTGTTTTCTGCTTTCTGATTACCCCTTTGGTATCTTCAAACTCTTCTTACTATTCAAAAAAATCAATGACTTTCTTCATAAATATATCAATTACATGTAATTTTTGTGTGATTTGTAAAATGCAACTGAAAACATTTTACATTAATAACACACTTTTTGGGTTGGTTACAGGTAGTTATCCAGAAATTACAGGTGTCGTGAACACTTTGAAAGCGTGCAAAGTACAATTTCCGGACGATTGTGCAGAAACATGGGACCTGGAAGTGAAAAACTGTGGGTCATTCATGGTGTTTCACCTCACCTTTCTTCAATCGTGCAGTGGGAGGTATTGTATGGGTATGTAGCTTAAAATGATCCCATATAAGTTTGATATTACTGGTATATCAGATAATATATCTTCCAAGCCATTGTTTTTTTAACCTTATACGAAAAGCGTTTGAGTTCATATTAATATCTCTTATCTAATATTCTAAAATTTATGTGGTTACGTATTTTCCATTGCTTAGAATATTGGATAAGAGATATTAGTATGAACTCTAACGTTTTCGTATAAGGTAAAATAACAATGGTCAGTTTTATTGGTGAATGAAATCGGAGTACCCGGAGAAAAGCACCGACCTGCTGTAATATTTAAATATTATAGCCCTTGCTAAGTTGTTCACCTTTATTTAATGCAAATTAACAAGTTAAGTTTTATTTTTATCAATGAACTTTTTATAATTTGTAGAATATTAATTATTTACTACATGTACATCAAAATCAATTTGATCATTTCAACAAATGGAAATTGTCAGATTTCATATTTATATATGTTCCGAATGTAAAATTTTGCTTTCAAATTTAATATTTCAAGCAAAGTTTATGCTGATCATCACAGGCCCTCGTCGAAAACCGGTGATTCACTGGAGGGCTAAGTACTTCTTGTTTTACTAGCTTCACACTACCCGTGTTACTGTTAAACGACACGAACATCATCTGACATGGAAATCATGTTGGACACTAGTATGCGTAAATAAAAACAAGTAGTTTAAGTAAAATATCAGCCCCTACAAAACAAATTAATTTGAAGCTAAATATAGAAATACTATCAAACGCACTAAATTAATCATGTGACTATTTATATTCTTTTTTTAAATTACCTGTCTTAAAATGAAAATGGTCAAAAAATGTAAAAATGGTTTAAATCAAATTAACTTATTTATTTATGTTTTTGCTTTGTTTTATTTAGTTTTTGGTTGTTTGTTTGTTGTTTATGACAAATTTATTGGTAACATCCATTTTTAATCAAATGTATTGAGAATTACTATCTATTTTAGACGTTACTAACTGTTCATACACTCCATGTGAGAATGGCGGGAACTGTACTGACTTATCTAGTGGAGATTATGAATGTTCCTGCAGTGGCGGATTTAGTGGACCAAATTGTGAAATAGGTATGTCCTTTATGGCGGACAATACGTTGTTAATGTCTTATTGATAAATCCTACTGGGGTAGGTCTTTGGTTTTTATCGTCGCTTGCATCAGTTTTCCAGCTGCATCGTAAAAGGCTGGCTGTTATATTGATCTGAATGGTAAAACCCCTTGACTATAGGTAGATTTCTAGAAACCTAGACACTTGAGTTGGGTATCGGCGCGCGAACCCAGATAGATGGTACATTTCACTAAACTTTTTGATAGAAGTTAGCGATGTTAACAACTCTACCACACATACCACGCGCTGCATACTGCATTTAAGGGGAAGGTTATGGTGTTTAACGACACTTTCAACAATATTTCAGTAATATCGTGGCGGTCAGTTTTATTGGTGGAGGAAACCTGAGTACACGGAGAAAACCACCGACCTGTCACAAGTCACTTACAAACTTTATCATATATTGTTGTATAGAGTACACATTGCCATGAGCTGGATTCGAACTGACAACGTTGGTTGTTATATAATGATATATGTATCTTCAAACTATTTTTATGTATATAGATGATGCATGTGATCCCAATCCTTGTAACAACGGAGGAAACTGCACTAATGCAACTGGAGAATCATATACATGTGAATGTGCTCCTGGCTTCTCTGGTGTAAACTGTGAAAATGGTATGTACCACAGCAATTAATAAGTGAAATTAGATGATTGTTTTGTAGGAACACACTAACATCTACTGATCTCTCGTCTGGGGTCACCTTAAGGTTCATATATTTTACCGACCGATCTACGATGAACTTCCTAATTTTGAAGCTGATCACGCACCAACAGATGTATTCTGATTGGTCAATATATTTAACCGTCTGTCTTTTGTATGATTGGATGGTCAAGATGAATAATAGGTTACATGACATGACACCCTACGAGTTGTTGTTAGATGCTTACTGTATGTCAATACAAATATAAAAAAAACAACAGACATAATCAACAGTTTCATTAGATATCACATTAATTGATGACAGAAAGATAACAGTAAGGTTTTATCAGATATATTAGCTTCAATAAATCCCTTCAAAATCTGGAGTTTTCACATTTTCCTTTGGCAGCCATCTTGGTGAAAAAGGGGGGATGAAATGAGAACTTTGAATAGTCATTAAAATTATTACCGTTTGTCTGATAATGACAACTGATGGCTCAAAATGTTCGTCCTGAAGAGCTTTTTCATAATAACATAAAAAATAAAGTTTATCCTCTGAAATTATATATGCCTGGCCTCTCTACAGTATATTGTCAGACTGCTAATCATAGATGTAATAACAGCATAGAGCGTATGTATCATGTTAATATGATACTTTTAGTGTACGAGTCCGAAATAGGGATAAAATGGACAAAATATATTACTCCATAGGAACCACTCAAAAGTCATAGTAACTAATACAAAATATATACCTCTAACAAACATATACATGACCGCCAATTAATCTGGCGACATACGGGCACTTCGATAAAGCGTGGCGGGATTAAATTAGAAATATAGAAGTAATATTACAATCTCATAAAACAGTGCATTTAAATAACAGGTAAATAGGGTTGCACCATCTATTCAGTGGAGAACATGTTTTAAACGTCGTTTGAGACTACGGATTATCCCTTTGGTATCTCTTCTTCAATAATGGCTTGCTAATTCATTAAGACGACCATTATAATCGTGAGCTATTTACTTTAATTAGTATCATCTACAACTAACTCTATTTCATACAATTTTCCTGACAGTAGTAACTGTAATGGTGACATGCTTCATAGTAATATATATATAATGAAATATAAGATGAAGGGTGGGATCCCATTAACTGGTTTCATCTCGCAACGTTTTTTGAGAGGTCTGGATGCAAAATAGAAAAACTGATCTCATAGACAAATGTATTGTTCTATCAGCACAAAACCAAAAATAAATATAAGTAAATACATTGTATATCATACTATAAAGTCAACTGTATTTGTGTGTTAACGGTATCAATTTTGTTCCTTTCTACGATTTTTCTGCTGGATTGTGGTGTGGATTTTGACAGCGTGGTAATGTTTGTTGTTCATTTTATTCTACCTTTTGTATATATTACATCATAAACTAACGTATTAATAAAAGGAAAAACAAACAATACCACACTGTCGGAACAGGTCCAAATCTAATCCAAGAAATCGCAGAAACAGAGAAAAAAATAGATACTACTGGATAACATCAGACATAGCAGTAAAATAAAGAAATAAGTACCACACTGTCCGAACAGTTCTAATATCTAGTAGAAACAATCGTAGGTATAGATTCAAAATAGACACTCCTAGCATTATACATTTAAGGTGGTACCATACACTTCAGGTAAAATTTTATCTGCTCGTTTAATTTTCTTATTTTTTTTTGGCAGTGTGTTTGAATATATCCACTGTAAAAAATATCAAAATTGTAGCAAATTCCAACCAACAGACTCAGAGTTATAAATTCACTAGCCACATAGCAGCTTTTATCTCTGTGGTTTTGATCACCGAGATGCTTGAAATCTGCATACACACATCATATGATCAAAACGCTCAACTGATTTTAAAGAGTTATCTCCCTGTAGTGTATGGTACCACCTTAAATAGTAATAAAATGAAAAATAAAAAATACCACACTGTCAGAACAATTCTAAAATACCACACTGTCAGAACAGTTCTAAAATACCACACTGTCAGAACAGTTCCAAAATACCACACTGTCAGAACAGTTCTAAAATACCACACTGTCGGAACAGTTCTAAAATACCACACTGTCGGAACAGTTCTAAAATACCACACTGTCGGAACAGTTCCAAAATACCACACTGTCGGAACAGTTCTAAAATACCACACTCTCGGAACAGTTCTAAAATACCACACTGTCGGAACAGTTCCAAAATACCACACTGTCGGAACAGTTCTAAAATACCACACTGTCGGAACAGTTCTAAAATACCACACTGTCGGAACAGTTCTAAAATACCACACTATCGGAACAGTTCTAAAATACCACACTGTCGGAACAATTCTAAAATACCACACTGTCAGAACAATTCTAAAATACCACACTGTCGGAACAGTTCTAAAATACCATACTGTCAGAACAATTCTAAAATGCCACACTGTCGGAACAATTCTAAAATACCACACTGTCAGAACAATTCTAAAATACCACAATGTCGGAACAGTTCTACAATACCACACTGTCAGAACAATTCTAAAATACCACACTGTTGGAACAGTTATAAAATACCACACTGTCAGAACAATTCTAAAATACCACACTGTCGGAACAGTTCTAAAATACCACAGTGTCCGAACAGTTCCAGAATAGCACGACTACAATTGTACATGTCTCCAGGGCTATGTTGGACGTAATTGTGAGAATCGAACGTATAATAGCATTGTATGTTTGTTACAGACAGGTAATACTATCAGGATCTAGGATTTGTAACTAGAGTAACACGACGAGTGTCACTAATGGAGCAGGAACTGCTTAGTCTTACGGAGCACCTGTGTTCACTCACCCCCTGTTTTAAGTGTTACTCGATCTTTAGTTTTATGTGTAGTGTTTTTTTATATCGTTGTTTATCCTTTTGTCCCTTTTTCTTTTGGTCATTGTGTTGTGTTGCCTTCTTCGATTTACGGATTCTAATTGCCCCGTTGACATCTTCAAACTCTTCTACCAATGGGTATTACAATTGGACCAAAACTATTAACCTTCCAGACTTCACACTCGATTTTTAATGGGATCCATCTTCTTACCTTTAGATTTTTTGTGAATAAATCTTTGACTTTGATCCATATTTTTCTTTCTAGATACTGACGAATGTGTACCAAATCCTTGCTTGAACGACGGCACATGTACGGATCTATTCAATGACTATAATTGTACATGTGCGACCGGCTATATTGGAAGCAATTGTGAGAATGGTACGTATATTCAAAGGTGTTTTTACACAATTTAGGTTCTTATATATCCCCCTAATTCAGGGGAAAAACAAGAATATAGTGTGTCCAATGAACACTATGCACCATCCACTATGCGTACAGAAATAACAAATATATTGAAAATGCAGGAACAAATTAAAGTCCCATAACTTCTACATAAATAGTCGAATCAAAATGGCAGGATAATATGATCAATTACACATCATATAAAAGTTTTTGGAAACAAACAAATCAAAGGGCCTCAACAGAATAGCAAAATTCTCATTGTAAACTTCACATTCCAACATCAAATGCATACGAGGTTTATTTCATTATTACGATATACCAGAACGTTGCATCATATCTGCAGTTTTGGATAGATGATTTGCTATCGATGAGTAAACCGAATGCACGGTGGTTCATTACATTTAGGTTGAAGTTTTTACTTAGGACACAGTGGTTCATGTCATTTAGATTGAATTCTTCATTTCGGATATTCTACCGTCGCCATAATGAATTGGTTTGTCGCGGTGTCTATCTCGTCGCTGACGCAGTGTCTGTTTATAATCTCATGATCTCCTTACTGCTCTGTCATCTCCAATCAAGATATTTACTGGACATTGAACAGTAGCCTGAATAACACAAAGGATACCACACGTGGAACAAAAACTATTTATCCTTCCAGACTTTACTCTCCATTTTTAATGCGGTGCATCTTCCTCACCTTTAATTTGTTTTCTGAATAAATCTTTGACTTTGATCCATATTTTTCTTTCTAGAAACTGACGAATGTACACCTAATCCTTGCTTCAACGACGGCACATGTACGGATCTGTTCAATGACTATAATTGTACACGTGCGACCGGCTATATTGGAAGCAATTGTGAGAATGGCACGTATATTCAAAGGTGGGGTTTTTTACGCAATTTACATATCTGCCTAATATAATGTATTTAATTTTTGATTTTGTTCCATATTATTCTTTCTAGAAACTAATGAAGAATGTGAATCTAATCCTTGCTTGAACTCCGGCACATGTATAGATCTGATCAATGACTATTATTGTACATGTGAGCACGGCTACTTCGGACGCCATTGTGAGAATGGTACGTATGTACACAGACTTCATCGACACAAGTTAGGTTCTAATATATCTATGTAATTTAGAACAAAAATAATACCACGTGGTCAATGACATCAGCCAACAGATGTTGTATAAGGCCTAGAACGAGTATTTCACACTTTCATGGAAAGTAAAGAGTAAAATATGTCAAGATTAAAATGTCAACACTACGCATGAGTAATTATAAATTTGTAACTAAAAGTAAAACTTGAAAAACTATTGATACTTTATTCACGAGGATATTATATACTTTAAATCAAGATGAAACATAAAATCCATTTAGCTTATTTCCAATGGGCTCCTCTATCAAATCCGCTTTGATTAGGTATTTAAAGGTCACGAATTATCATGAGCGAGGACGTTGCATTTTCTTATTTCAAAAATGGGTACATGTATGTTATATTTGGAAGAATCATTATTTTTAAGATATACACTTATTATCTCTTGTTCCTCATTGGTACATTTCAAGTGACATTTTGTTTTCATTAGCTCTATCATGAACAAAAAACATAGATACTAATTAAGCTAGCATGGTGCGTTTCTAGAAAAAAAACTTCATCATGTATGCTCTAAGTCGAAAGATTTGAAAGCCAAATATAAAATTTAAGATATTTTCTTTGAGAGGAAGAAAATTAAAATGCCTAAGCAAGGGAACCAATATCGGTAAAGCTCACCAATGGCTGAGAGCGTAGAACTTAATTTTAATAATAACTAAAGTATATTTAGGAACTGTGTGAATTTCAATAATAAATGTATCTAATAAACCATGTCAATGTCGGAACACTGACTACTGGGTGGATGATATTCTCGGAGCTTAATAGACCGCCAACAGAGGTATCGCCTCAGTTATAGTAATGAAAACATAGATATCTAATCTTGTGCGCAATAATTTGGTTTGGAATAACCATCGTAATGAATTGCATCAAAATAAAATGGTATTTATTCTATAGTAGGTGAGTTCGGAAAGTGATTGTCGTCGTTTGTCGTTCGTCTTAAAGATATTGTTTTTTCATGTTTTTTGTCAGTCAGAAGAAAACGCAACTGCAAATTCTACGTCCTAAGCTTAAGAAAACAATATTTAAAGAATCTTAGCTATTTTGTTAATATCATGTGTTGAATCCTTGATTTTGCTCCATATTTGTTTTCTATAAAGTGTTGACCGAAAGCTACTTACCCTTCTGGACTTTTCTCTCGGTTTTTAATGGGGTCCGTTTTTCTCGGCTTTAGTTTGTTGCGAATAAATCCTTGACTTTGATCCATATTTTTCTTTCTAGAAACTGACGAATGTGACCCTAATCCTTGCTTGAACTCCGGCACATGTACTGATCTGAAATACGACTATAATTGTACATGTGACCATGGCTACTTTGGACGTAATTGTGAGAATGGTACGTATATACACAGACTTCATCGACACAATTTAGGTTCTTATATGTCTGTGTAATTCGGAACAAAACCAATTCAACGTGAACAATGACATGAGCCAATGGATGTTTTATATGGCATAGAACCAGCATGTTACACTTTGATGGAAAGTAAAGAGTAAGAAGAGTTTGAAGATACCAAAGGGGTAATCAGAATCCGTTAATCAAAGGACAGACAACACAATGGTCAAAACAAAAACGTCAATAAGACAAACAACGATCTACAAATCATACACGTAAAACTAAGGATCGAGTAAAACGAACCCCAACTAAAACCCGGTGTGAACTCAGGTGCTCCGGAATGGTAAGCAGTTCCTGCTCCACTAGATTAAAAATGTCAACAATATGCGCTAGTGATTATAAATTTGTAAATGTGACTAAAGGTAAAACTTATAAATTTGTAAATGTAACTAAAATTAAACTTGAAAAACTATTAATACTTTATTCACGAGGATATTGTATACTTTAAATCAAGATGAAACATAAAATCCATTTAGCTTATTTCCAGTGGGCTCCTCTATAACATCAGCTTGAAGTATGGTATTTAAAGGTTACGAGCTAGTAAGAGTGGAGAGGTAGCATTTCCCAATTTTAAAAATGGGTACATATATATTATAATTGGGAGAATCATTATTTTTAAGAGATACACCTATTATCTCTTATTCCTCACTGGTACATTTCAAGTGACATTTTACTTCATTAGGGATCGTCGCACATTGTCGCAGTTTTTTTCAAACGAAGTTAGTTTCGTTTGGTAGGTGGGTAGTTTTGAGCTCTCTCGTTTGGAAAAAAACCAAAATCGCACATTGAGATTTGTCAATAAATCTTAAAAAATGCACTTAAAAAACGGCATAACATTGAATGGAACATCGTTTTAATTTCTTTTGAGTCTGTATATTGTACTGTTTCTTTAGTATACTCCCTTCCTATGGTACCGAGGGTTCTATGATAGCTGCAATAATGTAGCTCCTGTGACAAACTTGTGTCTCGGCAGAGCTATAACGCGGTCCCATTCGTCACAATGGAGCAAAAAAAAGTTGCAGTTGAAACATAAAAACTCACTATTTACGCTTCAAACATTTCATTATAACTATTACTGATGATCACAGTCCTTGTTAAATCGGTTTGGCTGAGAAATATATGGTTTTCAAAGGTAGCAACAAACTTGTTCAAATTTATCGATCGTTTTCCATAACCGGAAACTACGGAAGGCGGAGCTTTTCTAAATATGGTATTTCTTACTACACGCTGATGTAAACATTCACGCCTCAAATCGCCAAATATGGTATCGACATCCAAATAGTGAGGCCGGAAATAACGAAATTCAAAATGTTCAGAGAGAAAGTAAACATGGATTTTTATTTTGTGGGAATTACATTCTAAAATACTGGTAGGTGATAAAAACTTGTTATAATAATGGACAAAAGGAAAGGTTATGTCTTATTATTGATAAATGCAGGCGTCAGAAACTCTGTAAGCGAGCGCAAAAAATCTCGACGGCTGCTCCATTACGTGTAATGGCATCCCGTTATAACCCTTGCGAGTAAGCGAGCATTTAGGGTTTTATTATTAGAACTAGTTCTATGATACCACGGTATTTACGTTTCACACGATTGCGCAATTGCAGCGCCACCTAGTAGCAGATCTATTTTGGTATAGTGGAGTCCCAACCTACACGCTTACGATCCATTGTCTATCCAGAGTTGTCGTTCCCGCTACGCTCCACTCTATCTCTGTCAACGCTCATTTTACAAGATTTTTGTAAAATTTAGAAACAGTAAAAAAAATGTACTTAAAATTGTTTTATTTATTGTAAATATCACAAAAGATGAAAAATGATTTGTGATCGTTTTTCATTTGTACCTCCGCAAAATAGTTCTCCAAGAAGTGGGGGGGGGGGGGGAAATCATTTTTAAGCTTAAGAGAATTTATTTGAAATGAGTGAGTTATTTTCATCTTTATTGATATTTACAATAATTAAAACAATTTTAAGTACATTATTTTTTACTGTTTTTAAATTTTACAAACATCTTGTCAAATGGGCGTTGACAGAGCTGAGTGGAGCATAGCGGGAACAACAACTCTGGATAGAGAATGGTTTACGATCATCTGTCAAAATCTTATAATACAACACTCCATAGACTGATTTTCGGAACTACCTCGGTACCATAGGAATCTCCTTTTCTTGACCTATAAAATGGACGCTGTTGTGCGGATTGCCGATTATAGACTCGTAAACATACTTTGGTTAAAAATAATGCATTGGATATGAAGGAAGGGATCTGCTGAAGTAATAAAAATAATATTTTCACTCGGGTATATAACCGTTTTTATTTATTTCTGGTAAAACATTAACTACCGTGGTACCATAGAACCCCGGGCTACTGAATAACTAATGGGTGTATATGTATCCTGTTTGCGGTACAACTAAATATCATGCGCAACGAAAAGCAACGGTCTTCTTTTGCAAATTAAAAAAAATAATGTTTTCGATTCTTGGAACGTTTTATTGTTCACTTGTATAGAAAGGGCTTTAAATGGATTTCTTGATATACAAGACGCATGCACTGCTCCACAAATAATAATTAAGTGTTCCAGATCTTTGCACTTATTATAAGAATGAACATTACAGAGATGTCCATATTAATCTATAAATATCATTTTATTGGTACTGTATGTTTGTTGAATTATATGTACACTTAGATGAAATCAAGTGTCCGTGATTTTGAAAGGATAAAGATTCATAGATAGACCCTTTATCATGACATGCATATGGAGAATACATGGTTCTAAACCCTATATTGTTAGGTGGAGTTTGGTTTATAATACATCGGTATTCTGTTTTTCACACTTTCATTTGGAGGGGGTGGGTGGGTGGTCTGAGCCAAATGAAACTAACTTCATTTGAAAAAAACTGTCACATTTTGCGACGATCCCTAAAATACATTGCACAAACACGCAACAATGTTATTCTTAACTGTTTTCAGTAAAATGTCGTTAATTGCATATAAAATGAAGAAAATATAACAAAATTTTACCAATTCAAATTGCACGTCTGCTTCTGTGAAGTTCTGGTTAATGGAAATTTGAAAAATGAAGCGTTAATCGGTAATTGCGAGACGTCACGTCTCAGACGTGTGCAAAAGTAATTTTGGTCACGTAGGCCATGGGGTGTCTTTTATCCATAGATTTTTTTTGATTTTTTAAAGTAAACTTCCTTTTAATATGCCCTTCCAAGATTAAAATTTTAATTTGAAAATTGAAGGGAAAATGGCATTTTGGGGCAACATTTATAGACAACGAAGGAAAAAACGTTATTGGATGCATTTATCTGATGAACATCACAGGCGCTCGTGGCACGGACCACCCCCCTGTTTCTAACTTTCTGCTTACAAATTTATTTTCAATAAAATTTCTTTATTTCTTTATTATTTCATCTCTTTTTCCTTATTTTAACTTGTTCGTGTCAATATTCATACAATCTTATGTTAACATCAAATCGCATTTGAAAATAATTTTGTAAACAGAAAGTTAGAAAAAGGGGGGGGGGGGGGGGGGGGGGCACGAGCGCCTGTGATGAACATATCAATTTCTAATCCATAGAATTAATAAAAGAGCGCCGTAAATTTTATTTATAAATACATGTATAAGGTTTTAATTAATAGGAAAGAAGTTTTGATTAATGAATAAATAACTCGAAATATAATGAATTATGTACAAAAAGATCATGTGACTCTTTCAGCGACCTTCTTCTTAATACTGAAATTAACGTATTTGTAATTTTTATGTACCTACTTTACATTGAAAATTACATGTTTTATTTATTATAAATTTTGAAAAATTACGGGCTCACGAATATCTATCCCGTGATTTAATTAACAATAACTTTGAATTCAATTGAAAAAAAAAACAATGGTATGATATTACAATTTGTACTCTTGGTAAACACATGTACGTACGTGACAAATTAACATAACAAATAATAAGACAAGCTTAAAATAGAACCTAATATATTCCTTTTAAACCATATAGTCGTGTATATAAATAATTGTTCATACAAAAGACAATGTATTTTATTTAAACCTAATAAATAATCAAAGTAGATCGAGGTCTGTGTAAATCCTTTGTTCTTCTTCCATTGTACATATCCCGAACGCCAGATATGCTGATGTCTTAGATAAAAAGGTCAAAACTTTGCAAAGCACTCCCAAGTACCATAGATTAAGATCAAATTATGACAATGTCGTCTTTTATAATTCGTCATTGAATAAATATTTCACGCATTCCAACTTTTTAATTATCTTTCTTTACCTCACATGGTTTATCAAATTTATCTATGATGGTTTCTTTTTAAAACATTAAATTATGAAATTAAAAGACGCTTCTTTCTTAATTATATATATTTATTTTTTTTGATGAGTAACATTAAAGTTCGGAGCCCGTTAACTGACATGATAAATATTTTGTATGACGTTACACGAAATAGTATTTCGCATAAACTAAATTAAAAAAATATCTATAAACGAAATAAAAAAAATTCTCATGTCAGAAAACGGGCTCCGTAAACTATTTCGTATAAACAAAATTAAAATGTTCATGTCAGTTACTGGGCTCCACAATAAAGTAACATATTAATATGCATTGAGCTTTTTTCTATTTCCTTTCATATGAATTTCAAATATAAATATTTGGTGCGGACAGCAGAATCATGAATGCTCAACGATGGAAACTGGCAGAGAAGCAGCATAACAAAACAGGATATTGACGATGGTATTGTTGCCTGCAAATTCAATAAGCCATGTGAGGTAGAAATCATTAAATTAGTCCTGCGTTCAACAATATCGCAACTGCATAGCGAAATCCGTTCACGAAAATAATAAACCGAATTGTTTTCCTTTTTTGGGGGGAAAATTTTAAGTTCACGATTTTTTCCTTATCACTGACTGTATGGAATTAATATTGATATAGTGTATGTGTTCAATATAATATCGCAAGTATGTGTTGCGTCGGTAGAAAAAAAATCACAGGAAAAAAGTCACAATATAATTTTTCCACATTTACTATACCCCGGAAAATCACAGTGTGTATAATTATTTTTGCTTTGTTTTTGTTTTTTTTGTTTTTTTTTGTTTTTTTTTTTTATTTGTTTGTGTGTTTTTTTGTTTTGTTTTTGTTTTGATATTTATTCAAGACTTTGATTGAGAACCACATTCGATTGATGTCTCATTGATATGTATTCAATCCGAACTACTTCTAATTATAAAGGAATGATTATAGAGACCTTGATATATGAGAACCAAAATTTGACTCATTGATATTCACCCCTCCAACTCTTTCTAATTGGAAAATAATAAATAAAAAACCAACAACAATGAATTAGCATTTACATTTAATTAATCACATCAATGATTGGAGCATTTATAAGTCATATAACAAATAATATATCAAATATATCAAATCATAGCGATATAATGATGAACATACAAACATTGAATATTTCCAGTTTAAAATTGTAAATGCTCATAATGTCAATTGTCTCTTAAGCAATAATGTTGTTGATTGAGTCTGATGTTCCATCCTCTCCACACAAGAACTCGGCAATGGTCTTCTGGCCAGTAGTGAGGTCTCTGCATAGGTTCTATAAACGCACTTGGAGCTGAACATGTCTCTGCTGAGTACGCTTAGCTGGTGGGTTACCAACGGCATCTTGCTGGATAATAGTACGGACAGTAGCTTCTTCCTTTTGACACCACTCGATCACACGCCATATACATGTAGACGGATGGGCATGTCCTACCAGGTTGAAGAACTTGTTGTTCCAGCCTTCGCACATGTTGCTGGTTCTGGCATCACCGTTGACTGTAGCATCATGTACGTTCCAAATGGCTGGTGGAAACATAGGTGGGCTACGTGTTAAGACCAGACGGACTGCTTGATTTTGTGCTGGATTCCGTTGTCTAAGTCTACCACTGATGTAAGTTGAATCAAAGTAATCTAGGCGCTCAGCTGCCTCTGGTGGGTCATCAGGGCATAGTGTTCTAAGCAGATGAATACCAATGGTCAAATCAGGTACTGGTAAAAAGGCAAGACCATCCATCATACCACAGAACAGTCTGAAGTCGTCGTCGTTGTTGTAGAGAGGCACCAAACCAAGCTGCTGTATCTTTCGCCATGATGCTTATTTATTTCCGGGGAAATATTATCGAGGACAACACAGAATTTGGGTATTTGTTTCTTTTGTACAGAAAATAGCAATATAAGATGAAGAATAACTCGTAGTTACTTTTGACTACCGATAAATCGGTTCCTGACATGAGGACGCAGAAAGTAACAACAAAATCATTGTCGTTTACTCTTTAAAAGGTCTAAAAGTTTTTCTCTGTTTTTTATCCTCGTTTTAACGCCTATTTTTTTTCAATTCGTCTCTAATCTCGGTTACGGCAAGCTCGTCGATTGAACAAGGGACCGGGTCATTTTCGGAATATTTGTCAGCTACGAGTGACATTTCCTCATAAATTTTAGCCTTTTTAGCGGCTCTTTGCTTAAAAATTATATCACTCCAATACTCGTTCGTACCTTTGGTGTAGTTTCGCTTATCACGCTCGCAGTTCTCTGATGTCAAATGTTCTATCCTTTTTCGAACTTGTAAGGCATCGACCGTTGCGTCCCATTTGTTTGTTTTTGAATGATGATTTTTTTTTATACGCCCTGTCCACTTAAACGTAAAAATTGTCTATACAGTTTAGTGAAACACGGAACATGGTATACAAGACAATGCATATAAGGAGTAACGCTATCAAAACCTTTTCTTCCCAATGATCCTAAAGCAAAAAAGGCATTTACCCACCCTTTACATTTTTCAAAAATATCTTCAAAGTTAGAGAACTCGTGTATTTCTAACGTCACGAAACGATATAAACTCAAAAAATGAATTCCAAATTTTGACAGTATGATAAAAAAGTATAATTTTGAAGGAAGATTTTCCAAAAGCTTTTCATAGTCAGACCCCGTCAATGACGACCAATTCAATTCACCTTGAGTACCCTTTTTCGTCCAAATGTAAAACGAAACGCCGCATCCTCTTATTTTCTCAGTAAGCTGTCCTAAGAAATCTGACTTCGCACCATGAACGACATTTTTGTCATCGAGCGTTTTTGTGTCTAATATTAAGTTCTTTAACAGTTTATCACATATCCGAAGAAGAAGATGAAGTTCATCAATGATTAAGTTTCAGGTTCAATACTAACAAGAGGTTGAGCACGAACACCAAAGTCATTCTTTACCACATCTTCCTTCAGATTCTGTGATGTTCTCAGCATACCACAGTATGGTAAAATTCCAATGGCTTTGTCATGTCGTCTCTCTGGTTTTTATGGACCCTACACCATGGACAGGAATAATTACATAGAGATCCACCCAACCCAAGCACAAGTTGCAAAAATTTCATATCACCACCCATCAAAATATCTAAATCAAAATGTTTCCCCTCAACTGCACTACTTCCTTTTTCGTTAGTCCGAGATTCCTCTGTCGTCCAACGACATTATATATTATTGCTAGAGCCGTCGGACGTCAGAGCGCAATATATACGGAACACAGCTGATTTGCCTCACCCGCTCTGGGTCGGCACATTTCTACGTTTCGTGGCTATCGGATTTCATTAACAATCAGAAACCCTTATATAAATCGCTTCACCAATCATTTGTCTATTCATTCATAGCCATCTTACCCTCAGAAAGTGGTGTTATACTCCATTACAGCACGAGTTTGCCTTAGATCCTATTATTCCGCCATTTGACTTCCATTTTCGAATCTACACACGTGATCTCGCGATACTAACTGAATGATGACAACAACGCATTGCATGATGGGAGCTAATTAATGCAGCGTGCCAAATTATTTGGAGCATTATTTGCATACGTAAACAACATTCAAATCACATGGAAGACGATACATTTAAGCGTATTCTGCAGGACAAACAGTCCATCTACAGATCAAAGCAGAGCAGAAGGAAATAATACAGAATGTGTTGGAAAGAAAAGATTCAATGGCAGAGTGTTACCAACGGGCTTCGGAAAGAGCATGTGTTACGTTCCCCCTTTTTGGACAAGGTACTACATTTTTTTTTCTTATGGTTATCTGTAATTCACTTAATTTGCTGTTAAAATCATTACCAATCAATATAATCAATTGTTCTGTCTTAACAGGCGCCTATGATTGGAATAAAAATATTTGTTTGTTTGTTTATATGCAAATCATCTCCCATGATACATTGCGGTAATCGTAGTTTTCTCGTAGTCACGTGACAAATGTTTGAAAAATGGAAGACAAATGTCGAAATCATAGGATCTAAGGCAAAATCGTGCTGTAATGGAGTGTAACACCACTTTCTGAGGGTAAGATGGTTATGAATGAATAGAAAAATGATTGGTGAAGCGATTTATATAAGGGTTTCTGATAGAAAATAAAATCCGATAGCCACGAAACGTGGAAATGTGCTGACCCAGAGTTGGAGAAGCAAATCCGCTGTTTTCCGTATATATTGCGCTTTGACGTCCGACGGCTCTAGCAATAATATATAATGTCGTCGGACGACAGAGGAATCTCGGACTACTTTTTCGTATAATTTGTTTATTTTCTGAAAAATGGGTTTACAAGCAAGTTTTAAATTATCATAATCTTCTTTGCAGTTTACAATGCAAAAACATTTTGATCTTTTGATGATAATGTCAAATCTTCGGTAATTACAGAAAAGGACAACACGACAAAGTTTGAAATTCTACTAACTTTTGACCCGTCCCCCGAAATTTTAATTCTTATCTTGTCTGTTTCAGGATTTACACGATACTTGATGTATCGGATAATTTCGCTTTCTAGACTAACATATGCGCCAGAGATATTTCCCGGAATTCTTTCAAAATGATATAAACTGTTAATATCTACCCGGCATTGGGAAACCAGATATTTTCGTGGTAGCCCATCACAAAATACTGTCAGTTCCCTATAAGCGCTCTCGCTAATATTAATTTTTTATAAAATAAATAACAAATCCTTAATTTATTTTCTTTCTTCTTCAGACAAATCTTTGAAATCGACTTTAACAGTTTGCCCATCAAATGTATTTTATGATGAGGATGACTAATTAAAATAGTTTGTCATGTATCATATCTGTCAGTTGTAATATACAGGATGTAACCAATTACTGATTATGCAATGGAGTATACACTGCAACTGTAGATTCTTAAAAATAATCAACGAGATCCGTAAGGGTCGAGTTGATTATTTTTAAGAACCTACAAGTTGGAGTGTATTCTCTTACATAATACATTTCCATCTGCAACAGTGTTTTCACTTTATATTTTTAACTGTTAATATTCAGAAAGCTAAATAAGCCACAATCAACAAGAATTAAGGGATCGTCGCACATTGTCGCAGTTTTTTTCAAACGAAGTTAGTTTCGTTTGGTAGGTGGGTGGTTTTGAGCTCTCTCGTTTGGAAAAAAAACCAAAATCGCACATTGAGATTTGTCAATAAATCTTAAAAAATGCACTTAAAAAACGGCATAACATTGAATGGAACATCGTTTTAATTTCTTTCGAGTCTGTATATTGTACTGTTTCTTTAGTATACTTCCTTCCTATGGTATCGAGGGTTCTATGATAGCTGAAATAATGTAGCTCCTGTGACAAACTTGTGTCTCGGCAGAGCTACAACGCGGTCCCATTCGTCACAATGGAGCAAAAAAAAGTTGCAGTTGAAACATAAAAACTCACTATTTACGCTTCAAGCATTTCATTATAACTATTACTGATGATCACAGTCCTTGTTAAATCGGTTTGGCTGAGAAATATATATGCTTTTCAAAGGTAGCAACAAACATGTTCAAATTTATCGATCGTTTTCCATAACCGGAAACTACGGAAGGCGGAGCTTTTCTAAATATGGTATTTCTTACTACACGCTGATGTAAACATTCACGCCTCAAATCGCCAAATATGGTATCGACATCCAAATAGTGAGGCCGGAAATGACGAAATTCAAAATGTTCAGAGAGAAAGTAAACATGGATTTATATTTTGTGGGAATTACATTCTAAAATACTGGTAGGTGATAAAAACTTGTTATAATAATGGACAAAAGGAAAGGTTATGTCTTATTATTGATAAATGCAGGCGTCAGAAACTCTGTAAGCGAGCGCAAAAAATCTCGGCGGCTACTCCATTACGTGTAATGGCATCCCGTTATAACCCTTGCGAGTAAGCGAGCATTTAGGGTTTTATTATTAGAACTAGTTCTATGATACCACGGTATTTACGTTTCACACGATTGCGCAATTGCAGCGCCACCTAGTAGCAGATCTATTTTGGTATAGTGGAGTCCCAACCTACACGCTTACGATCCATTCTCTATCCAGAGTTGTCGTTCCCGCTACGCTCCACTCTATCTCTGTCAACGCTCATTTTACAAGATTTTTGTAAAATTTAGAAACAGTAAAAAAAATGTACTTAAAATTGTTTTTTTTATTGTAAATATCACAAAAGATGAAAAATGATTTGTGATCGTTTTTCATTTGTACCTACGCAAAATAGTACTCCAAGAAGTGTGTGTGTGGGGGGGGGGGGGGGGGGGGGAATCATATTTAAGCTTAAGAGAATTTATTTGAAATGAGTGATTTATTTTCATCTTTATTGATATTTACAATAATTAAAACAATTTTAAGTACATTTTTTTTTACTGTTTTTAAATTTTACAAACATCTTGTCAAATGAGCGTTGACAGAGCTGAGTGGAGCATAGCGGGAACAACAACTCTGGATAGAGAATGGTTTACGATCATCTGTCAAAATCTTATAATACAGCACTCCATAGACTGATTTTCGGAACTACCTCGGTACCATAGGAATCTCCTTTTCTTGACCTATAAAATGGACGCTGTTGTGCGGATTGCCGATTATAGACTCGTAAACATACTTTGGTTAAAAATAATGCATTGGATATGAAGGAAGGGATCTGCTGAAGTAATAAAAATAATATTTTCACTCGGGTATATAACCGTTTTTATTTATTTCTGGTAAAACATTAACTACCGTGGTACCATAGAACCCCGGGCTACTGAATAAGTAATGGGTGTATATGTATCCTGTTTGCGGTACAACTAAATATCATGCGCAACGAAAAGCAACGGTCTTCTTTTGCAAATTAAAAAAAATAATGTTTTCGATTCTTGGAACGTTTTATTGTTCACTTGTATAGAAAGGGCTTTAAATGGATTTCTTGATATACAAGATGCATGCACTGCTCCACAAATAATAAATAAGTGTTCCAGATCTTTGCACTTATTATAAGAATGAACATTACAGAGATGTCCATATTAATCTATAAATATCATTTTATTGGTACTGTATGTTTGTTGAATTATATGTACACTTAGATGAAATCAAGTGTCTGTGATTTTGAAAGGATAAAGATTCATAGATAGACCCTTTATCATGACATGCATATGGAGAATACATGGTTCTAAACCCTATATTGTTAGGTGGAGTTTGGTTTATAATACATCGATATTCTGTTTTTCACACTTTCATTTGGAGTGGGTGGGTGGGTGGTCTGAGCCAATTGAAACTAACTTCATTTGAAAAAAACTGTCACATTTTGCGACGATCCCTAACCTAATGTTAAATTCTGGAAAAAAAATTCGCGCTCTGCGAATATATTCTAACTCTTGTGTTGTCCGAAAAAAAAATTCTGAACGAAACAAAAAACCATACCCCCACCCCCTCCTTCAAGTTAAATGGTCGGTCCCTTACCGTTCGCGACTGACCTCGAAAGTTTATTTT
The DNA here is from genome assembly GCA_963680875.1 of Bathymodiolus brooksi. Classification (NCBI taxonomy): domain Eukaryota; kingdom Metazoa; phylum Mollusca; class Bivalvia; order Mytilida; family Modiolidae; genus Bathymodiolus; species Bathymodiolus brooksi. Next base: position 65,365,026 of record OY804584.1, read on the forward strand.
TATTGTTCTTTTTTTCTTTTCTTTTCTTTTTGTTTACAACAGTATGCGACAATGGATAATTCATCTTTAATACCATATTATAATACACAAAGTGAACTAAAAGTACTTACATTTGGAGAAATAATGTATTATCAATCCAATAACTTAACAACACGTGCTACTGTCTATGTCCCCGTTTCTTTTTTTTAATACTCGGATCTGTTTGATTGGTTACTTTTAATGATATTCCATTGTTGCATTCTGCTTTATTGCTACATTTTTTGTTTCATGTCTTCATGTGAAAATTTTAGAGAAATAAGGTAATAATAATGCTTATCATATTGTATATTGTATATTGTATGTATATGGAGAAGACAATACTAAGTTGAAAAACTTGTGTCTGATCCTTTTGTTATTATTTAGACAATAAAATATGTTTAGATTAAGCGAAATACTACGCACAAGATACCGAGAACCAGTACAGTATATTGGGTCGCTTGATTTGTTTACCGGACTGCGATAAAACTTCAGAAAAACGAACGCGGAAATCAGTAGTATTTGGAATAAGTGTTTATTTAAATAAATTTAAAATAAAATTTTAATAAAAAAATAGTAAACATGTCATGTGATTTTCTTTGCTTGATATTTTGTCAATTCATTGGAAATTAAAAACGGAAAACAGTTGATGAAGCGGAATACGCGAATTATTGTTTTAAAGTTTAAAATAAAAATGTCACAAATGTCACGATGTTGCATAATTCTAGATAATTTGTTAAGAAATTGACCATTAATGATGGAAGCAAGTACAAGTAACTTGAAACCTTTAGATTTAAAAAAGTTTTACTTCCCCCAGGAGAAAAATGAGGTTGATGACGTTAATAAAGCTAGTGAAACTGTTTGTGCTTTGAAGTGAGTCCGATCCACTACTGTACCTGTGATGTCGTCTATCTAATCCCATTAAAAAAAAACTATTCCAGGTATTCCAATAGATGTTGTTGCAGTTAATTATGCTGTTTTTGCAATTAGTATCTTTATTAATTATTACCTGTGATGCAGACCTGTTTACTACTACGTTTTCGCCGTATTTACTACGCTTTTTTACAGTAAATTACGCCCTACGTTTGAACCTGATTATTCTACGCTTGAACAAACATCGTTTTTTCAAAATTCGTTTGTACAGAAAGGGACATACCGTGATTGATCACTCCGAGAGGCATAATTTTTAATCCTTTAGACATATCATCACGGACATAAACCCACTGTGATAGACCTGAAAAGGACCATAAAACAAGGTGGTGGGGATTACATTTTATGGCTCTCGGTCACCTGTGCGCCGATTGATATTTTACCGCCAATTAAGAGATTAGCGTTACCTGTTCTACCTGTTGACTTTTAATAATCGTAAGCCGTAATTATTGCTACTGAAGGATGTATTTTTGACAATTAATTTTGTATCCTCTTGCTGTTAATATTTGACTGTTTGTTGCTTTTCATTGCCAAAGAACGTGTGTCTTGTTTTCGTTTGTTTTAGAAAGTTCTACTTTATGACCTCGAGTTCTATATCAAGAATTTTGTTGAAACCGCAACTGAACTTTATCTTGTTTAATTTTAATTTCTCATTTTTTTTCTTCTGTTGGGTTGAATTCAGTATGTATTGAATTATTCGTAAATACGGGCTACTTCATAAATGTATTTTTTGTTTATAAGTTAAACCGCATGCCCGGGTTTTTGAAGCACGGACTTTGCAAGCGCGGGTTTTGTAGTGTTTAATAGTTGGTAAAGAGCAGACTTAAAATTGATTATTGGTTTATTTTGTGTTTTGGACTTTTACCTCTCGTATTGAAAAAAATTAACAATTCAAGTAAACTGTTTTACACACTTGGCTTGTTACGTAATTCCGCTATAGATGAAAATAATTTTCTTTAAAATTGCAAACAAAAACCTATAACAATCCAAATTTACGTAGGTTAATGGCTACAAAATGAACAAAAAGCGGAAAACGAAGAGCATGCTTTTAATTTGTTCCATAAACTTTTTTTTGCTGTATTTTGTCACAAATCTATTGGGTTGAAAGCCAATTAAGATTTGAATTTGAATAAATAAATAAACTGGTGACATTTGATTTTGGTCAGATACTGTGTAATGTCAAACATTTGTAGGGGTAAAATCATGATAAAGGTTAATTCCTTATTTCCTTTCACGTTTCTAAACTTTCTGCAGATTAGCCGCTAATTTCCAAAATATATTCGTAAATTTAGTGACTTTTGGACATGTAGTACTTCTTTGAACGATCTGTTTATAAATATTTGTTTCGTTAATTTTTAATCAAATTCTTCAATGACCGTATACAAATTATTTAGTACGTATTTCAAGAGTCTACAACGAAAAGGGTTTTAACTGGGTTTTCTATGAAGATTAAAATAAAAAAAAATACTGAACGTATAAAAAATATTATTGAACTAAAATGTAACATTGAACTGGAAATACGCTTTAAAACGTAACAAATCACGCATATCGCGCATGTGTTTATGAAACTTCATTTGTGCACAAGCCAGGTCACGTGTACGCGTGTCAATAAAATACTAGGTGTAGATACGCAATACACAGCCAAGGTTAAAAATCTTTGAAACAAATTTGCACAGCCTATGATTTCACTGAATTGAAGTTGAATGATTTATTATTTACATTTTATTCATCAATTCAAATGAACTCTCCGTTCTCGTGCTATTTTCTCGATCTCGGGATTTCATTCCCGGGATTACGTTCAATGATGTTTTACGTTTTGAGGAAAGAAATAAAAATGTTTTTTTTTTTTAAATTCTGAAGGGAATCGGAGACAGTACCTGAAAAAAAAAGGCGATATAAAAACGTAATTTCACCTGTACATCTTATCCGACTAGTTTACCTGTAAAACGACACACTTGATTACAAGATTAACACCTGGTGTTTTATTGCCCCCTGATCACCGACATGAATTTAAAATTTTAATCCCCATCACTCTCCTAGACATGACCACTATCACGGTGATTGATCACGGTATGTCCCTTTCTGTACTGTATGACCTAACTCATTGAGCCACCCTGGCCCCCATCTTCAGTAGATACATGTAACTAAGGTAGATATTTGGTATGTATATACTGTGTATATGTCATTATGGCACCAGCTCATGAATCGGAAACCATTGTTTTCAATTTCCGAAAACTACTCTCAACATTGCCAAACTACTCTGAGCTGGAGCAAATACTACTCTTTAGTGTCAATTGGGGTAAACAGGTCTGGTGATGTACCTGTATTTTATGTCAAATATTGCAGAAAAAGGGAAAATATTTGAGTGAAGTAAGTGTTATTAATAAAAAATTAGAAATTGGAATGAAACATTTTTTTCATATGGAGTGACATCAAGTATGACATAAATAGTAAAATATCTTTTAAAAACTATTTGTACCTTTGAAAAAAAAACATGAATCATAAGAATTTCATTACAAAATGAATAGTAACAAACATTTATAGTTAAGACATGCTTGTTTATTTTTACATGTAGTTTACATGTAGTTTAAAAAATAAATAATAAGTTCTATGGATGTTGAAATATAAATGTATTGATAGAGATATCACTTATTCATGTATGTATCGGTATGGTTGTTTTTATTAGAATAAGAATGATAAATTAATATATATTAGTTCTCCATTCTTTAATCAAGGTTTACCTGAAGTTAATGAGTTTTTCTTTACACACCCAAAGCCCCAATATTTGCACATTGTTTATACAATAATTACAGCTATTCCCACTTGAAATTTTAGATTTCTTTAATGAATTTTTAAAAAAGTGGGATTAGGTGGAGTCAACCCTACCGGTCACCGACACTTAGTACTGATACCGGTACACCATGTCCAGAAGCTGAACGCCTTAGGCTTGCTACCACTGCGAATATCACTCCAAAAACAACCAATTCAAATTCTTTATTACCTAACACAGTTTCAAATGACATCAAACAACATGTAAATAGTGCAAATAGTGGTGATGTTGATATTCGCAATCTGACTGTCACTCTGATTCGGAGAGTTCTGCTCCAGAGGTCATGGTACCAGATGCCAGGGTGTTCAGTTCAATGCAAAATTAACAAAAATACCCATGGCTATATGACAGTGTGGTGCACTAAGGGTATTTATGTAAGTTTTGTGAACTGTTTTGTGGTCATTCTTCCTCATCACAAGAATGTGTTACTGTTGGCATTAAGCTTGGTACAATATGATTGCTATTCTATTACTGGACCTCCAAACTAATAAATGTATTGCTCTTCCCATCTTTTCCCAATTCACATCATTTACGCGCTAATTTTCCCAAATATAAGGGACCCGAACCTCAGATACAAATGAGTAGGAAAATCATTGACTTGTAATAAGCATGTCGGATTTAAAGCACTTTGTAATAAGCAAGTCGGATTTAAGGCACTTGTAATAAGCACGTCATTTAGTAGTTTCCTGATTGGTTGCGTCCGTCGTCCTACGCCCCGTACAGACAAAGGGAGTTCGAGTATAACTGATAATATGATTACTTTTAATGGTATATCTGTATTAAACTTTAAACTTGTTTAAGAGATATTCTCTTTAACCAAAGTATTATATGTCATAAAGTTTTATTTTCAATGTATTATGTAATCTTCAGGTGAGCGACTAGGGGTATTAAATTCTGAGAAAGTGCCATTTCATCATGATCTATTACATATTAAGAAGTTATTGTTGAAGACATGAATTTTTTGAGATTTTACCATGGATAGACAAATAATATGCACCCCCTTTTTTTAAGCTCACCTGACCCAAAGGATAATGTGAGCCTTTGTCATCACTTTACGTCGGTCGTCCGTCCGTACACAATTACTAAAAATATTCTCCTCTGAAACCACTTGGCCACTTAAGACCAAACTTTGGTTGAATGGTCCGTTGGTAATCCCCTTCCAAAATTGTGTCCGACAGTCCCGACCTCCAACCAACATGGTCGCTGTTACTAAAAATAAAACAGGGGGATGACATTTAAAAAAATCTTCATCTCTGAAACTACTGTGCCAATTGGAATTAAACTTTGTTTAGTCCTTTGATGACCCCCTTTCAAAATTGTGTCCGGCAATCCAGACATCCAACCAACATGGCCACTGTTGCTAAAAACAGAAAAGGTGGATGACATTTTATTGTTTTCCCTCTTAAACTACTGGGGCAATTGGATTCAAGCTTTGCTAAAATAATCCTTTGGTGATCCCCTTTCAAAATTGTGTCTGGCAGTCCCGTCCTCGGACCAAGATGGACGTTGTAACTATTAATTAACGATTCCTTGCACATTAAGTAGGATGCAAGGTTTTACATGTCTTATCAAATCCCATAAAACCAATATGTTTAGGTTATTTCAGTGAAATACTGTTCGTAGAAGAATATAATATTTGTGCTTCGTCGTACATCTTTTTTTTTTAAAGATAGTTCTTGTTTCTTAATAATGTTGTTTAATAAAGCGTTAAGCACTCACTATGAATATAAATCAACAGTACATGTACATGTTAAGGTTAGATATTGTAAGATGTGTATTTTTGTTGTTTTATGTGTTGATGAAACATATTATTTTATATGCATGAATATAGTGATGCAATAAAACTATTATATATAAAATATATGATACAATATAATATCTTTTTACCTCCATTATAGGAGATGTTACTTGTCGCAAGTCGTAAGTCGTAACTCTTAAGCATAGGACTAGTTTAGTGAAACGCACGTATACGTGCACGTAAGGAAATCTTAAGAGTGATCTTAGACTTACGATTTACGATCACTTTAGTGAAACGGTCGCCAGGTGAGCGATTACAGGGTCCGGGAAGCCTCTGGTTATTATTTTATGTCTCTCTAGTGTTAATTGGTGTATCTGGTGGACTGTGACGTTTTTTGTGCTGTGTCTGATATTTTACATGTGCGATTAGCTTATTTGCAGAGTAATATTATACTGTATTTCTGATACAAATGTTGTTGTTCTTTTGCTTTTGTTTTTCCGACACTTATTGTACCGGTGCTAACTATTGCTTGGATAAAGTTCACCAGTTCCGTATGGTTAATGGATAACTTCGGAACGGTCGTTCGGGGAACAGCTAGGCCGGGAACGAGGGAGACTCCTGCTTCGTTGAAGGCTTGAAAGAAAGGAAATTGGAACCGCACTTTTATTATACAGATAAAATTCAATATCAAATACAATACAAAAACAAATTACAAAATACATAATTTCAATAGTTCTGTTTCTAAAAATAAATCAAAGTAACATTTCAAATAGACATTTATTATTCTAAATAAATTATGAAATAAATCTGAGCATTTCTTTTTCCATTTAACTCCTTAAATTACAATTAACAAGTAACAAGTTCCTTTTTATTATTTTTTCTACTTACTAAAATATACCAATAACAACATCTATACTAAATATTATAGCATAACATTAAATATTTATTTAAATAAAATTGTGCATAAAAATGAATTATCAATGTTTTTTATTTATCTTTTTGCGTTAACTTGAATTAAAAATAATTATTGAAAATAATTTAAAAGAAATAATATAAGTAATTTCCAAAATAGAAAATGAAAAATGTTTTAAATTATTTTCTCACCTTGAAAGAAAAGAAATTGGAACCGCACTGGGCTTTCCAACAATTCTTTCTTTTTATATTAGGCGAGGGGTAAAGTCGGTCATCTTGCTAGGTTAATATGATCTAATTACTTTCATTAAGTAATATTCTATTTCAACAATTCTGATATAACATTGTTTCCTAGATCACATCCTGCAATTCTGATATAGCATTGTTTTTCTAGGTCACATCCTGCAATTCTGATATAACATTGTTTTTCTAGTTATGCAAGATTTTCTCTGCCAAGTGTTTATTTTCATATGTCAATTAGGTCAGTGGTATTGACCTTTAACATTAGACTTCGAGAATAACAATTTAGTGTTATATTTGCACTTTTAAAATTGATGAAAATTAATGCTATGATAGTAACATGCATTCATATAGACTTTTAACCGCGTCGGTGGCGTAATGGTTAGCGTGCTCGCCTCGAGTGCGGTAGATCGTGGGTTCGAGCCCCGGTTGGGTCAAACCAAAGACTATAAAAATGGTATTTGTTGCTTTTCCGCTAAGTACGCAGCATTAAGGAGAAAGAGCAAAGACTGGTTGGCTCGGAATCAGAATAATGTGTCCGAGTGGAGCGACATGTCTATCCGCGGACTGTTGTTTCAGTGATCTAGCACTATAAAAATCCAACTCAGCGTGTTAGTCTAGTACAAAGCGGATCCCATCATCATCGTATTGAAAATTAACTTGTTCTCGCCATGATATAGCTGAAAAATTGCTGAGTTGGCGTTAACAACAATCACTCACTCATGTAATAGACCTTTTAAAATATTTCAAGATAAAAAAAAAAACACCTTTAACCGTAAATATCCAATATCAGTCGTTGCATGATTAGAACATACCCACGCATTATCGGTAAATGTAATTGTATTCATTAAATTGGAATTCTAGAACCCCCACATATTACCAAGAACGAGCAATACAAAGGGTGAAGTTTATTTAAATATGTATTTAAAGCTGTCAGCACACTGTCCTTAAACAGATCGTCAGACGTTCTGGTAAAGGGTGTATGTAGTAATCCTATAAACAAGGAGACAGAGCAAAATTCTTAAAAGTAAGTATCAACTTTTTTTATTTTAATTTTAAATAATTTAGTTTAACCCCGCACACTTTTATTGAAGTGCCTATTCCAAGCCAGGGAAGTGAGCGGTCATGTATATGTGTGCTACGGGTATCGATCGTGCCTCTATTTTTTCGAATTTTTGATTTTTGATCTGTTCCGACTTTTTTTTTAATTATTAGAAGATATTTGCTTCTTTCCTTTTTTATTTTAAAAAATAACGCGTGATATTAAATTGTGGTTATGGAAATCGCCGATAATGGAGTATAAATATTTAAAAAATGATTAATCAAATTCACACTACAATTTTTTTTGGTCAAATTATTATTTCACATTTCTATCGTATATCTGTATTTTATAAAGGCGGCGTTATGGCCATGAACGTATGGTAGTTGGATTTACAATTGCCTATGCAATCAGTGCCTATCACCACTGATGTTGTGAGTTCGAATTTCGATCAGGGCGAGATGTACAACATTATGTGATAAAGTTTATCAGTGACTTGCGACTGGAGGTCGGTGGTTTTCTCCGGTTTCCTCCACCGACAAAACTGACCGCCACGATATAACTGAAATATTGTTGAAAGTGGTATTAAACGAAACAAACAAACAAACATTTATTTACAAAGCTCAGCAGCGATTTATATTTTGGAAACATGTATCTCGGAACATCATTGAGATTACAAAAAATACTTTTTAAATGATAATATAGTGGCGAATTTAGAAGAGTTAAATAATGGCGGGTTTTTTTGTTTTTTATAAAGAAAATTATCTTAAAACTAAGGTTCTCCTCCATCAAGGATATGTGACCGTTTCCTATATTGGCTATGATGAGTAGGCCCTTTGGTATTCCTGATCCCTAAACTTTTCAGTTATTTGGCTTTCTAAACTTTTGGTTTTGAGCGTACCTGGTAAAGGTTATTCCTGAAACGCGTTGTTTTCATAACATTGATGATTCCGTATTTTATATGTTAAAAGTTCAATCCTATTAAAGTTATATATAGACTATATCATAGTCCCTCGTTTGTAACCGCATCGGTGGTGTTAGGGTCAGCGTGCTCACCTCGAGTGCGATAGATCGTGGGTTCGAACCTCGATCGTGTCAAAGCAAAAATGATAACATTGGTATTTGTTGCTTCTCCCACTACAAAGTCACGAAATTCAGAATAGGCCAGTTTTTGTGCTAGAAATTCTGAAAAAGTGTGAACAGAGTCTGAACATTCTGAACATTGGCTGAAAATTCTGAACAGATTCTAAACATTCTGAACATTGACTGAAAATTCTGAACAGATTCTGAACATTCTGAACATTGACTGAAAATTCTGGACAGATTCTGAACATTGTCTGAAAAGAGTGTGAAAAGAGTCTGAACATTTTGACTAAAAATATCATGTGATATTTTAATTATTAATTACTTTTTTTTAAATCAAATTACAGCAAATATATTAATTCACATTTCATTAAATTTGTCATTTTCTTTATTTCAATTTTTCTTCTTAAATCAATATATTTTACTTCATTTTCATTAGATTTTAACTAAATATAGAAAGTGATATTTCACTAATTAATTTTTTTTTTAAATTAAATTACAACAACTATATTATTTCATTTCTCATTAAATTTGACATTATCTTTCTTCTTAAATCAATATATTTTACTTCATTTTCATTAGACTTTAACTAAATATAGAATGTGATATTTCACTAATTGATTATTTTTATTTTTATTAAATTACAACAACTATATTATTTCATTTCTCATTATAATTTGGCTTTTTCTTTATTTCAATCTTTCTTCTTAAATCAATATATTTTACATCATTTTCATTAGATTTTAACTAAATATAGCATGTGATATTTCACTAATTAATTTTGTTTTAATTAAATTACAACAACAATATTATTTCATTTCTCATTATTGAATTTGAGGTTTTCTTTATTTCAATCTTTCTTCTTAAATCAATACATTTTACTTCACTTTCATTAGAATTTAACTACATGTAAATATAGAATTTGATATTTGTGACAGAGTCTCAACATTCTTAACATTGTCTGAAAAGTCGACTGATTCCCGGCATTCTTAAAATTTTGTGAAATCACGGCTTTGTCAACATTCTTGATAATGTCTAAAAGTTCTAATGTATATTTTTTACTAGGACTTATATTTCAACTCAACGACTTTTTCTATTTATTCAAAATAAATGTGGCTAATATCACTGAATGATGAAAAAGACATACAATATTGGTCTGTTGACGGTAAATATAGAATTTATTTGACAAGGCTGAGAAACGGGGTGAAAGACGAGCTTTTAGCGAGTCTTTCTCCCCGTTTCGCGCCGAGTCAAATAAATTCTATATTTACTGTCAACAGACCAATATTGTATTTATCCTGCAATCCACGATGTCCTAAAAAATAATCTTAACTCGTAAAAATGCATTTTTTAATGCAACGGAATCCTCACTATTTGGCGTAATAAAAATACCAGATATTTTTTGCCGACAAAAATTCGCGAACAAATAGTTCTCAAAAGGAAGTGAAATAACTTTATTTAAATGAAGATTTATTGATTAAGATGAAAATCTATAGAGAAAATTGATAGTTTAGAACCTGAAATATATATATTTAATATGTTTTTCATAGATATGAAAACACATTAATTTATCAATCATACGTCACATGCGGTCATACTTAAATACGCCTGCAGTAATAACCTGGTAAATATATACGCTTGTGTGAAAAGGTATACGCCTGCAACTATATGGTTCACTTTTATTTTTATTTTTTTATATCAAATAATAAACATCCGATATATTCCTTTTACTAGTTTATATTAAAAAAAATTAAATAATAATGACCCATATAGTTGCAGGCGTCCACCTTTGTATGACACACAGGCGTATATATTTACCTGGTTACTACTGCAGGCGTATTTAAGTATGACCCACGCAGTTTGTAAACATGTGAAAGCAACACACACATACATGTATCGACGATTCGAGCATGTTTTAAGTAAACTAGGTAGAGTAGAGAAAACAGAAAGATTAATCATTTATCTCAACAAACTGAACTGAAATTGAATCATTGTTAGTGTTATTTGTAATTTGAGATGCTGCGGCAACATTACACATGTTATCATTCAGTATAGATTTTCCCGTATAAACCAGAGAAGGAATGGTTCTTGAGGTGTCGATAACTAACGGATTTAATGGATGTATGCCAGTTCTTTTGAATGAAGAACGTAAATTGTCAGGACTCAAAGATTTTTCGTAAACTTTACAAACTAGTGAACATATACCGTATCGTGTTACAGAACGTCCAACACTTTGACGCATAAATTTATGAACCTCCTGTTGATAGAGAGTTTCAAAAGGACCGAAACATCCGACATCCATAGGTTGAAGGATATGGCTGGTATGTGGAGGTAGTACAAATAAGATAATGTTATTTCCTTGTGCCCATTTAATAAGAGAAAGAGAAATATGGCTACGGTGTCCGTCATACAGTAGAAGAACTGGCTGAGATGAATCACGAGACTGAACATACTTAAGAAAATGCTCCTTCACATAAGATGTAAAAATATCAGTTTTGGAATATCCTGTATCACTAACAGTTCCATCACAGCCAGGTATAGCCCCATTCATCAGTTCAGGTAACATACGTTTTCCGGGAAAAACGAGATACGGCAGAATGTTAGAACCGGCTGCATTCCCACATCCTAATACGGTGACGGTTTGAGAACGCTCTGGAGTAACAACTTGGGCAATTTTATTTCTAGAAGTAACAATATGCGGCGGTTTTCCTCCACCGGTATTTATGCCTTTTTCATCCACATTATAGATGAGATGGGGTTTGTCACACAAGTCATATTTCTTCAGAATTTTCCCAAGCTCATCAAAATATTTTTTAATACATGCTGGAGAGGCGGATTTTGCCCGAAGTTCAAATAAGCTAGAAGGCTTTACTGCGTGTAGTTCGGGCCATCTTTTTATGTAATTATAATACCATTTCATGGTCAGCTCCTTGCCCTTTTCCCGAAGGTGAAGACTAACGGCGTAATCAGTTGCCAGGTTAACAACCTCTGCTCTTGTCAAGCCATACCCAATCTCCGCCATAGTTTTCACATGTTCCACAAGAAAAGATTCTTCTTCTTGACTGAAGAGGGAAGGTACTCCTGCTTGACAACAGTCAATATGAACACGCCCATCAACACGGTCTCTTAACGTGGATAAAGGTACTCCGAACCTCTTTGCTGCCCCATGCACGCTTATGCCGTCGTTTTAACTGCTGCATAGGCATTGTCCAAGGCTTGGTGTTCATACTGTTGGTATGTTCCTCTCTGAATGGAAAGAATCTGAAAAATAATAAGAAACTGTCTTAGAATGTTATAAATGGGTATTTAATATTCTGAAATAAACTGGACAGTTTTATATAATAATGATTATGTAGAAATAATTTGTGCCGTGTCCGAAATTCGATAAGAACCTAACTTCGATAGGTCAGTATAGTTAGTGTCGCATTCGGATACTGATGACGTCATCACCCGGAACCTTTCGGCATAGAACGACCTAGTATTGACGTCTACCACACGTAATTTTTTTTTCGAGAAAATGCCTTTTAGAGAGGTGAGTAACTTATTTTATTCATCCTAGAATATAAAACTATGTCTTCACTAATACTATTTTGATTTGACCGAAAAACGTTGTATAGACGATTCGAGCATGTTTTAAGTAAACTAGGTAGAGTAGAGAAAACAGAAAGATTAATCATTTATCTCAACAAACTGAACTGATTCACGGAAATATATTTAACAACGATGTCAAACACTCAAATGCTCAGTTATTGGGATATTTAGTCATTTGTGAAAATTGTGTACACATTCACCATTTGTTATGGATGACCACGCCGTAAAACATAGAACTAATTTGACTTGACATATTTGTATTGGAACTGTAAGAAGGAACATCGGGATTGCTTCGACACGAAACATCAGAAGTGCTACTGGCTGTAGAATGGTTTTACGAGGTATGTTTGCTGAAAAGCATTTCTGTTAGTTTCACTTTCAGTGTTGCTGAGGATGTTTGATATTTTCTTGTGTCTTTCCTCACTCAATGTTGAGTAATTATTAATAAATGCCACATTTTTATGCCCTGATATTTGCATAATATCTATAGATCCCCTCCACTCAGTTGTTGCATACAGGCCAGGGGTATGTGAATCAGTTTCAAATGGAATTGCACAAAATAAAAAATGTACTGTAATCCTGATCAACAGTGAGTAGAATTCCAGCAGATAAAACACTAGTTTCAACTGACAAATCATACAACTTTGTTGGAATTTTGCAAAAGAAAAAAATGTTTTAAAAAAAGATGCAAAATGATTGGAGGAAGTGACTGAATACAATTATTCCAAATGGTTAAAACAAATTATATAGATATTTTGTGGTGTCATAAAGAATTCAGAATATAAATAATTATCTATAATTTTAAAGTGACTTGATGCAATAGCAGGAATATGTGATCTTTTCACCTTGAAGAAATCTACTATCTGATATGTTGAAGTAATTGATGTGAATTAATTGAACATTTAATATGAAGAAATTTTATAATAAAATATATGTAATAATCTTAGAGTTTGATGTTCAAACTGTACTGAGTTATTTAACCATATAAGTGTGTTTTTAGTAAAGATTGTGGTGTGTGACTGCCCAGAATGTTTCTGTTATAAAGGATGTTAATTTCCTCATCTGTTGGAGGGCATGCCCTCTTTGGTTTATTCCCTTTGTCCTGTAGTTTTAGTTGCTTTTGTTTTGTTTTCAAAGCTTCCCTGTCAAGTTATAACTTATAAATGATTCGGATTTATTTAAGATTTTTGTTTTGTTTTTTATTGACTTCTAGGATTTTTTTTATTGTAAAATATGTATAAAAAATATGAAATTTTAAAATTATTAGTTTCATTTTGTCGGTTTGTAAATTTACAAATAGTGAGAACGAAAACATTTATTAGAAAAAGACGACGTCGATTATTGACATTGGTTACGGTTAATATTGTACCTCCTTCACAGGAGAGCAGAAACATACAAAAAAGTAGTTCCGGAATCTATGGGCGGGGCTTAAAAGTTTATTCGTAGGTTTAAAAGTTTATTCGTAGGCTTCAAAAGTTTATTCGTAGGCTACGAATAAAGCAACAATTTATTCGTATGGTATATTTGTACAGCAAATGTACTGATTGCAGGATAAAATTAAAATACTCATCACATTTCACGATCAATAAGATGATTCTAGAAATTGTGTTTTTTTTTTTTTTTTTTTTTGCTTGTTGTAAAATAAAAGTTTGATGCAGTGTTGATATAGCTATGCATGTCAGGTTATTAAATACAAAATACACATTATTCACAGCTTTCCACACTTTGATAAGAGAGAGAGGACTATAGATATATATAAGATAGGTAAATGTCTACAATTATAAACATTTTCATTTCCTGAAAAATGGGTGCCTTAATTATTTCTTAAAATAAAAAAAAATGTTAATAGTTAAAGAAACAAAAATCATGGATTAGTGACTTTTTTATATAGTATTCAATAGTTAACATATTTAACTTTTATGTAAAAATTGCTAAAAATGTTGTCTTAAAAATTTGTGGGAAATTGCATCAACTTGGATGGTCTAAAGTAAATTTATGTAGTTTTTACTTCCTTTAAAATGGATAAAATGGATCAAGAGATGGCTTATTGAATTTGTTTATATATTTTTTAAATACTTTCATAGTTATTTTTTTGTACATAGATACATGTATAAGGTGCCCCAATGCTACATTTTATTTATGGCTTCAAAACTTTGTATATTGATTCATCCATGCAGAGATATGACACCTCTCTAATACATTTAAACAGGATGCAGATTTATCAATTGGCAATTGATACCATACTGTTTTATGATATACAGGTCAATAAAATTATTTTGATCTTACTTACATACTTACTTATAGTGTAGATTGTTGTTTTAGCACTTAAAGGTTTTTAATTAATTTTTAAAAAGTAATTAATAAGTGAAATATCACATGCTATATTTCGTTAAAATCTAATGAAAATGAGGTCAAATCTATTGATTTAAGAAGAAAAATTTGAAATAAAGAAAATGACAAATTTAATAAGAAATGAAATGATATAGTTGTTGTAATTTAATTTAAAAAAAATAATTAATTAGTGAAATATCACATGCTATATTTAGTCTAATGAAAATGAAGTAAAATATATTGATTTAAGAAGAAAGATTGAAATAAAGAAAAGTCAAATTTAATAAGATATGAAATAATATAGTTGTTGTAATTTAATTTAAAAAAAAATAATTAGTGAAATACCACTTTCTATATTTAGGTAAAATCTAATGAAAATGAAGTAAAATATATTGATTTTTAAAAGAAGAAAAATTGAAATAAAGAAAATGACAAATTTAATGAAATATGAAATAATATATTTGTTGTAATTTGATTTTGAAAAGTAATTAATAATTGAAATATAACATTATTTATTCAGTAAAAATGTCCATACTCTCTTCAGATAATGCTCAGACTTTTCAGACATATTTATTCAGTAAAAATGTCCAGACTCTCTTCAGACAATGCTCAGACTTTTCAGACAATGTTCAGAATGTTCAGAATCTGTTCAGACTTTTCAGACAATGTTTAGAGTGTTCAGAATCTGTTCCGAATTTCCAGTCAATGTTCAGACACTGTTCAGAATGTTCAGACTTTTCAGACAATGTTCAGACTCTGTTCAGTCAATGTTCAGAATGTTCAATCAATGTTCAGAATCTGTTCAGACTTTTTCAGAATTTCTATCACACAAACTGGTCTATTCAGAATTTCTTAACTTTGTAGTGGATCCGCTAAGCACACGGCATTAAGGAGAAAGAGCAAAGACTGGTTGCCTCGGAATCAAAAAAATGCGTCCGAGAGGAGCGACATGTCCACCCGTGGATTGTTGTTTCAATGAGCTAGCACTATAAAAATCCAACTCAGCGTGTTGGTCTAGTACAAAGCGGACCTCATCATCATCTCATTGAAGCTGCAAAAATTGCTGAGTTGGCGTTAAACATCAATCACTCACTCACTCATTTGTACGATCTGATCCATAGACTTGTTGCTGCCAAGGTATAAATAATGGCGGAGGACATTGACCAGCTGTGGATGCTATCATTCATATATGATTTGCCTTCATTCGTCAATTTTGGATTCGTCAGCGGTCATACATGTAGTTACGACCAGTGGTTACGGCCACTGTGGCAAGGACTTGTAGCTCGCTGTTACTCATCAGGGGCTGAACTTCTGGGGACATGACTTGTAACTCGCCGTTATTCATCAGGATCTGCTGCAAGTTCTGTTTTACTTACAAGGACCGTGACGTCGTCCATATTTGCTCCCCGTCCAAACGGCACATATATAGCAGACGACACTTTCAAACTGAGGTTTGTATTTATATACCCTTGGTTTCCCCGCAGATAAAACAAAAGAAAAAACAATGAAAAGAGTTCCAACGAACAGTTGAATTAAATTCATATAGTTTTAAATGTAATATGCACAATTTATAATTGGTTGATTGATTGGTTTATGTTTATGGTGTTTAATGTCACTTTCAACAATATTTCAGTTATATCGTGGAGGTCAGTCTTATTGTGGAGGAAACCGGAGAAAACCAACGACCTGTCGCAAGTCACTGACAAACTTTATCACATAATTTTGTTTCCAGTACACCTCGTCATGAGTGGAATTCGAACTCACAACATCAGTGGTGATCGGCACTGGTTGCATAGGTAGTTGTAAATCCAACTACCATACGATTACGGCCACGACGGGTCCTAGATCAATTGATGTCCGTTGTTTAACTTTGAGTAGAAAAAAAATCGTGCTTATTCAAGAAGAGAACAAATTCAGTTGCTTATAAAGATCATACAAACGTGCGTGAGATATGGGACAACTGGTGCGACTACTTTTTACAGCTACTGGGAGAGCATGGCGAAGTGGGGGAGGAACGGGAAAATATGTTCTGTAGCAGCAAGCAATGCGCCTACATGTTTTTGAAATCTATAAATGTAGTCTTTAAAGTGGAATAAGCAATCCCCCCCTCCCCAACGGTACAATCAATGTTCATGTTATCCGTATAACCTGCATATTTCCAATCGAGAGGGCATCTCCTATGTGCCGTACATGAGCAGCTCTGTGTACCGAGTCTGGAAACTCATAATCTGAGCATTCAACGACAGCTGTTTCATCATAATGATGTTATGTATTGATATTCCTATATATATTTAACTTCATCTACAGTTTGCATATTTCAGAATGGAGCAAGAAACGTTAGGTGGCGCTTTTATCACAAGTCAGCAAAAGGAAACCCACATGACAAGGACAACCAGAGTGGAAACATACAGCTCATATGAACAGGAAACACTAGATAATAAGGAAAAGATGAGATCCCTGAACGATCGATTTCTCTATATTCTTGAAGAAGATGACATACTAAAACTTCGAGTTCTTGAATCAAAGTTACAAGAAGAAAGAGAAGTATTTAAAACAGCCGTTCACAAATTCAAAATGGAATACAAGTCAAAAATGGAGGAGACGAGGATCAAGGAAGAAGATCACACAATATTGAAGCACGAAAATACTAGACTTGAAACAAAAGTGAAAGAACTTTCAACGACGTAAGTAATACTATAAGGGAATACCCATTTAACTTTTTCTTCCTTTCTTTTTTGCTCTCTCTCTCTCTCTCTCTCTCTCTCTCTCTCTCTCTCGATCTTGATCTTGATTCCGAGTCAAACAGTCTATGTCCTTTCTCCTTAATGATGCGGACTTAGCGTAGAAGCAACAAATACCAAAGGAGTTGGGCCACTAAGTGGTGTTTTTGGCCCTTACTTAAAAACATACAATCTTTAGTTTTTCTTCATAAAAGAACACTTCTTTTTTATGTTATGTATTTGTTTTTCACCTAGAGTTCACCTTTCATGGATTTTGGGGCAAAAACATGAAAATAACACAAAAAAGGCTGATTTCTGGAAATTGATTATAGAAGAAAAAGCAAATGCAGAACAAATCATCCAACTATCACATACAATGTGAAATAGCATATTTACTTACTTCTGAACATCAAAAATTATCCTATGGACTATGTGGGGTTATTTTGGGGTAAAATAATAAAAAAAAATAACAAATAATAGAGCATTCAAAGTAAATTCTGATGTGATAAATGTTGTAAAAACTCTCTTTCATAGGTCCGACTAATTCCGTTCTCTTCTATCAAACTTGCATTCGGAATCGTTTGTCTAGTGTCGTTCCGTATTCGGTTCCAAAATTACGTAATCCGGAAAGATAAACAAATCGAAAATCAACCGTTTTATCTGTTGTTTAAGGTGTCAAACCACCAATTAATTTCTTTAAGGTTTTCTACTAAATTTGTGTTTTTTCGAGCCTACCTGGTCATTTTATCTTAAGTTTAACCTTTCCAAGACCATATATTTTCTGAAACGTACATGATTCCTCTACGTTCTGTCAAAATATCAGGGCATGTTTAAAATCTTGCAGTGAAATGCCATGCTACGGAAAGCACCTACTCTAAAAATAGCTCGGTCATCCCCAAGCAATTCAGTATTTATAGGTCATGCATCAAATCCTCCATACAGGTATTAAAATACAACTAAATCCATCAAATTTGGGCTCAAAATAATCCCTATTTATTTAACTTCAATTATCAATTTTAATTAGTCTATTCCATTCAGTAGTTTTCACAATACTACAAAGTGAAAGAAACTTTTTTCTTGAAAATGGACTACTTTCGTATATGTTCCAAGCTCTGATTGGTGAATTAGTGGTTTGACACCTTAATGCGGCGCCAAGCCTCGCCCATGGATTTTTCGCCTGAAAATGTCTTTATTTGAAGAGCTTTTTATTTTAAAACAAAAATAATGACGGGCGAGGCCTGGCGCCCATAGGTAAAACTCTTTCAAAGGTAACTATTTCGACGAAATTTTGGTCAAACCTGAAATGGAAGCTACTTTGGGCGCGCTATGCTTTAATATAGGTGGAATTAAAGAGCCTCATTTTTTCATTTACTATCGTATTTAGTCTTGAAATGGTGCACAAACCAAACAATTTCATGTATAAATCTACTTTAAAAATGACTGATTTACAGGGCCGTATACTGAGTTCCTGGCTCTTCTCCTTTAGTCTTACGTTTGACCCGGCCAGGGCTCGAACCCATGATCTACCGCACTCGAGGCGAGCATGCACGCTAACCATGCATTACGCCACCGATGCAGGTTTTTTTTATTATGATTTTCAGAAGAAAAAAAATCTGTCGCCAAAATGGAGAGAAAAAAAAGTATCTCGACCTAAAAGATGCCAAAGATATATATAATCTAACTCTTCAGTTTGTCAATTTTTGAGAAATTTTAAGAAAAATCACCAAAACTTTATTTAAAAAAAATAATGATGAAAACCGATCTGATTTTTTTATAGTGTGAAAAAAATCTGGCTTTGGGGAAAAACAAAGTGCGTCGAAAGGAAAAATCGAATGGAAATCATATCGTATCGTGTGACACCACATTAACGTGATGACGTACGTAATATCTTCTGATACCGGTGATTACAGATTAAGGGTTAGGGTTCGGATTAGGCTTATGGTATTTAACGCCACTTTCAACAATATTTCAGTTATATCGTGGTGGTCAGTTTTATTGGTGGAGGAAACTGGAGTAGCCGGAGAAAGCCACCGACCTGTCGCAAGTCACTGACAAACTTCATCACATAATGTTGTATCGAGTACACATCTCGCCCAAGCGGAATTCGAACTCACAACTCACAGTGATGATATGCACTGATTGCATAGGTAGTTATAAATCCAACCACCATACGATCACGACCTCGACGGGCCCAACTTTAATCAGATTGTTGAAATCGCTCGGTTATATGCGATGGTTAGCATTTTACTTACACGTGGAAAGCACGTACATGACCGCATCAATTCACGAAGATAAAATAAGTTTAATCCCTCCATGTTATATTGAAGTGCCTGTATTAAAGAAGAAAAGTGGGTCATCATATGTATGTTAGTGTGTTAACGGTATCATTATACCTCTTTCCAACGATTTTTTTTATTATACCCCCGCCAACAAAGTTTGGGGGGTATATAGGAATCACCCTGTCCGTCCGTCCATGGCATCCGTCCATCCGTCCCTCCGTCTGCCCGTTCGTCCATGTACCTTGTAAGCGCAACTCCTCCTAAACGACTTATTGGATTTTTATGAAACTTTACACATTTGTAGTACACTACCCCGCAGATGTGCATGAAGGAATATGGTTGCTGTCCAAAATTTAAAAGGGGAGATAATTCAACTTATACTTTCACGAAAAGGGTGGGGGGGCATGTACCTTGTAAGCGCAACTCCTACTAAACTCCTTATTGAATTTTTATGAAACTTTACACAGTTGTAGTACACAACCTGCAGATGTGCATGAAGGAATACCGTTGCTGTCTAAAATTTAGAAGGGGACATAATTCAACTTATACTTTCACGAAAAGGGGGGTCGTGTACCTTGTAAGCGCAACTCCTCCTAAACGGCTTATTGGAGTTTTGTGAAACTTTACACAGTTGTAGTACACTACCTGCAGATGTGCATGAAGGAATATGGTTGATGTCCAAAATTTAAAAGGGGAGATAATTCAACTTATACTTTCACGAAAAGGGGGGGCATGTACCTTATAAGCGCAACTCCTACTAAACTGCTGATTGAATTTTTATGAAACTTTATACAGTTGTAGTACACAACCTGCAGATGTGCATGAAGGAATACCGTTGCTGTCTAAAATTTAGAAGGGGAGATAATTCAACTTATACTTTCACGAAAAGGGGGGTTGTGTACCTTGTAAGCGCAACTCCTACTAAACTGCTTATTGAATTTTTATGAAACTTTACACAGTTGTAGTACACAACCTGCAGATGTGCATGAAGGAATACCGTTGCTCTCTAAAATTTAGAAGGGGACATAATTCAACTTATACTTTCACGAAAAGGGGGGTCGTGTACCTTGTAAGTGCAACTCCTTCTAAGCGGCTTATTGGAGTTTTGTGAAACTTTACACAGTTGTGGTACACTACCTGCAGATGTGCATGAAGGAATATGGTTGATGTCCAAAATTTAAAAGGGGAGATAATTCAACTTATACTTTCACGAAAGGGGGGGGGGCATGTACCTTGTAAGTGCAACTCCTACTAAACTGCTTATTGAATTTATGAAACTTTACACAGTTGTAGTACACAACCTACAGATGTGCATGAAGGAATACCGTGGCTGTCTAAGATTTAGAAGGGGAGATAATTAACTCGCTAATATACCTGTATTCCAAAGTTTGAACATCATAGTATTGCAAGCGGGGGTATCACTCAGTGAGGTTATTCACAGTTCTAGTTGGATTTTGGAACTGTTCCGACAGCTGATATTTTTCTATTGGATTTTGGAACTGTTCTGACAGTGTGGTATTTTTCTATTCGATTTTGGAACTGTTCTGACAATGTGGTATTTTTCTGTTAGATTTTGGAACTGTTCTGACAGTGTGGTATTTTTCTGTTAGATTTTGGAACTGTTCTAGCTGACAGTGTGGTATTTTTCTGTTTGATTTTGGAACTGTTCTGACAGTGTGGTATTTTTCTATTAGATTTTGGAACTGTTCTGACAGTGGTATTTTTCTATTAGATTTTGGAACTGTTCTGACAGTGTGGTATTTTTCTATTAGATTTTGGAACTGTTCTGACAGTTTGGTATTTTTCTATTAGATTTTGGAACTGTTCCGATAGTGTGGTATTTTTAGTCCCCTACCGGCGAAGCCGAAGGGGACTATAGTTTTACGTTCCGACCGTCTGTTCGTCCGTCACATTAAAATTTTAAGTTGTCCGAACTTTTTTTTTGACGTCCTTTGATATATTGACTTGATATTTGGTATGTGGCTATATCTAGATGAGTTACAGTATAAGTTTGAATTTCTTTCCGGTCGAATGATTTTTGGATGAGTTATGGCCCTTGAACTTCTATTTTTTGTTCAAATTTTAAGTTGTCCGGACTTTGTTTTGACGTCCTTTAAAATATTGACTTGATATTTGGTATGTGGCTATATCTAGATGAGTTACAGTTTATGTTCGAATTTCGTTCTGGTCGAATGATCTTTGGCTGAGTTATGGCCCTTGAACTTGTATTTTAAAATCTAGTCACTGCAAGGTGGTACTTCTAATATTTTAGGTCCTCTGATTTTTGCGGCCGGTAGGGGACAATGTATTGCTATGTGCAATACTCTCAGAATTCTTGTTCTATTAGATTTTGGAACTGTTCTGACAGTGTGGTATTTTTCTATTAGATTTTAGAACTGTTCTGACAGTGTGGTATTTTTCTATTAGATTTTAGAACTGTTCTGACAGTGTGGTATTTTTCTATTAGATTTTGGAACTGTTCTGACAGTGTGGTATTTTTCTATTAGATTTTGGAACTGTTCCGACAGTGTGGTATTTTTCTATTAGATTTTGGAATTGTTCTGACAGTGTGGTATTTTTCTATTAGATTTTGGAATTGTTCTGACAGTGTGGTATTTTTCTATTAGTTTTTGGAATTGTTCTGACAGTGGTATTTTTCTATTAGATTTTGGAATTGTTCTGACAGTGTGGTATTTTTCTATTAGATTTTAGAGCTGTTCTGACTGTGGTATTTTTCTATTCGATTTTGGAATTGTTCTGACAGTGTGGTATTTTTCTATTAGATTTTGGAATTGTTCTGACAGTGTGGTATTTTTCTGTTAGATTTTGGAATTGTTCTGACAGTGTGGTATTTTTCTATTCGATTTTGGAATTGTTCTGACAGTGTGGTATTTTTCTATTAGATTTTAGAACTGTTCTGACTGGTATTTTTCTATTAGATTTTGGAATTGTTCTGACAGTGTGGTATTTTTCTATTAGATTTAGGAATTGTTCTGACAGTGGTATTTTTCTATTAGATTTTAGAATTGTTCTGACAGTGTGGTATTTTTCTATTAGATTTTAGAATTGTTCTGACAGTGTGGTATTTTTTTATTAGATTTTAGAATTGTTCTGACAGTGTGGTATTTTTCTATTAGATTTTAGAACTGTTCTGACTGTGGTATTTTTCTATTAGATTTTGGAATTGTTCTGACAGTGTGGTATTTTTCTATTAGATTTAGGAATTGTTCTGACAGTGTGGTATTTTTCTGTTAGATTTTGGAATTGTTCTGACAGTGAGGTATTTTTCTATTCGATTTTGGAATTGTTCTGACAGTGTGGTATTTTTCTATTAGATTTTAGAACTGTTCTGACTGGTATTTTTCTATTAGATTTTAGAATTGTTCTGACAGTGTGGTATTTTTCTATTAGATTTTGAAACTGTTCCGACAGGTGGTATTTTTCTATTACATTTTGGAACTGTTCTGACAGTGTGGTATTTTTCTATTAGATTTTGGAACTGTTCTGACAGTGTGGTATTTTTCTATTAGATTTTGGAACTGTTCTGACAGTGTGGTATTTTTCTATTAGATTTTGGAACTGTTCTGACTGTGGTATTTTTTTGTTTTTCATTTATTACTCGTTCCATTGATATTTAATAACAGATTGAAAACTGTAACTGAGGAACTAGAAGTCACAAGACAATCTCTACATCAATATGAAAAAAGCATGGCTGAGAAAGACTTGAGAATAATAACAGAAGAAGGGCAGGTCAAATTCTTCGAAAGCAAATACCATTTGGCTGATGAAAAGAGTAAAAAAAACCAGAAACATATTGAGGAGCTGATTGATATTGTTGAACGGAATACAATTGTAAGTAAACTTGTAATAATTAAAGCTGGGTTTAGGTTTATGGTGCTTAACGCCACTTTCAACAATATTTCAGCTACATCTATCATGGCGGTCAGCTTTATTGATGGAGAAAACCAGAGTACCCAGAGAGAAAACCACCGAACTATCGCAAATCACTGACAAACTTTATCACATAATATTGTATCCCAGTTCACCTCGCCTGAGCGGGGTTCGAACTCACAACGTTAGTGGTGATAGGCACTGATTGCATAGGTAGTTATAAATCCAACTACCATACTATCACGACCACGACGGCCCCTAATTAAAGTTATTTCACTCTATTTGACAAGGTATCACCTATGTAAGTGAAGCTATATTTGTTAAAATAGCGAATTTAGACTTTTAGTAGTGAGGGGCTTAATGATTCGTCACATTGCTAAGTGAATATGTGGAGCAGCGTACAACGAACGGCACGGGTTCAAATCACATCGAGGGAAGAGCAAAAATAAAAATAAAAATATCCGGTGGAAAAAAGCTATATAAATCTAACACTGTTATGTTAAATTTCAGATGAATACATATTCTAACATGACGTCCTTCTTTCGCTTTGTGAACAAACGAGCAATTTATCGATTGGGTATAATCTCATTAGCACATGCGGCGGTGTATGTGACAAAGTTTCATAAATTCAATAAGCAGTTTAGTAGGAGTTGCGCTTACAAGGTACATGCCCCCCCTTTTCGTGAAAGTATAAGTTGAATTATTTCCCCTTTTAAATTTTGGACAGCAACCATATTCCTTCATGCACATCTGCTCGAATTTTGCAGCATAAATTGCGTGCAACATTTTCCGGAAACATAAATATAAATTACCGCCTTCCAATCAAAATATACTACCGTATTTGTACTCTTAGACATATCAGAATCGAAATAATTCATGGAAGCCAGAATGTGTAATGAGTTTTAACATGGGTTGGTGGATATTAGTAAATTTTATCCGCCAACACATGTTAAAACTCAAAACACATTCTGGCTTCCATGATTTATTTCTTAAATATATTTAACACAGCTCACTATGCAGTCTGGGTTCAGTGATGTAGATACATTTGTAAGGTTCCCACTGAAATTGATGAAAGTTGCCAATAAATATGACAACATATTTTATTTTATCACGTGGTATTATAGTTTTATCATGTAGAATAACAGTCAAAATATTTTAATGACTATAGCATATTTTTTTAAGAAACAAGAACAGGATCAAATTAGAATCAAGTCTCTGAACAAGCAACTGGAGTTTATGATGACATTGAACCAAGAGGTAAGTATGATATTGTTTGTCATATTTTATATTGGTGTGTCTAATTGTACAAGTGAGTGAGAGAGTGATTGTTGTTTAATGCCAGATGAGCAATTTGTCAGCTATATCATTGCGAAAAATAGTTACACTCAATAAAATGATGATGATAGAATGATGTCCGCTTTGTACTTGATCAACACGCATAGTTGAATATTTATTGTACATATTTATAGCAAATAAATATTTGCTCGTACTCCTCAACGCTGTGTGTTTAGGCAAAAACTACAACAAAAACAAATGCCATCGTCTTTGGTTTGACCCGACCGGTGCTTGAACTCACAATATACCGCACTCGAGGCGAGCATGCTCACAATTACCGATGCGGTTCTCGATTATAAGCATAATCACAGTATCTTGACGTTTAATCTAGCAAAATAATAGAGAAAAATCTGTATAAATTATATACAAAAATGTATGTAATATACAGATTTTATACAGATTTTTCTCTATTATTTCGCTAGATTAAACGTCAAGATTTATACAGATTTTTCTCTATTATTTCGCTATATTAAACGTCAAGATACTGTGGCATAATCTACAAAAGTAATGTATATAGAAGTATAAGGGACCGACCATTTAACTTGAAGGGGGATTATGGTTTTTTGTTTCATTCAGAATTTTTTTTTCTGACAACACAATAGTTAGATTTTTTTTTTTTTGTCGCGCAAAGCGCAAATTTTTTTTCAGAATTTGACTTTAGGTTATATTACAAAAACTCTGAATCAGATTATTTTTTTTTTCCTCCTGCAAAATCAGAATATTTTTTTCAGCAACATTGGGAATCAGAATTATTTTTAGAAAAAAA
This sequence comes from Bathymodiolus brooksi, assembly GCA_963680875.1. Taxonomy (NCBI): domain Eukaryota; kingdom Metazoa; phylum Mollusca; class Bivalvia; order Mytilida; family Modiolidae; genus Bathymodiolus; species Bathymodiolus brooksi. The sequence goes on from OY804584.1 coordinate 65,390,726, forward strand.
CCATAACCCCCCCCCTTCAAGTTAAATGGTCGTTCCCTAAACATATTCTAGAATCGTATTTCAGTTTCCTTAAGCTCTTTATATTTTGATCTCTACCATTTACCAAGGTTTACAAACAATATTGATTGATTGATTGTTGTTTAATGTCAAGTGAGCAATAACTCAGCTATATCAAAGTTTAAACTGTCTTTTCATTACATCCTTTCTTACTACTTCAAATTTCAGGTAGATGATACTGGAAAGTCTGAATATACAATAAGTAAATATCTAATGGAGGCAAAGAGCGATCTAGAGAAGTTAATGATGAATATAAAACAATCATGTGACGCTGCCCTTAAAGATTACATCAATCAACAGAAGGTGATGTACGAAAAAAAGGTAAGGGGTCATCTCACACGTTCTCTATCATGTACAACATTATGTGATAAAATTGTCACTGACTTATGGCAGGTCGGGTCACAGGCACTCGACGTCTGGACCCCCCTTTTCCCGGTTGACCCCCCCCCCCCTTTTTCCACAAAATTGAATTTCACTAAATTTATCTTTTTTTTCCCCTTAAATACGTGTATTAAACATATTTGTGTTTAAGATTTTTGGTCTCTTCGCTTTGTTGGAATCTGTGTCCACACTAACCCCGGAAAAATAATAGTGTGGACACAGATTCCAACAAAGCAAGATACGCAAAAATCTTAAACACAAATATGTTTAATACACGTATTTAAGGGAAAAAAGTTAAATTTAGTGAAATTCAACTTTGTGGAAAAAGGAGGGTCAACCGGGAAAAGGGGGGTCCAGACGTCGAGTGCCTGTGTGGAATGACGACATTTATAGGTCTAGTCATTTATTTTGTAATTGTTAAACTGCATAAATTTTGATAATTTGTTTAATAAATATTTTATTATTTGATATATGCTTTTTGTGATTTAGCCATTGAAAAATACAACGAGTGTAACTGGTGCGAAGTACTACCACAACACGCCCAGAAGGGGACAATAGCTAGCCCCTACTGCTACACAAGCATGAATAAATCCACTATTGACAACAAACTTTTTTTTAGATGAAATACCCACAAAAAAAAGGATTAATACACATCAAATCTAAATTACTTTAAGTATTCATTGGTTTATTGCAGTGTGGCGTCAAGTGTGTATTATTTGAGCTACGACTGAGTGCACGTTACTGCGACACCGTTTAAATAAACTTAGTTTCTGATTTAATGTGGTTGTTATTAGTTTTTATGATGCCATATCTACATAATCTTTATATCATAATAAACCGTAGGATATGAGGAATAATTTTCCGACAATATTTATAAAACTTAGATTGTGTCTATATTTAAGGTTGACAGCTTAGTTAAAGAGACTTCTAGGAGCTTTAAGTCAATGAAAACTGAAATCCAAGAGCACAACAAAAGAAATGTAAGTCGGTGTTCTAGTGTAAACAACTAGCTAAATATGTGTTTTCAAATCCAAAAAGTAACCCCAACATGACCACGAATATCACTATTTTTTTGTTTATCGTTAATTTGAACAATTTTTTTATGATCTCGTGGAGTGATATAGTCGGAGAACTGAATCTGATACTGAAAATTATAGGTCCGTGTACATGTGGCGCCAAGCATGTTATGACCTTGCCGATAAAAACAAGTATCACATCTCCTCCCCTATCAGACTCGCTGTACGTGGTGCTTGTGATAATGCCTGTCTCGACCATCATAACTGCCATTATTCTATATTTATCGTCAAGTGATGAGCATTGTAATATACATGAAAAGAACCAGTTTTCAAACAATGAATTATAAGGTACAAAGTGGTTACCTCCGGGTCCTCCGGTTTACCAATAAAACTGACAGCCACGATATATCTGAAATATTGTTGAATGTGGCATTAAACACCATCAAACAAACAAACAAATCAACAAACAAGGTACAAAAGGAGCCTTTGGACGGATATTTTGATTGACAAAAGGATAAGAAGAAATAATAGAGTCTGAAAAATGTTTCTTGCAACGGGTCATCAACGATCCTTTCTGACATGGTGCTACTACAGGTTGTATTTCACATGTGTATTTGATTCGTCCGCCAAATCCACCCAACGCCTCTTTCGGAGTGATATTATCTGTTGATTGGATGAATTTGGACGATCGTGTTGTAATTGACAGTTGCCATTAATTGGTATTAATTAAACAATATTTTCATTTTTTGAAGAGATTATATGATATAACCTGCTTTGGGGTAGTTTACGCTTAATAAACAGCGAAGCATTTTATGAAAAGCATAAACTGTTCCAAACCAGGTTATACAAGTATAACCTGTTCAAAAATTTCAAGTATTCCTTATAATTTGATTTTTACAACAAAATTTAATGATTCCTCTATTTTAATTACAACTCTATAATGCGACTATTTGAATTTGTCGTTGACCAATGGATATGTTGGTATCATCACAATACCAAGGCAGGTTATCAAGTATAACAAATTTTTCACCAGGCGGACCAGCCATTCAGATTGTAGTATTCAGATCAAATTAAATTATTGTAAATTAACACCGTTATAAAGATCTTGTAGATCCGGTTATCAAGAGGGGAGAGTTGCGATCCCATTGACGCTATATGTTGTTGACCCCCACTTTTGTTTTATATTGGCGGAATTGTTGACCATCAATCACAGTTTAAGTTTTCTTTTAAAATCTACTTTTCATTCATTAGACCATGGAACTAGTACAGGAAAGTTTTAAACAACAAGAGGATTTTTCACAATTGAAGATAGAACATGCAACATTGTCTAAGCAGGTCATGAAACTTCAGAAGGAAAATACTAAACTAAAAGCTGAGGTAAATAAATTTGATTATGTAATAAATTTGTGTTATATTACATCAGATTGTAATTTCTCAACTGAAATGGAAATGAAATTTCTAGAAATATTAATTAAATCTTACAAAAGAAACTATTTAAACAGATTTATAAATTATTTGGCTTACCTATCTTTTGATGACGATGAGGGTACAGGGGATATCGTGGTCGTGATGGTATGGTAGTTGGATTTAAAACTACCCGATGCAATCAGTGCCTATCACCAATAAAGTTGTGAGTTTGAATTCAGCACAGGTGAGGTGTACTTGATACAACATTATGTGATAAAGTTTGTCAATGACTTGAGACAGGTCGTGGTTTTCTCCGGGTACTCCAGTTTCCTCCACCAATAAAACTGACCACCACGATATAACTGAAATATTGTTGAAAGTGGCGTTAAGCACCAAACCAAACCACCATGAGCGTACATGATTACCTGTGTTCATCTCAGATTTTTATGTGGTGTTTGGTTTGCCCCGTCTTTAGTTTTATGTGTAGTGTATTATAGATCATTGTTTTGTCTTCTGCCCCTTTTTAATGACCATGGTATTGTCTGTCCTTCGATTCACGGCTTCTGATTACCACTTTGGTATCCTCAAGCTTTTGGTCATTGTATTGTCTGTCCTTCTTCTATTTACGGCTTCTGATTACCGCTTTGGTATCTTCAAGCTTTTGACCATTGTATTATCTGTCCTTCGATTTACGGCTTCTGATTATCGCTTTGGACTTAAAGTTTGGTATCTTCAAGCTTTTGACCATTGTATTGTCTGTCCTTCTTCGATTTACGGCTTCTGATTACCGCTTTGGTATCGTCAAGCTTTTGACCATTGTATTGTCTGAGGAATTCCTGAATTAAAACCATATAAACTCCACAACCACACAACATCCAAATATGAAATCTTTTGATATCACCTGCAACGGTATTACAAAATTACTAAAACAGCTAAATCCATACAAGGCACCGGGACCTGATAGCATATCACCTAGGATTCTAAAAGAACCAGCTACAGATATTTCACCACTACTGCAGCTTATATTCCAGAAATCACTAGACACTGGTGTAGTCCTGGATGACTGGTGCATTGCAAACGTCTCATCTGTATACAAGAAAGGTCAAAAGTCGTTGGCTGAAAACTACAGACCAATATCCTTAACATCAGTCTGTTGTAAAACTATGGAGCATATATTGGCCAGTAAAATCATGAAACATGGAGAAGAAAATAATATCCTGTATCCGCTACAACATGGATTTTGAAAGGGCCACTCCTGTGAAACGCAACTCATTGAATTCGTGGATGACATCTCCAAGAACTTACAAGAAGGCCAACAAACAGATATCCTCATACTGGACTTTGCTAAGGCTTTTGACAAAGTCAACCATAGCCTACTCATACACAAACAGCAGCATTATGGTATCATAGGAAAATCAGTCAGGTGGATACAAAACTGGCTTGCAAACAGAAAACAATCTGTAGTAATTGATGGATCTACCTCTGATGCAGTCAGTGTGGACTCAGGAGTTCCCCAAAGCTCCGTCCGGTTCTGTGGCATTAGTCCGAAGGTCCATTAGTCCGAAGGTTCGTTAGTCGGAAGGTACATTAGTCCAAAGGTCCATTAGCCCGAAGGTCCGTTTGTCCTAATGTCGGCCACCCATACATTTGAACTCTGTTATTTCTGGTTTGAATAAACGTATTTTTTTCAATTATACCCTTTGTGTCCCCCTTCGCGAAGCGACGGAGTGACATAGTAATGGTCTGCTTTTGTCGTCCGTCCTTCCGTCCTTGTGCAAACATGTATCTTAAAGTAGTGTTACTAGAAATTAAGGTATAAAACAACAAAGTACCGAAATTGCAGGAAATATTGATTTTTTTTTCAGTTTAACCCGTACGTTTTTTCTTACATGTAATATGCGTAAAACATTTGTTAGATGATCTTTTATGATATTATATTATTTTTTGTTTCTGATGCGTGTATACCTACATTGTGTAAGTACCAATCTTTGGAATTTCTACACTAACAACAGACTGTTTATTCCTCTACAGTATACCACTTGGTTAAAATATCTAAGGAGACCCCCATCTGGTACACGTATTTGGTAAAGGGTATTTGTATATGTCGAGCCATGGAACACGGTATTCTGGAATTACATTGATGTAGAATTTGGTACGCATAGTTGCGGTAGTTGATTGGAGTTTTCAATATTCCGTAATAATTAGTATATATTTGAGGTTACACTCCGTATTTTGCGACCATCAATTGTACATTAGAACGTCCGTTTAATGATTTTATGTATTCTCTTTTTAATGGAATGTGCATTGTACTTGTCCCTCACAAAACTTAATTTCAGATGTGCTTTTATGTTTTCTAATCCCTTTCTCAGAGATCATCTCTTTTGTGTCAGTATTTCGTAAAGAGTAAATGACAAGTCTGAATTTGTTTTCATTTTATTTGTATGTTGTTACTATGCCTTTGTCTATTTGACTTGTGTACGTTGTTTAATTTGTATATATTCCTTGTAAAGTTGTATATGCCTTCAACCGTTCGAGGTAAAATTGTGCATTGAATAAAGTTATTATTATTCTGAAGTATTTGTTAAGCAAAAAATCCCAGTTGTTAATTGGATCAACAACGGGTCTTAAAAATAATCTAACATCATACAAAGACTAAAATGGAGACCACTTGCAGACAGAAGAAAGGACACTAGACTTGTGATGCTATATAAAATCGACAGAGAACTTGTAGCCATCAACAAGGAAAACAGGCTAATTCCAACAGGCTGAAAAACCAGAAAATCACACAACAGGTCATTCCAGATACCATCCTCCCGTATTGACACCAGGAAAATGTCATTCTTTCCAAGAACGGTACGAGACTGGAACCTACTAGCTCCAGACATTGTTGAATTGGACACACCTGAGGCCTTTAAGGCAAGGATCATGTCCCTATAATCCCGACAGTGACAACTGTATATAGTTTTAATTGTAAATTGTAAATTCAATTTGGTTATTATTACTTATTATCATCTATTTGGAAACTGATTTAAATTTTGGCTTCACTATTCGTTGGGCATGCCGCACAAAAATCAAAATTGCATAATCTTCAATATGATGAAGGAGGCAATCATATGGCAGAAACAGAAAATCTGTCCTTCTTCGATTTACAACTTCTGATTACCGCTTTAGTATCTTCAAGCATTGTCTGCCCTTCTTCGATTTACGGCTTCTGATGACCGCTTTGGTATCTTCAGTCTTGTCCTATTTCAGATACTAGTACACACCGTACTCACAAATTTAGATATCTAGATATCTACATTTTTTTCCCATTGTATGTGTATTTCAGATTGCTGATCTGGGGTCACACGAGATTGTTATCTTCCAGGAATACCATGAGAGGTCTGAGTCGATGCTTAAATTATTTATTACAAAAACAGAAGAAATAATAAAAAGAAGAATTACAGAGGATTATCAGCTTACCCCTGAGATAGAAACTTATCGAGCTTGCATTTTAAAAACTGAACAAAAGTAAGGGTAGATGATTTCATTGAATTGTTTTTCACAAAAACACTGCAAAATCGACAATTCTGACATTTGTGAATGAACGGAAAAAATAAGGTGTAGTCATGCACAAAATGTAGTCTACCTGAGAGTATTGTAAACATTTTAATTCAACTCTTGTTATTTGTTTGAAATTCGTTTTTATTGAAATGTTAGATAAACTTATTACATACATAGTGTTAGTACAAGACTTTATATCAGGTCTTGTCTGTTGTGTGAACTTACTGCATCACAACTGGTTCACACAACAGGCAAGACCTGATACAAAGTCTTGTACCAACACTATGTATGTAATGGGTATATATAGTGACGTCGTTTTGTGATGCATTGATAACATTGTATTTAAATCAGCGACAAAAACAGGACTCACGATGGTGAGATTTGAATCTCGACGTGGAAAAGGTATGCTAACTCGTAACTGCGGAACCGTATACGTAGCTCTTGTGGTCCTGACCATGGTCCGCAAATAATCAGAAAACTTGCCAAGGACCACAAGAGCTACAGTTCCACAGCTAGCTAACTCGGATAACTGCTATTAAATTTTGATCAAAGATTCGATTTGAATTTTTAAAAAATCATTACACACAAGATTGTAAAAACAACCTCCAGGTCAAACAACCTGAATTTCAACAAAAATTGGCAGCGAATCAATGTGCTTTGGAAAAATTATCATCTCCTGCTCTATTAATGGTACCTGTCATGAAGTCATAAATCTCCAAGTCGGTTGCAGTCTGAGCGATTAAGTAATTGCTATTCAACGCCAGATGAGTACTTTTTCAGCTATATCTAGAACAACTTACATTTCGATTAGATGATGTCCAGTGTGTGATGTAAGCATTGTAAGAGGATTGCTCTACCAACTGAGTTAAAGGGGATCTCCACTAATCTTAGGTAGGGGAGCGTTCTTGTTTTACTCCCCCCATCTCAAGAGTCATCATATCTTGATGACGATATCTCAAATACCAACATTCAACTCTACCAGTTTTCTGGTTTGTAGGTTATTTAGTTGGGTGCCAATGTAACAGTAGAGCATGTTTTACCTTCCGAAAAATGCAATACCCCCGATGGGATTAAATCCCGGGGCCTCTCGCATTATAAGCCACCGTTCTACCAACTGAGCTAATGGAGATCTCCACTAACCTTAGGTAGGGGAGCGTTCCCGCTACACTTCATTGTAAGCCACCGCTCTACCAACTGAGCTAATGGAGATCTCCACTAACCTTAGGTAGGGGAGCGTTCCCGCTACACTTTTATGTTTTTGTTTACTTTTTTATGTCATGATATTTCAAAGTATCTCCTGTTATATATACTGTAACTATTTGATATATATTCAGTTATTCTATTTTACAGATTGGGCATCCAAAGTATTGATCAAGTATTCATTTGTAAGTATTTCCTGGTGAATGAGCGAGAATGACAGTGGGAGGGGAGCATGTCCAGAAAGAAAAAAAAAGAAAAAAGGCACTTTGGTTTCAAAGCATGTTCTTATCCTTGTTATATTCCCTTGGTTAACTGGACAATAATTTGTTTTGCTTCCATGCTAAAAATTTAGCGTTTTTTGCTAAAAAAAAAAAGTGGTGGTGTGGCAAAAACAAAGTGGGGCAATGGGTGCAAGTTCCCTCAGCCCGGCTGCTATGCCCCTGAATAATGTTATATATTCTCCTTTAAAATGCTGCTCAATAATAATTATAGTAATATCTCTTAGTGTTTCATTCTGTTGTTTATGAATAATAAATTTCTCTACAGTTGATGAAAACCCAGAGATGAAAGAAATTGAGTTTCGTTCAGTCAAAACAGAGCTGATGAGAAGCAGTACAGCTGCAAATGGTGACGAAAACAACAAAGATGTGTTGGATGACATAGTAGAATGTGAGATGTGTTTTATATGTTAAGTTCAATAGGTCGCATTCCAAAAAAACAAACAAATATACAGTCAAACCTGCCCATGTGGTCACCTGTATTAAGCAGTTACCTGTATTAAAAGGTCAGATTTGTCTTGTCCTGTCATAGAAAGTTTCATATGAATTGAACCTGTTTTAAGAGAACACCTGTCTTATAAGGCCACTTTTTCTTTTTTTGTCCCAAAGATGACCTCTTAATACAGGTTTGACTGTATGTAAAAGCATCAAAACCACAAACCATGGAAAAACAAGAAAATACAATCCATTAATACCTATTGAATCGAGAACCAAAGTCAGTATAAAAACTAATAATAATAAAAAAAAAACAGTAAAAAAAATGACTGGAGGAACACAAAAGGAGAATTAGTATATTCAAATTTAACTTGTTTATTTAAATAGAACAGAAATTCCATCTGTCTCAATCACCACTTGGTCAACAATAATGAACAGATCTAATACTTTAAAGTGGAAGAGTTTGAAGACACCAAAGGGGCAATCAGAATCCATATATGGAAGAAGAACAGACAACACAATGGCCAAAAGAATAAGTACAAAAGGACAAACAACGATCTACAAGACAAAACTAAAGATCGAGTAACACAAACCCCACTAAAAACCGCAGGTGAACTCATGTACTCTGGAAGGGTAAGCAGTTCCTGCTCCACTAGAGGCACCCGCCGTGTTAATCTAGTTACAAACCCGGAAGTGGAAGTGAAGGACTGAACAACGGCGTCACATTGTCAAACATAACCCATTTAACATATCAGACTTCTATATCGATCAAACATAATACATTTAACATATCAAACTTCTGTATCGATCAAACATAATACATTTAACATATCAGACTTCTATATCGATCAAACATAATACATTTAACATATCAGACTTCTATATCGATCAAACATAACCCATTTAACATATCAGACTTCTATATCGATCAAACATAATACATTTAACATATCAGACTTCTGTATCGATCTAGCATAATACATTTAACCTATCAGACTTGGGTATCGATCTAACATAGCACATTTAGCATATCAGACTTCTGTATCGATCAATCATAATACATTTAGCATATCAGACTTCCGTATTGATCTAACATAACACATTTAACATATCAGACTTCCATATCAAATTAAAATTTTGTTATTGTCATTAAACAATACAGTTTGTGACAGTTATACAAATTATACAAATAAACATGTAACAAAGAGAACATAAAATCGACATTTTCAAGTAAACATGTCCTCAGTTCTAATGACTTTTTTAAAAAGGAACCCAGTTTATTTACTTGAGATGGTGTTGATGGGTTTAAAATATATGAAAGTTTTTCTGATTTTGATCATAGGTACCCGATTTGTGGACCCCCCTTTTTTTTATAATTTTTTAATTCATCACTTGTATGGGATGTTGTCATTATAGACAGTGTTGAACAACTTCAAACATTACCAAAAACTCAATCCGAGATCGATATAAGCCCATTTCTAAAAACACAAAAACCCTCGATCCTCTACTCTATTATATTAAAGGTAAACAACTCTGTAGCAGCGAAAGTTGAATATTTGACGAAAAAAAATAATTAAAAATATAAAAATCCAATTACGCCTTCCTCAATCACTCATCTCGATGTCTATACAAAAACTATATACAAATCGGTCGTCTTTTGCGCAATCGGCGAGATTTTCGCGACCGGGTGCTTCATTTTCAATTATCGCCAATGTTATCAAGAAAAGATAACTCTGTACTTACCCCGCGCTACTGGTTCCCGATCCTCTTCTCTCTTCTTCTTCTTCTTCTGTAAGTGCAGAACTCATGGTTGAGTATAATCACACTGTTCATATGACACAATAAAACTGCCCCCCCCCTCCCTCCATGTACAATTAAAATGGCCAGTATATACAATTTAAAAACAGAAGGAGTAGTTCTATGGTACAATGGTGGTGTTGGCCAGGGCATGTCTTAATTTCTTTATATGTTTTAGTTGAATCTGACTCTGCTTTATACATCATGTCTTCTTCCATAGTTTTCAATTTCTTTTTTGAAATTAGAATTAAAGTGAGAAGGATTTCCCTGTTTTTGAAAGTGTTGTATAATTACAGATTCATCTTTTAATATTTCAGGTATATTTTCTTGTTCGTTACTTTTTTTCTTAAATGATTTTAAAATATTCCAATATTCTTTTAGATTTTTATTCATATTATCAGAGAGAGAGTTAAACATTTTTTTTTTATATTTTACGTCTTAGAAATGAAGTATCAAATCAAAATGTTTGATTTTATTTCAACTGTGAACAAAATTATCTCTTTTCCTGGACCAAAAGTTGTTATATTGTTATCTATTTTACATACCTGTATTTTACAATTTTCCAGATAAATTCCCACTCATATACTTAATAATAATAGGTATGTAAAGATGATTTTATGCATAAAGAGAGACAACTCTTACCCATTTAGAACCTATGATAAATCAAGTCAAAATGTTTGACTTTATCTTAAAAATCTTTTTCCTGAAACAAAATTGTGTTATATTGTTACCTATTTATATTAAGAAACAGCACTTCTATATGCACTTGCTAGTCAGAAGCATATGTGCTTAACATACATGAAGTGAGATTTGATGAAAATTAATAATCTATTTGTATAAATTTCTGTCTGTATACTTTGTAAGACATATCAAAATTTACCAGTATTATATATATAACATTACTGTATAGACAAAGCAATTGTTTACACACATGATAATTCCCCTTAACATTGTGATTTCCATTATACTGTTTTCGTGAACTTTGTAAAACGAAAACAAAATCGTATTTATGCACATTAATATCTGTATAAAAAGTTCAAGCAACCACTTCGTTCATAAATTTTCACAACAAGTGATGATTCGATGTCCGTATCCTTGTAACATTAATTAAGGACTTCCTTGTAACATTAATTAAGGACTTTTCCACAGTTTCTATACATATAATTCAGTGAGTTTTAGAATTGTTTTTGCCTAATTTTTCAGACTAGTGAGAAAAGGAGATGGGGGACAGAAGAATACCAGGATGTAGTTGAAAACATTTTCTTTACAGAGAACATTATTTGCATATTCACCATACGTAGCATGTATTGCTTTGCTTTAATATAATATTTTATTATTTTTCCTGTTTAATTTATATACGGAAGTGTTTTTATTTATAGAAGAGTGTTTTTATTGAGAGAAGTGTGTTTTATATAGAGAAGCATGTTTTTATATAGTAAATAGAGAATATTATATGGCTCTTTCCATATCACATCCTTTATCAACCCGAGACACCAATATCATCCCGAGAGCTTTAGCTCGAGGATTGATACAGGATGTGATACGGAAAGAGCCATATCATATTATGCTTATCATATACTTAAACATGAGAAAGTCTTGTTCTGTATTATGAACCTTTAGTCACGTGATCAATATCCTTTTAAGGGGTATGATAAAGGGGTGATGATATCGATATCAGTCACGGCAGACAAATACAGTCGTAATTTTCTTTCAGTATTATATATGCAAATTTCCTTTATTTAGTACTAAGTATATGATAAAGAGTGTTATTATATAGTGAAGAGTTTTTATATAGTGAATGGTGTTTTTATTTAGAAAGGTGTGTTTGTATTTATAAATTTTCAGCCAATCAGCACAATGCATTCATTTCACCACATGTCAAAATATGAACACAGTTAACTGAAAACACTAAATGTGTCCCCAAAAATTACTCTGTGAAATTTTGGCAATCACCAACATGGTATAATCTGAATGTGTCTATTTATATCTCCAATTTTCCTGTAAAACACATATGTTTTAACAAACAATCTGATTTGTTTCGCCTATCGCTGGCTTTATCCAGTTTAAACTTTAACAATGTGACCATGAAAATCCTACTAACACGGACAAGGGGTCAAGGGGATGGGTAGTGGATTGTACATGTAACTCTTGATCTTGATCTCGTATTGTATCATATTTCAAATCTAAAAGTTCACTGTAAAAATAGTACCGGTATTACATGTGTTTGAACAAATAACGAGTTTCAGGGATTTTTACATTAAGGACGTGTAATTTCTTTAACTTGAAATTCTCTATGATTTTTTTTTAATGTATTTTGCTGTATTTTTTTTCTTCACCTGCCTTGCTATTGTTTGATTGTAATGTATAAACTTATATATATATATAGTTAAAGATATTTTCACCAAATTTATTGAATTTGCAGAGATTGTCATATTTAATATATACTGTACTTTTCTTCGTGGGTATCAATTTTCGTGGTTTGGCTAAAAATTACCAGTTCGTGGATTCGTAAATTCTTGGATTTTGTGTTTGTTACCGTGTTTGTACCCAAAATAAAATTTGTAGATTTTATATCTTCAAAATAACAAGTTTCATCGGGTAGCAAATCTACGAGAAAGCTTCAAATCATTAGACAGACGAACCGTAGAATTGCGTAATCGGAAGTGGAACGTAGATATTAAAGTGTTCATTTTGACAGTTGTAGAAAATTCATAAAGAAATTGTAAATTTAGCAAAATTAATTTTATCGAATTTGAAATTTTTAAAAAATCGCCTGAAATAATTTTATTAGCACGTACACTAGCAATTCCCTTTAATATATATTAAATTCATTTCTATGTCTTACAAATATCTGCTCTCCATTTTATTTTCTATAAACGGAAGTTGTCAAAATCTTTTTACAAATAAACATTTCTGTCGTTTTTACACGTGCATTCATTAATCATTAATAAAAAACATGTTCATGTGGATTATAACCCATTAAAAGGTATGCTCGTACTTATTTCGTCATTAAAATTGTCAATTGTACCCTTGGCAGCTGGTCCGGAAAGTCGAGGTCACTCGATCCGCTTGGACATCATATGTCTATATCGATGTCAAACTGTTTACCAAGTTTCATTGTTCGTTGGATTCTTAATTTCGTGGATCAGCCTACCCACCAAAAACCCGAAAATTGATACCCCATGAATAAAAGTGATTTCACAGTATTCTTTTCTTTGTTTTGAAATTTGTTGATTCACTAAATTTGATATTCAACTAATGATCATCTGTAGTCAGTGCTTAATAAAGTTTATAGTTTCTGAGCAATAGATTTTTACAAGTTTTATATTCTAGTCCTATTTTAAGAAGAGTTTGAAGATACCAAAGGGGTAATCAGAATCTGTATATTGAAGAAGAACAGACAACACAATGGCCAAAAGAAAAAGCACAAAAGGACAAAAAGCATACATATAAAACAAAAGATCGAGTAACACGAACCCCACTAAAAACCGGGGGTGAACTCAAGTGCTCCGAAAGGGTAGGCAGTTCCTGTCTCATTTTTCAATATGGAAATAATATTTTCGTCATAAAACAACATTGTTGACTACTTTACCAGCTGGAACAAAAACAAAAGATTTGCTTAATGTGCTTTGTTGTGTGTATAATTCTAAAGACTGGCTTATATTTTCTCTCTCTCTCGGAATTGAATTGGTATTTGCTGCTACTCCGCTAAGCACTCTCCCGTTAAGGAGCGGGCATAGTGTGTCCGAGTTGATTGACATGTCTACCTGTGGACTGTTATTTCAATGAGCTAGCACTATGAAAATCCACCTAAGTATGTGGACATCATCGCATCGGAATATAACATCTTTTTGACTGAAAACTGAAAAATTGCTTGCTTCGAGTTGAACAACAATCACTCGCTCACTCAATGTGTTCATCCGCAGTAACTGAGGTATAATTGATAACCATAACCATACCTCTACTTGATCCTTTGTAAGAGTGTGATGAAATAGGGTTAGGGTTATGGTGTTTCATGCCACTTTCAACATTATTTCAGTTATATCGTGGCGGTCAGTTTTATTTGTGGAGGAAACCGGAGAAAACCACAGACCTGCTGCAAGTCACTGACAAACTTTATCACATAATGTTGTTTTGAGTACACCCTGCCATGAGTGGGATCCGAACTCACAACAACGTCACATTACTAATTGAATATATGGTGTTTGAAAATAATTTTAGATTATTTGTTAAAAAAAACAGTGGTGCAAAAGACATCCATATCTAAGCATATTATTAAACATGGATCCACAGCCTAATGGATGGACATGGCTATGTTAAGAGGAGATTGCAGGTTCGAATCCCACCAGCGAAACAAATTTGTTGTTGTCTTTTTCTGTTCAGTATATCTATACATCCAGTGTGAAATATATATCTGTATTGAGGTTAAACACTACTGTCAACAATATATCTGTTTTATTGTGACCTTACAAGAGTGGTAGACTCTCTCGGGGGGGGGGGGGGGGACAATTTAGTAACATTTTACTCGGTGCATCTTAAATCTGGTCTGATGAGAAGGGTGGCCTTATAAGAGCAGGACTACTGTATTGGAACATCACTTTCAACAATATTTCAAAAGGCCCGGGTGGCTCAATGAGTTAGGTAGTTGGATTACCTAACAACTCATACAAGCCTATCGCCAATACAGAGTGGGTTCGCACCCGGCTTTGTAAATTACAAAAAAGGGTGTACTCGACTCGTAGCTGCAAGTGATAAAGTTTACCAGTTGCTTGCCCATGGTCAGTGGTTCTCTCCGGGTACTCCGCCTTCTTCCACCACTAAAACTGGTCGCCATGATATAGCTGAAATATTGCTAAAAGTGGCGTTAAAACATCAAAAATCAATCAAAAATAGTTCAGTTGTAGAGTGGCCTTCAGCTAAATCAGTGAAGGAAACCAGAGTACAAGAAGAAAACCACAGACCTGTCTGTCATGAGAAATTGATATAAACTTTATGATAATGAAATTCACATTCACATTTGATCCATTGAAACATTTGGCAATTGTGTTCTGTCCTTCAGTTTACTGATTCTGATTACCCCTTTGGTATCCTCAAACTCTTCTTGCTGGACATTTCGAAGACAACAAACACAGTTTTAGTTTTATAATTGTTTTTAATTTTCTTATAAAGATATTTTTTTTGTATAGACCATTCTCCAAAATAGACAAGAGAATGTATTAAGTATAATATAACAGCACAATATATATATATAATGATCCCATTTGAAATTTTTCATCCACACATGCCATGCACACAGTCAAAGGATACAATTTGTCAATGTTTATTACTATAACACATGTCATGCACCCATACATTCTACATATAGTCAAACATACAATTTTTTCCCTCATTGTTTAAACCACACGATTTTTTTTCATGCGATTACAATACAGTCAAATCTGCTTTAGCGAGCGCCTCTTTTAAGCTATAACTTGCATTACCGTAAAAAGCCTTGTATTATTCGCAAAAAATTTTCATTGCATTACACATTTTTCTCGCCAGATTTTAAGCTTTATTCACGCATTTGTCCACAAATGCATTAATAGTTGGTGCAGAATATATACCCATATTATGTAATTACTTTCATTTTTTTGGGAGCTAAAAGGGGTGCAGATAATGCCCCAATGCGGATAATATAAGGCTGTTTACGGTATTTGAGCTTAATTGTAATTTCCATTCACAGCGCCTTTCATATTGATTATACCTGTATTTAGTGATCTCCTGTCTTGTATGACCTTATTTCAACATTCCAATAATAGGTCACATAAGACAGGTTCAACTGTATTTGTATTACTACTATTACACCCAACAAAGCATGGAAGAAGTCACATGACAATCACCCATGCATACAATTATCACTATCCCACATTTGACTGTACATGTGATATCAAGACTTGCCCCCAATACATGCGATAAACTTTATAAATAGCATCTCATATATAAATAGAATTATTCACATACAAAATTAGTTTTTCATACAGGTATGCACTTTCTCATTAATATCAACAAAACATTTTGTAACTGCCATTAATGAGCAAAAAATTACCTCGCTCATACCAACACCTAAATTAAAATATTGCTTGCATCTACTGAACTACACAACTTAAAAAGGATTTTGGGGTACATAGTCAATGGATATAAATATGCAGTCTTCGCTTTAACCAACTTGACCGAAGCCCTTGACAAGTATTCAGAAAGTGAAAATTATGAAAGAATTTGTTTGAATAAATATAATTTTGGTTCTAAGTTTGGTTTTCGGGCAAGTAGGTGAAACAAATTAAGGCAAAGACTAAATATGTGATTACAAGGTTTAGGAACAAGTAGAAAAGGAAAGTATGGAGCTCTAAAGAGTAGATTAGTAATTATATAAACCAAATGGGATACCCAGTTTTGTGTGTATATCTTATATATCATGTATATCCTGCAATCTTTGTGCCATGACATATACAATTAAAAGATGCAGTTTCTTGTAAATAAAACAATAAAAACACACAACAAAACAAAAACATATCTTTGTGATACTGTTAAGTAACATATAGTACAGTCAGAAACATAATGTGATAAATCACTTAAATATATCTTTTGTACTATTAAATATACAGTCAAACTTGTCTATAGCGACCATTGAAGGGAGTTCTGAAAAAAGGTCGCATAAGACAGGGGGTCGTTGAATAGAGGTTGTGATATTTGCTCACAAAATCTTGAGAGGAAAAACCTACATGTAGTTCGGGTATATAATCTGCATCAACTTGTAACCCGTTCGTGTGGAGGACAAATGCATGAATAGAGCTTAAATTCTGGCAAGAAAAAGGCATAATGAAATAAAAAATATGTTCAATTATCGTTAAATATTTCCGTCCTTTGTGGGTGAAATTAAAAAAAAATATGTTTAAATGATCGAATTGTTTTACTTTCTTTCAACAGCTATCGTTATCTTAATTGTTATCGTAATTAGAATTAATCATTATGATTAGAAGTATGAAATTTCCTGACAAAACGTTTTCAAACTTCAATCACTCGCCGAAAGCTATAATAGCTTAATCACACAATCAGCATGTGTTTACCTTGATCTGTTACCGCACGTTAAACGAATGTTGACAGAAATATTTATAAAACTGAAAGATTAAAACGGTATTTTCTATAATAAGCAATTTCAAATATTTAATTATAAATAAGAAATAAACCCAAATAAACCAAAACAACAATAATAAATCATCACGTGAACAACTTACCTGTAAACAAAAATGGCAGTCTTACACAATAACGGTAATCGTGACTTCATTTAATATGAAACATCTATTATTATGAACTAGTAACAGGTATGGACTTTGGGAGTGAGATGTTGTCAGTAGATCATTCAAATATCAGCTAGAGGGATATTGGCAACAATCGCTGCATCAGCGGGAAAAACAGACATTTTTCCAAAGTCGGAACTGTATGTTTATTTATTATCTAACTTCCGCTTTGATAATCATCCTCTTAATAAGTCGTTATATGAAGGATTTTTACCCAAAGAACACGGTCGTTAGTCGCGTTAGATAGTGGGTCGTTATATAAAGGTCGAATGCACGGGAAAACGCTGGGAGGAATAAATAAGGTCGGCTAACAAAGGAAGTCGTTATATAGAGGGGGTCGCTATGACAAGTTTGACTGTATCTTCAAAATTTCTTTTACATTTAGAGTGTTGGTTACTATCACCCAAAAGGCATATTAAATGAAGTAAAAGATTAAACACACCAAAAGGTATTTCAGTATCACTAAGAAAAGTGATACGTTTTGTTGTACATCTATTACAGTGAATTATCATTGTATGTCTCTGACTGTACTGTATCAAGACATTACATTATGTTGTCACATTGAAGGCTACGTACAGTCAATGGACGCACTGATTACATGATAAACATGTTTATTTTGTGAGGTATTACAAACCCTTGATCAGTACAATGCCATGTATTGCTGAGACTACATGTAAAATAAAATAATAATAGAAAAACAAAATATATTTGAAGTAAGAGGAGGGGATAATAAGTATATGTAAACAAACAAGCAATATTTAGTAAACAAACAAACAATATTTAGTAAACAAACAAACAATATTTAGTACACAAACAAACAATATTTAGTAAACAAACAAACAATATTTTAATGAAGGCCAAAAATCTAACTGATTTATACACAAAACATATATCTCTTCTTATATACAGACATATTTACATCATTAGCATGCAGAAACATTCACATGTATATAGATACCAGATAAAAGCACTATTTTAACAAAGCAAAGAATCAAAGTTTTTTTTAAAACAAATAAATAACAAAAGATCAAATATAGACATAATCAAATAAATTTCAACTTTTTCACCTCCTTTCAGTCATAAAACAATACAAAAGTTTCGTACTCATACTCCAAAATTGTCCAATCGGGGCACTTTCTATACATTTTTTCGAGTACATGTACTCGTATTCCCAAATTGTCCAATCGGGGCACTTTCTATACATTTTTTCGAGTACATGTACTCGTATTCCCAAATTGTCCAATCGGGGCACTTTCTATACATTTTTTCGAGTACATGTATTCATAGTCCAAAATTGTCCAATTGGGGCACTTTGTAGTTTGCATACATTTTCCCCCTCGAGTACGAGTACAAAATCTTACTTTTTCAACTACAAGTAATTGTACTAATAAGTTGTATGACCATAAGGCCTGGTTTCTGAAATATTTATTTCCCCATCCAAACTTTATGACAAGTATGTATGAAAACCAACTAGTATTGATAGCGTAGCGTTGATTTACATGTCTTTTTGTAAAACAAAACTTTATGACAAGAAAGTACATAAACCAACTAGTACTGATAGCCTAGTGTTGATTTACACATCTTTCTAGAGGAAAAATTGATGTTCTCTGTACTACAGTTCAATTTTTCAGTTTCTCAACATGATTTTTTTTCCCCAATACCATATTTATCTTATTTTCGAGATTTTTCAATTCCTTAGAGAAGCCAATTAACATTTTTTCAATAACATGTTTATTTTTGAGATTTTTAAATTCCTTCGAGAAACCAATTACATACATTTCAATTGTTAATTTATATCGTAAATTCTCTATGGAGACTGGTAGTTTGTATCAAATATATATATTTTTTTGGTTAACTAATATTGCTGTGAGCACAGCTCACTAAGATATATCCCCCGCTCCCCACATCTGTCCAACCTATTTCCATAACCAAAACATTACTGATTGTTCCGACCAAAAATGAAAGGGACACTCCTCTCTTCACCGGTAAGCTGCTGATAAAATTTCAAAACATTCCGAGAACCATTACTCAAGTTATCATACGACATAGCGTAAAAATCCTATTTTCAGTCATATCAAGTCCAATAACCCTGGAATGGCAAAAGTGAAAATCGTCAAAAATGAAAGGGATCCTCCTCTCTTCACCGGTAAGCTGCTAATAAAATTTCAAACATTCTGAGAAACACTATTCAAGTTATCATACGACATAGGGTAAACATCCTATTTTCCGTCATATCAAGTCCAATAACTCTGGAACGGCAAAAGTGAAAATCGTCAAAAATAAAAGGGATCCTCCTCTCTTCACTGGTAAGATGCTGATAAAATTTCAAAACATTCTGAGAAACACTACTCAAGTTATCATACGACATAGGGTAAAAATCCTATTTTCCATCATATCAAGTCCAATAACTCTGAAAATCGTCAAAAATAAAAGGGATCCTCCTCTCTTCACCAGTAAACAGCTGATAAAATTTTAAAAGATTCTAAGAAACACAACTCAAGTTATCGTACGACATAGGATTTGTCTACAGACGGACGGACAGACGGACATGGTGAAACCAGTATATTCCCCTACAACTTTGTTGCGGGGGGTATAATAATATTAGTTTTTCCATGCGTGTTTTGTCAAGTAACAGTGTAAGAAATTACAACAAAGCGTAAGCAGACCAGAACACCCATTTCCTTAAAATCTGGACCTTTTCCATAGAAATTTTCAGAAATTCTACAGGTCCATCCAAAAAACAACAGGTCTCGGGCCTCCAGACTTACAATAATTTCCATCCATGTCAAGTAACATTCAGCAAATGTTCTTAATAATATAGATTACAACATAAGATTAAAAAAACAACATGTCTGAATACTTTTAAAAAAAAATTGAGAAATTAAAGCTGTGACAATGATATGCACTTACAAGCCCGTTCCATTTTGTTTTCACACCAATGTCTATGTATGTCACATTCTCACATCTTACGAAATGACACGCATGAATGACTTCAATTTGATTGGTCCATTTTGCAACTCGTCTTTGACTAGATCAAGGATTTATTGAACACGTTTGCTGACATTTCTTAAAAATAAAGAATTTCCTTGGAATCATATTTCATCGCCATGCAATTGAACACACCTTGTTATAAAGGAAGCACTATTTTGATTCTTGTCGGAAGATATCACCTTTCTTCATGGAACACAACTCTCGTTGACCAACTTTCGCTGTTTTGGCAGTAGAAAGGAAGTTAGCTTACACTTGTTATTTTCCAGCATTTTCAATTAATGGCGTCTTTCAGCTCATCATATACAACCTTGATAAACTCAACAACCTGTATTAAGTGACCACTTGTTATAAGGGGCCACATCTCTGTTTTCCTCAAGGCTACATATCTGTACTATCATTCTTGGAAGAATGTAGGGATTCATACTCATGACAGTTAAACTATCATTATACTACTGCTACACAGTAACACCGGAGGTCCGTTTACGCCTGGGTGTAAAAATGAGCACGTCGTACCTCGCCGACAACCTCTTCCAGCAAAATGTCTACATATAGATCTGTTTTCTGGCCCTGAAAAAAAATAATAACGTAATGGTTTGGTTTTTTTATGGTGTTTAAAGCCACTTCCAGCAATATGTCAGTTATATCATGGCGGTCTGTTTTATTGCTGATGGAAACCAGAGAACCCGAAGAAAACCACCGACCTGCCGCAAGTCACAGACTAATTTTATCACATAATGTTGTATCGAGTACACCTCACCATGAACGGGGTTCGAACTCACAACTTCAGTGGTGATAGGCACTGACTGCACAGGTAGTTGTAAATCCATCTACCATATGATCACGACGACCCCCAAAATAATGTAATGCATTTTTTTTAATTTACATTATCAAGACTATGGGAGTGAGAGATTGTTGTTTAATGTCAAGTGAACATTTTTTCAGCTATATCATTGTGGCAACTTAGTACATTTCAACGAGTTAATAATGATATTCGGTTTGTACCAGACCAAAATGCTTATTTGGGTTTTTATAGTGTTAGCTCACTGAAACAAAGTCCACAGGTAGACATATTACTCAGACAATTTATTCAGATCCCGAGATAATCAGTATTTACTCCTACATCTTATTCCTTATTCCTTACAGTCTTTGGTTTGACCCGGCCAAGCTCGAACCCACAATCTACCGCATTTGAGGCGAGCACGCTAACCATAACACCACTGACACGGTTCAAAACTTTCTTTTCAATTACCTCTCATTCTTCCTCCCATTTGATTTCCTCCACCTCTCATCTGAGGGGGTCCCTGCATGGGTGGTCCACCTTGCATAAGTGGACCTGGTCCTATCGGAGGTCCTTGGTTTGGTGGTCCAGGCATTGGCATCCTGCCCCCATTCCCTCTCATGGACAAACCACCTCTTCCTCCTCGTCCAGCCATGGCACCGGGAGGTCCTCCCATCATGTTCTCTCCCCACCCATCACCTTGTGCATCAGGTCCTGAATAAAGAAATCATACACATAAAAACCATGCTTTTTTTAGTATGGTCAGCATACATTGACAAAGAAGTGGAAAATTCAAACAAGATTTTATGTTTAATTCATAATCAAAACAACTTTTTTATTTCTTAAATCAATAACATCTACAATTTCGATCATCTTCTCTCTGTTACTGTAGTATAATAGTGAATATTATACCTTACATTTTTTCTACTATGTAAATAATAAGAGTAATGACAATTTGGATGTTTTACGCAAAATTTGCTGACAAGGGAGACAACCCGGTGAACAACTGAAACATATATAATGTAGAAGAAGACAATAGGTTGTTTGTTGCCCGGTCTACAACCCCGGACAACCGAAGTGTATTGAATATCCTTTTTTTTTTTCAGTCCGGTTCCAAAATTGTATTTTCTATTTTGAAATTATTTTGTTAACTTCTTTCAATTTATAAACATCTTAGAGTAGTGTCTGTATAATAAAACAGTTATTGCCTTCACACGAGGTGAATATCAAGATGTCAACCCTTGAGAGGTTATTTTTCCTCGTGCTAAAGCCATCGTGGAATACAGCCACCCTCGGGTTGACAATTTTCAATGTTGACCTCATATGAAGGCAATAATTGCATTATACTGAACAAAACAAATGTATCATTTCATATTGTGTTGAAGTCAAAGGGAATGACCATTTTAACTTGAAAAAGCAAAGTATTCCTGATATGCAGTTTAATTCAACTAAAAAGCCACTATGAAAGGATCAAACTTTTGTTTTGATATTACAGGAAACACCATATCCAAGTTCCAGATAACAAGATTCAACTACAGCCAAACTTGTCTATAGCGACCATTGAAGGGAGTTCTGAAAATAGGTCACATAAGACAGGGAGTCGTTGAATAGAGGTTATGATATTTGCTCACAAAATCTCGAGAGGAAAAACCTAGTTCGGGTATATGATCCGCATCAACTTGTAACCCGTTCGTGTGGAGGACAAATGTATGAATAGAGCTTAAATTCTGGCAAGAAAAAGGTATAATGAAATAAAAAATTTGTTCAATTATCGTTAAATATTTCCGTCCTTTGTGGGTGAAATTAAAAAAAAAGAATATTAAATGATCAAGTTTTTTACTTTCTTTCAACAGCTATTGCTATCTTAATTGTTATCGTAATTAGAATTAATCATTATGATTAGAAGAATGAGATTTCCTGACAAAACGTTTTCAAACTTCAATCACTCGCCGAAAGCTATAAATAGCCTAATCACACAATCAGCATGTGGTTACCTTGATCTGTTACCGCACATTAAACGAATGTTGACAAGAAATATATGCTGGGAACCAGTACTTCATACAATAATTTTCAAAATCACGATTATTTATTTATAAAACTGAAAGATTAAAAGGTATTTTCTATAATAAGTAATTTTAAATATTTAATTATAAATAATAAATAAACCCAAATAAACCAAAACAACAATAATAAATTATCACGTGAACAACTTACCTGTAAAAAAATGGCGGTCTTACACAATAACGGTAATCGTGACTTACATTTAATATGAAAAATCTATTATTATGAACTAGTAACAGGTATGGACTTTGGCAGTGAGATGTTGTCAGTAGATCATGCAAATATCAGCTAGAGGGATATTGGCAACAATCGCTGCATCAGCTGGGCAAAACGGACATTTTTCCAAAGTCGGGACTGTATTTTTATTTATTATCTAACTTCCAGTTTGATAATAATCCTCTAATAGTCATTATATGAAGGATTTTTACCCAAAGAACACGGTCGTTAGTCTGTTGTGTGCTATTTATCAATGTCACGTGAGACAATTGTCTGTTGTGTGCTATTTACCAATGTCACATGAGACAATTGTCTGTTGGGTGCTTTTTACCAATATCACATGAGACAATTGTCTGTTGTGTGCTATTTACCAATGTCACATGAGACAATTGTCTGTTGTGTGCTATTTACCAATGTCACATGAGACAATTGTCTGTTGTGTGCTATTTACCAATGTCACATGAGACAATTGTCTGTTGGGTGCTTTTTACCAATATCACATGAGACAATTGTCTGTTGTGTGCTATTTACCAATGTCACATGAGACAATTGTCTGTTGTGTGCTATTTACCAATGTCACATGAGACAATTGTCTGTTGTGGGCTATTTACCAATGTCATGTGAGACAATTGTCTGTTGTGTGCTATTTACCAATGTCACATGAGACAATTGTCTGTTGTGTGCTATTTACCAATGTCATGTGAGACAATTGTCTGTTGTTTGCTATTTACCAATGTCACATGAGACAATTGTCTGTTGTGTGCTATTTACCAATGTCACATGAGACAATTGTCTGTTGTGTGCTATTTACCAATGTCACATGAGACAATTGTCTGTTGTGTGCTATTTACCAATGTCATGTGAGACAATTGTCTGTTATTTACCAATGTCACATGATACAATTGTCTGTTGTGTGCTATTTACCAATGTCACGTGAGACAATTGTCTGTTATTTACCAATGTCACATGATACAATTGTCTGTTGTGTGCTATTTACCAATGTCACGTCAGACAATTGTCTTTTGTGTGCTATTTACCAATGTCACGTGAGACAATTGTCTGTTGTATGCTAAAAGTGACTTAACAGACGATAAAACCACAACTTTAAAGCTACATTACCTGGTGGACCTTGCATTCTTGGAGGAGGACCGCCAGGAATTCCTGGTCCTAGCCCACCCATAAACCCTGGTGGTGCCTGTCCTAACAATCCAAGTCTTGGTCTTTGTCCCATTGGTCCAGGGACTAATCCCATGTTCAACATGTCAGGGATCAGACCTACAGAAATAAACATCATTTACAGTTCTATATTTAATTACATTTCTACAATAATTACATATTTTAAAAAGCTTTACGTTTCAACAATATTTAAAAAGTTGTATGTTTCAACAATATTTTAAAAAGTTGTATGCTTCAACAATATTTTAAAAAGCTTTACGTTTCAACAATATCTAAAAAGTTGTATGCTTCAACAATATTTAAAAAGTTGAACGTTTCAACAATATTTTAAAAAGCTTTACGTTTCAACAATATTTTAGCAAGTTGTAGATTTCAACAATATTTGCTAAAGCTCTTATTTATTAATATACAATGAAAGCTGACTAAATTTTATACTGACAGATTATAATAAACAGCTGCACCAAGAGCGCATGATACGCCCGTCGTCAACATTCATACAATATTTGTAAAGACTTTCTTTCCCATAACTCTGGAATGAAAAATCTAAATTTCACCAAAAAGTGTACAAACCGCAAGACTATCAATTCCAATAACTGTGCGAAGTTTGAAGTGAATTGGCCAAGGGGTTCTCAATTAACAGCGTGACATACGAAAAATTGCCTACAATTTGATGAATAAGGTCCCATAACTCTGGAATGAAAATTCGAAATTTCACCATAAAGTATACAGACCGTAAGACCAGCAATTCCAATAACTCTGAAATTTGAAGTGAATTGGCCAAGGGTTAAGTTAGAGCGTGAAATGTGAAACGGACGGATGGACAGTCAGACATTGGTATACCATAATACGTCCCGTCTTAAAGACGGGCGTATAAAAAGTCTTAAAACAACCTGAGGATTTGCTATGCCTTCAATTGCATAATTTTAAAAACTATAAAAATATTTATTTCTTTAGACAAAATTTAGTGTTAGGCTTAAAGATGCTCAACGCCACTTTCACAAATATTTCAGTTATATTGCAGGGCTTTCAATATTTTCCAGTCTACCAGTACTTCACTGTTTACAGGCATACTTTTTATAAAAATTTGAACAATTTTCATGAATATCTTGTACAACACTCTTTAAAATCAGGAGGTACCAAAGATCATTTTAAGCGGGTAAAAGTACCTGGTACAGCACCTTATTGTAAGCCCTGATCAGGTCATTATTTTCACCATGTAGCCGAAGAAATCCATATATGAGTCGCAAGTCACTAACAAACTTGGTTGTATTGAGTGCACTTCTACATGTCCGGTTACGTGTATTTCTACCTTGCACCATATTCGCACCAGGAAAGGTACCTCAAAGGTCAATATATAACTGAAATATTGTTGAAAAGTGACGTTTAAACACCCATAGCCTCATATAAATTATTGCAATAAAATATCGATTAAGTAACGAAATTGATATAAATTATTTTCCAGTATATTTAGTATAAAAAGCTTGTGCTACACATTTACTGTGAGATGTATTGCAACCGCCATTTTTTTACTACAATCACGTGCACATGCTCGTGTTTGATGGAAAGCTATAGCTATATTTAGATATTTTGTAATAATAATTTTATATTGTAAATCGATCCACCCTGTGATTTTTTTCAACAAGATACATTTTTTTATAGTATATATTTTATTATAAAATACAATATTGAACTGATTTTCAATAACACTTCAATCATTGAATATTGATTTTTTTGGATGTTGAATATCTTATCCCCAGAATTGCACCCCCTGTTAGTATACTTTTATTGCTTTATTTAAAAAAAAAATAACACCAAGAACATCGATGATACGAGTCTTCTTATTCAGAAATAAACCTACAGCAAAATAAAGGTATACATTTTTTGTACTGTAAACAAAATCGTCATTTTTATCTAGATTTATCATCCGAAAAATACGGTACTCCTCTACTATACTAATTTGGATTAGGTGATGGGAATTAGGTGCCATCATCAAAATAAAGATTAAAAAAATGTATTTCATGATAATGATGGCTGATTAAAATTGTTTGTCATGCATTAGCAGTCAGTTGTAATATACAGGATGTAACCAATATACAGGAAGAGCCCCTACTGTGAAGCCATCTATTTTGAGGAAAATAACAACCTGACCATATTGTTAAATAAGAATAAGAATTAGATAAGAAATTAAAATTTATAGAAGGCAAGGATTTATATAATTAACACATTAAGTCACATTTCATTTATTTAGCTTGGGTCAGTTATCAATTAAAAAGACAAAAATGGTTTAAAAAAAAATCTGTTTAATAAGTATTTACCTAAATAACGATATCATGACGTATAATAATTTCTCACCGTAAATGTATTTATTTTATTAAGATATTTATACACATATATAAGAAAAAAGATATAAATTAATTTTTTTAAGTACAAATAAATTGGAAGACAGCGTGAAAATCGAAAACGCAGAATAGTTATCTATGTTTATAAGTCTTAGTAAAAAGAGTCTTGAGCAACGTTTTTTTCACACCTGTGACAGGTGTATTTGTATATCGTGAATGCACGATGCGACAACATGCTGAGATGAGTGATGTTTTGACAGGTAAACTGTAAAAAAAAAAAAACATAGAATCCACTAATAAAATATTATTTCACCTATATCAGGACTCTGCAGACTGCCAATTTTCAAGGAAAAAAAAACCGGGATTTACGGATTTACGACCCATTTGCCAAGAACAAAATAAAACTTAAATTTTACTAAATAATTTTAATCCAAATTTGCCTTTAAAAAAATAAATGTATAAATTAGAATTATTTACCCGGGTTCGTTCGCCCTACATTTGGCAAACACGTAAAAGAGCAAATGCAACCGATATTGTAAACCGGCAACTGTCTGCAGCAAGTGAAAGGGCCTTGGCATCGATTGTCGCGAGTACATAGGGACATATTAATATTCACTTCTAGTGCACTTAAAACATTGGTACTACATGTTAATACATTTTATTCATGGATAATATTGTATATATCGCCCGTGACAGCCGTTAATATATCTATACTTTCCGTACCACTGTATATCACTCATTTATTTCAGCTTTACTAAGATACGCATGTTTCTTTATGCACAAATTTATTGGTTAGCAGAATTTGGGGACGTTTCCTGTTTACAGTTTAACTATCTGAGAGTGGAGACTCTCACTCCGACCTGGGAGGATTTTGTCGGACAATTTGGTCGGACATTTGTCGGACAATTTTAAGAGTGAAGTCCGACAAAACTCTGTGTCCGACCTGAGAGTTTGATCGTTGATACACTTTGAGGGATCTGTAGCATTAGCCAATGATTGCAACTACCATACGATCATGACCACAACGTCCCCTTCAAGTTTGTGCATCAGGCAAAACAATAGTAAATGTATGAAGGAAGTTTACCTTGATTCTGTAGGGGTTGTAATAGTTCTCTCACTTTATCATACGTCTCTTGTGATTGAGTACCCATACTTCCCTGCAAAAGAATCAATCAAACTTTTACAATGCTATCTTATTTAGATAATGTTCCATCATATAGCTTAAAGTGATACACAGTAAACCCTGTCTTAAAATCTGATTCAACCCACCATTTCTTTAGAAATGCCTGTACCAAGTCAGGGTCATTACGGTTTTCACAGTTTTCCGGTTGTTGACTGATTTTGTCTGTTTATATACTTATGAGTTTTGACTTTCCCTTTGTAAGATTGTTCGGAGTTCGGTAATTTTGTTATTACCCTTATTTACTGTTTAAACCACTCACAAACGGCATCAATTATATTGCTTGTAATACACAGGTGGTTGTATTAGACAGAGTAAATATTTGCAATGATTGATGATATTCATGGAAAATTTGATGTTTAGTTTACACAAGATTCAGGTTTATTCTAGTTTATTCTGGTTTATTTCGGTTTCGCTAACATGTTGACAAAAACATGACAAAGGAAAACCATATCAATTGGAAATGTAATTTTCAGCTTTAAATAACTGAAACCTCAATTTGAACATTTACAGGAATAGTATTAAATTCCAAAAAGAATAATTTAAAAAAATGCTTTCTTTGGAAATACTTAAATGTAAAGTTTTGTTTGCAATGTTAGTTGAACATTGTAACAATGAGCTTTTGCAGTTTTGTTTGTTTTTTAAAATCAAAGACCACTATTTCAATAAAAATTCAACATCTTTTAAGTTATTACATACATAAACAGATTGCTGATCTTGTTTCATCAGTTTATCTAAACAAATAGAAGACTATTCCAATGAAGGGGAAACTTCAAATTCATTTTTTTATAAAGAAAAGCAAGGTAGACGAAATGACCATTCCTACATAGGGACATGTTTGCTTCAGTAGCCAGCTGGGCTCTCTAAAATAAAAACTTTAATAGCCCAATAAAAAAAATTTGGGCACAGCATCTGATTTCGCTCATGAAATACAATGTATTTAAAATTTCAGTAGACGAGCAAAATGTTAGTGGTCTTAGGCTACTAGGCTCCTGTTAAAAAGTTTTATCCCTGCAGTTCACTGACGATGACTTATCATTACTGTAGCTAAAACATTTTGTACATTAGCCATTAGATCTGGCTGCTGTCCCTGCTGTAACGATGAGAGCATGCTTATTAATTCTGGAGGAAGACTGGAAGGATTGATGGGTGGTTGTTAATTGGGTTGTGACATTGGTTTATTTCCGTCCATGGATTGTGACTGTTCGCTGGGATCATGATTGTATACGTTGTCTTCACCTCCTGTCGTCTCCTGAAAATGAGAGAGGAACAGTAAAGGAACATTATAAAACCTTGTTGTCTACTGAAAACCAAAGAGGTACATAAAACAAACTTTCTAAACCAGAAATTCCATCAGTCATGTTTTTGGAACTGCACCAAGAACAAATATAAAACAGGACCATCCAATAAAATTACTACAGTTTTATTTTATTTAGCCTAGGGGGTCAACATTTTTCAAGTTCAAACAGCTTACAAATGATGACAATCGAGAAAAAAATCATGCATTAAAGTATCCATTTGATCAATATTCATTTTATTCTGATGATCTTTACATATTTTGTCAAGCTTCACTGCATCACCAAGATTTAATGGTCAATTTTTCATGATGGAATTTAACTCTTGAAATATGCCACACAAAGGACTCTCCCATAATTTAACTCTTGAAATATGTCACAAAAAGGACTCCCTCCAACAAATTTCCAAGTTTGCAGTAAAGAAGATATGGATCTCCAATCAATGTCATACTCACATCTTCAAGAGGTATAAATTTAGGATCTGATGGTTCAAATGGCTCTAGATCTGGTTCGGCAGGACTATCTGGTAACCTGTAGGAAGGCAATAGAATAAAACATGTGTAATTATTATGTGATTATTCATTTATACTAAACTACATGTATTCCACAAAGACCCTAAGTATTTTGTATAAAATATGGAAATTAATTATAGATTTAAAATGCATCCAATTTTAACATTTGTATTCTTGTCATTCTTTAGTATCATAATGATTAAACATGGTAATATTCAAGAGAGCAACATTTTCATGATAAAGAAATTTTGTCTTGTGTTAAACACAGATCCCAACCTAACTCCATCTGAATTTGAATCCAAGATATAAAAAGAAAAAGAAATTCTCTCTGAAATTTTTTATCTTCACCTTTATTCTATCCGTCTAAAACAAGTTTTTAAAATTTCAAATTAATCGAATATTAAAACTTAAGATAATGCCAGGATACCAAAAGTTGATGCAGCACGCCCTTCCTTTCATCAAACAAATATTCAAGTTTGACCTAGTCGCAAATCGGCAAATAAAGTGCAATTTGTTTTTACTTACATGTCTTTATTGAAAAAGAGAGCTTGCAGAACAACCAATTCTCTCTCTTTTTGGATATCTCTTTCTACACTATTTGCTCCTTTTTCAAAACCTTGGGGTAGGCCTTCAATCACAGGGGGCCATCGCCACTGAAATTAAAACAAAATTCTTTGCAAAAGAAGAACACCTAATTACCTCGAGAAATACCACACGGTCCAATCTTTTATCACTTTAATTTCTTACACCAAATCTACTTTAGTGACCACCTCTGTTAACCCATAACTTGTATTATGTCGTCTTAATTTTAAATTCCAATTACAGTGCATTTCATTTTAATTTAATGATTTCACATTTAGTGACCATCTGTCTTATGTGAACCTATTTCAATGTTCTCTTGGAAGGTCACATAAGACAGGTTTTACTCTATTCGTAAGGGCCATCGTTGCTGCGATCGCATAGTCATTGGGTTTTCACTTGTCTTTTCAATCAGCTCAGGGATTTGCTTTGATTACAATCATGGTCAATTATTGTTAGGGATATGGTGTTTAACGCCACTTTCAACAATATTTCAGCTATATAGTGGCGGTCAGTTTTATTCAGGTGGGGGAAACTGGAGTACCCGGAGAAAACAACGGACCTGCCGCAAGTCACTGACAAACATCATCACATAATGTTGTATCAAGTATACCTCGCCTGACTGGGATTCGAACTCACAACGTTAGTGGTGATAGGCACTGATTGCATAAGGAGTTATAAATCAGACTACCGTATGATCAAACCCAGGACAGCCCTCGTCAATTATTGTAGCTACTTTAACAGTAGTTTATATTAAATAAGAGATATATGGATTTTGAAATCGAAATATAACATAAACTATTAAAATAAAATAATGATATTCTTCTAAAAAGAAAAAAATCAATTTCTAAAAAAAAATTCATTTATTTCCCCACACAAAAAGCCCACACTAAGTCACCAGAAGTTGCAAAATTTGTCTCCCTTTACTTACAAATAGAGAAAAATTGAATAGCACAAAGACAAACAAAAACACAGATAGTTATAAATAAACCCCAGGAAAATTTTTCACCTCATCAAAAAGTAACTCATTGTCACCATGATATAGCTCAAAAGCTGCACTTGGCATAAAACAACCATTAATCACTGATACTCAAATTAATTTTCAAATGGTTATTTATAAAACCTTATGAACACAGCATATAAATAAATAGTGTATGTTTCACTTACAGCTATTTGTTGTACCATATTATCACTGGTCATTCTTTTGGCTGTTTCCATTGCCTAAAATGAGAAATGGTTAAGTAAAGAATTTACTTATATACATGGCATCATAGAACTCAAATCATATTACATGCAAGATGGGCTAATTGAACCCTAAATATGAAATGTGAAAATACAATTTTAACTGTAAGGAAAATTATCAAGTAAGGAATGCAACTAAAGTAAAACCTGCCTATGCAGTCACCTCTATTAAGCAGTCAACTGTACTAAAAGGTCACCTTTTTCTTGTCCTGTCATAACAAATTTCACATAAGATGTCACCTGTCTTATAAGGCCACTTTTTCTTTGTCCCAAAGATGACCTCTTAATACAGGTTTGACTACATGTACATGTACAGAAATCAAATGATATTACAGGTAGAAGGAAAACTGAACCAAAAATTAAATTGAATCCTGCGAAAACACAATTTTAAATCTATTGCAAATGTCTTAAGTATTTGCCAATTCAACCTGTGTAATAAGAACACCTGTCTATTTCAAACAAACAGGTTGTTTCCTAGGCTGTTCAGCTTAGACAGGTTTTTCTGTATGTAATGTTCTGGATTTAACCTCTAAATCTTTATTATTGAACAGGCAATATATTAGTTTTAAACTCTAGGGTTGCATTCAAAAATAAAAAGGGGATGTAAAATGCAGTATTCGCACTAACACACTTGCCTGAAGCTACAAGTGAAAATTATGAAAAATTTGTTTGAATAAATATAATTTTTTTCTAAATTTGGTTCGTATGGTGCCCACATCCTCGATGCAATCCTTAAATTCTAAACAAAATACACAACACTTATAAAATTTCATTTACAGAAAAGATATACATTGTACTAATATGCTCCAAAAGCTCAGTCGACATTGAAATTGAACTTGTTTTAACACCAGCTTAATAATATCAAGGTTATACACCTTACTTTAATGCATCGTACAACACACAAATTCACTCTGAATGATTTAAAACGTAATATGGCTTCCTACTTGTTAATACAAACATATATATAAATATTTACATACCCTTCTGTCCATCAAAATATCTAGTTTCTTCAACTGGTCAAAATCCACTCTGTTAACGTTCACTAAAATTCACATGAAAATGTTAAATCTTCAAATAATTATAAATTCATATATATTTACAATTGAAAACATGAAAATATTATTTTTTTACGTCAATTCAAATTTTGGAACTACAGTATTTTCATAAATAATGAAAATCTCTGGTACCAATACCATTATTACTCCAAACAATATTTTCTGCTTTATTTTGCCAAAATTACATTTGCTTTATAATGAAGATATACATATATCTTTTTTTCTTTATTCACCAAGTATACAAATAATAGTTCCCTGATACCTTACAAATCAAACAATTAAATTCACCTCTTTCAGTTTCATCCATTTCAAAGTAATGATATATGCGAAGCTTTGATTCTTCCATCCAAGAGACATTTTTCTTTTTTTTATTTTTCTTAGTGGTGGCACCAGCTGTCAATTAGTCCTTTAGGTCCTGTGGCAACTTCAGTTGTGGCATCATCCATCTTTTCCTCAGCATTGTTAATGTTAGAATCTCCTGAAGAAAAATTGAATTATTATAGTGCACGTTGAAATCATGTCAACTAATGTTTATCCTTAAAGAGGCATTAGATTTTGACCAAAAAAATTATGTTTTGGAAATTGGTTAATAGCTTTAAAATGATGAAATAAAGGTAAATATATCACATTAAACAGCTTATCGTACCACTTTTCGCCTTTTGAGAACGAAAATGACCATCGATTTATTATTTCCTTACAAGCAAATAATTTGCTTTCTCCGTATGCAACTGACCTTACTAGTGACAGATAAAAACGAATAATTTGTATTTTGTCGCTTATTAACTGCAAACTTGCATGGTTCTTTGTCAGTAAATAACGCCGACTAAAAGCAGATTCACAGAAAATAAGAAATAAGTGCATTGTTGTACTGATTTAATGACGATTCGGCAAACCCCGTAAACAATGCCGATAATTAATAAGATGGCATCCATTTCTTGATCGATCTCAAAACACGAGTAGTTGCACCTTCCCCCCCCGATGCGTGTACATTTCATAACATTTATAAGTTACAGAAACACATTTTATTAAGGCATCAATCATATCTGATAGTTTTTATGGGTAACACAAATTTACGATTTTGGCAGATAATGCCCCTTTAAATAATACAAAAGAAATAAAAAAGATTGATTGATTGATTTATTGTGTTTAACACCACTTTCAGCAATATTTTGGCTATATCATGGAGACCAGTTTTGGTGGTGGAAGAAGCCCGAGTACCTGGAGAGAACCACCGACCATGGGCAAGCAAGGGTAAACTTTATCACTTGTGGCTGCGAGTCGAGTGCACCATTTTTTTGTAATTTACAAAGCCGGGCGCGAACCCACCCCATATTGGTCAGGGCTCCCACTACTTTGAAATCAGAGGGAGAGGTCACTTCTCTTTCAGATGCTGACAAAAGAGAAGTGGTGAGAGTACAGGGAGTAGTAAAAATATTTCTCTAATTGTACCACTTTTCACATTCGCGGGGCATTATCGTGGCATTCGTAGGTTATAATGTACTTGTTATGCATTAAGGTATATTCAGTAGTTGTTTAATTCCTTGTTTTTGTTAGCATATCATCTCTCTGATTTACATATGTCCTTATATTTGTTTGTATTAAATAAACCCTTTTCAGATTCTTTGTTTTGTCTTGCAGATGATAAAGGCACATATATGATAGTCAACTATTGTCCAATAAATAATAAATAAATAAAATTGAATAATTATTTAATCAAATTTTAATGAGTGTATATTATTTACATTGCTTCTCTTTAATCACTGATTGATATTAATTAAGAAACTAATCATATCCACAAAGTTAACAATCCCTTTGGATAGCCGCCATCAAACCCCAAATAAATGAAATGAAACAATACCGACGTTATTATTTCCCCCGAGTACGGATCCGTAGTACAGTTTTTATATTCGTAACTGTTTCAATTACATCCCTTTACAATGGCGTTTGAAAAACGGAAATTTTGTAGTAAAAATATACCGATGTTTTACTGTTAAGACAGTTAAAATTAGCAAAGCGACTTGGTAAAATTACAGGGCGACTTCCACTTCTCTTTTGGCACTAGTACAAAGCGAAGTGAGCAGCCACAAGGCGACTTCTTCGCACAAATCGCCCTCCAACGTGAGTCTTTATTGGTGATAGGCTTGTATGAGTTGTTAGGTAATCCAACTACCAAACTCATTGAGCCACCCAGGCCCTGAAACAAAATTAAGCTTTCAAGATGTCTCATTACATCTACAGTCCTCGAAATGAAAATGTGAATTTACTGGTCCGAATCAAATTCTTGAATTTATTTTTACATAGTTTACATATAAATAAAAACTGAAAAAATTATAGGTCTGAACAAAATTTTACTGGTCTTGAGATTGAAGGCCTGTACTCATTGTGAGGACTGCATCTAGAAATTTGACTGGTCTTGAGACGGAGGGCCAGTACTCATTGTGAGGACTGTCTTGAGACGGAGGGCCAGTACTCATTGTGAGGACGGTCTTGAGACGGAGGGCCAGTACTCATTGTGAGGACTGCATCTAGAAATTTTAAGTACATGTACCAAATAATGTTCATGTCAAAAAGTATGGACAAATTTTTCAAACACCCTGGATTTCAAACTTTACCATTTTCTTCAGGTTCTTTCATCTCTACATCTTCTGTTGGTTCATTCTGGTCCACTTCAGTATCTTCTACTTCCTCTGTAGGTGAGGGACTTTTCTCCACTGTTTTCTCTGAAGTTTCTTCATTCGTTTCTAACGTTTCTTTGTAAAACTGGAAGAAAAAAATAACTTGTTACTCATACATGCCTTTCAATAATGGGCGGTACCAGGCACTTTTACCCGCCTAAAATGGTCTTTGATACATCCTGATTTTAAAGAGTGTTGCATAAGATATTCATGAAAATTGTTCATATTTTAATATAAAATACCACCTGTAAATAGTGAAGTATTGGTAGACTTGAAAAATATTTGAAATCCCTGCTCACACATTAAACATTGCACTCAGAACATATGTATCAGGTGGATGAAATGTTTACATCCATGGTCTTATTGAATATACTCAAGGCCAAAAAATGCTTAGCACATGTTAAGGATAAACCGATCCTGCCTAATGTTCAATGCAAATGTTTACTTTTTTAAAAAGCCTTTCTTCAACAAGCACCGCTAAAAATCATGATGACTCTAGTATATACAATTTATATATGTAAAAAATTTTTTTTTTTTTAAATTGCCTACCTTTCCTAACCTTTTACACGATTGATTTATTGTGTTTAACGCCACTTTCAGCAATATTTCAGCTATATCATGGCAACCAGTGTTAGTGGTGGAAGAAGCCGGAGTACACGGAGAGAAACACCGACCATAGGCAAGCAACCCTAACCTTTTACAGTATGTTACACTAAATAATTTTTATTTATTTCATTCCACTTGTGACAAAATTTAAATACAAATGAGCACAAAAACATGAATTTATTTCTTCTTCAAAATAGAAGTCATACCCCAAGCCAAACACATAATGAAACTTGCCTATAAATGGCTATATGTATAGCAGTTAAGTTAAATTTGTTTCATGCTCATGCCATGAAATAGCTGAATTACTGCTAAAGTTGGTGTTAAACACAAATCAATAAATCTGTTTGTATTTTTACTCATCGAGGGAATGGAGGGTAAAGATTTGGCTATTGCTGTATTTATTGATGTCGGTGACGGAGGTGTAGTTGGCATAGTGGGCGTGGTCGGTGCAGCTGTCGTTGTTGGAGTTTTGACTGGCGTTATATTAGATTGTGAGTTTCCATTAATGGATGGCAGCTTTTTCTTTCTTCTCATTGGTCCAGGTTGTCGCTCTGTTGAGCCCCTTGTGATCATGTCCATAAATATACTACTCTCGTGGATTTCGTGGCCTGCAATAATTAGAAATCAGTTTCGTCAGAAATACACTTTATTCATTCAATTAGAAAAAACACTTTTACAATAATATGAGACAGGCAACCTGTTTGAAGGACGAAGTCCTAAAATTTCAATAATACGATGATCCGTACACGTTAGCCTCACCGGACGCAATTACGAACAATTTCGATGATATTGACATTTGATAATAAATTTGACCAAATTGATGAAGCTGATTGCATGTTCATATTTCAGATTAAACACCAATATATCCTTTTGAATCATAGCCCATATATTATTCAATGCATTGTTACGGGTTTTAAACAGATATTCATGACCCCGTTCTAGTCACTCTGTAACCTAGATCCAGACACAATTTCGAACGACATCATAATAACCTTTCTAGTGTAAATTATTTAATGACAACTGTTAAAATTGAAAGAGCATTCATTCATTTACGTTCACATATCCATTTGTATATAATACACATGAAATAAAAACCTTTCCTTTATTCATACCATAAATGTGTGCCAGTTTGCATTCGGAATTCCTTGGACTCTTCAATGAATAAGGTACATCACGGATTTTGACATTTTGGGATAGATCAAAGTAAGGAAAATGTATTATATTGACCGTTTTTGTTTTAATTTCAATGTGTTCTACATATGCATATTACCAGAAGATCATATTCTTTCCAATTACAGGCATAAGATAACAAAATATGCGTACCTCAATGAATTTTAGCGATAGATTCCAAGTGCAATTGTCGATCGTTTTCTGTTTACAAATTATGAAAACCCGTCGTCTGCAACATTCAACAACTGTGCATGAATAATTTTCTCCCAAAACACGAGTAATTTAGCAGGGTATCTATTTATAAAAGCATTTTTTTTAATTCATGTTTGGAAAGAACAATTAGGAGACATACTTTTTATTTCGTTCGTAATTGCGTCCAGTGAGGCTATTATCTTTTATTTTGAATGAATTTTGTAGCCGATTTGTTATGGCTCATTTACCTGGCTACTTACTGTATGCCGCTCTTCCTGTCGGAGTTTCGTAGAATGAGATTTCTTTATTAGAATTTTATTATGGGACGAAGTCCCAACTATGGTAGAAATAGCAATATTTTCCATATCACTAATGGCTTACATTTCATGTACCGGAAATGATACACCGGAAACCAATACATGGTTAAATCTGCAGAAAATCGGATGTGCAGTAATCTTGAAGAGTGCAGGACGTTACGTAACCTGGTCATTTCGTACCTAGATCGGGACGTTTCGTACCGGGGTAAACATGTATAGTGAGACGTTTCGTACCTTCTTTTCAACTCATAGATTTGTAATAAACTCGTTAATTAAAATGTTGTATGCATAGTTGAAACTCTGGAGCTACTTCCGGTTATGAATGTTAAAAAATGACTCAAAATCGCAGTGTGTTCTAGCCCATTAATCCTATGCCATGTGACTGACAATATCATTAAACAGAGTTTCATTTCTTCCTCCTCCTGTCCGAAATAATATTTTCTATGAAATTGAGACGTTGGGTTTAGGTCCCCCTATTTGCCCCCTCTTTTAAGAAAGCCTGGATCCGCCCCCGGTCTACTTTGAAAAAAAATTATAGGTTCATATATCTGAGTTAATATTGTTTTAAAAAACAAATATTGGACTTCGTCCCAAATTAGGTAACACCTATTATCATATTAAAAGTTTATTTCGATTTTGCGTAGTGTAAATAATCAAAGAATTGGGAATTTTTCATTGAAATAGATTTCTTTTGCGTTTCTAGATTATCAATTGATCTATTTTTTAAACTTCTGGTGAGCAGATTTTTGGCTATCAATATAGAAGGAAAAATCGGACAGCTTACCGTTAGAAGGACTTCGTCCTTTATAATTCCACAATAACCTTCAATGTCTACCCCTTTTGAATATACTGAGGTGAGATTTTCCTTACAAAAAAACATAACTTTTGCTATACGATGAAGCAAACTTATTTTATTTGCACAAAACTTACTAAAATGCACATAAATATTATATTTTCTAAATTGAAACCTAAAACCGTCTCTCAAAATATTTTATGATGAAGAAAAGGGACCTCTGTACCTGTCCTGTGGTCAAGATAACTGTGGTAGTTAAATTTACCTCTACCAGACTTGGAATTTCTGCATGAGAATTACACAAAGTTGCAAATAATATGCAGGCTAACCCAAATTCAAAAATCTTGTGTCAATTAAGCAGTATGACGAAATTAGTGCTCAGGTTAACATGGTGAAGTATTACACAACAGGAGATTTGTGGTGACCGCTCGATAGCCCGAAGGCCCATTACTCCGAAGGTTCATTAGTCCGAAGGTTCATTAGTCCGATGGTCCGTTAGTCCGAACTTTTTAAGGTCCGTTATTCTTGTTTTTCGACCAAAGGATAGGTATCGAACAGTGTTGAATTGATTTAATATTCAGTCCTTTATCAAATTAAGTAAGAGAAGCAAGATACTCATATTCACATCCTGACTAAACAGTGGTCTATCCAGGTGGGTTGTAGGCTGTACGCCCGGCTTTTGCTAGCAAAACAAAAATGTGTAATCGGCAAATATAGGTAAAACTTAAAACATTTTGTAGAAAACACGCCAAAAATTGCACCAAACCAATGTTTTGTAATTATGGATCCAAGCGTGCTAAGTATAAAAAAAAATAGAGAAAAAAACCGTGTCGTCTCTGAAATATATGGAAATCATTCCAATGAAGTAAACCCTCCACTAAAACTGATCTTAACCAAATATGTTTAAGCTAAAACTTAAAAGATATTATATTTATATATTAAAGCTTAAAAGATATCTAAATATTAGATTATTTTTAAGACCCGTTGTTGATCCAATTAAGAGCTTGTCTATGAGAAAACCATGCAAAACAGTCCGGAAGCAAGGTTGGCCAATCCTTTTCAAAATTTGTTGATAGGTAGACCACCACACAACATTTGCAAATGCATCAACTTTTTTTCAAATTTTCGAATATCATGGCCATAGGAGGCGCCACCTATATTTCTACAATTTTCCCAATAATATGACAAGAAACTAGCCAAAAAAGGTCTGTTTTGAAACCTATTTTATTACTTATAACACAATATTATTAATTAAACCTTAGTGGTAATGAAATATATGTATAAGGAACTTTATATGTTCAATACTTAAATGGACCTCTTTCTTTATCATTCAAGGACAGATAACTCCAAAAACTTGGCAAATTTCCAAATTTTCAATATTACAAAAATAGGCTATGTTCTGAGGGCTATATCTCTGAAGGTAACACTTTAATTGGTTTTATTTTGGTTGTTAGGCTATATTCTTAGACTAAATATATAACTGATAAAAGGTTTTGCTTTGCTTTTGAATACCATCTGCAATATGAGCTATCAAAATCCTCCTTTTTTGTAATAATGCCTAATTTGCAAATATTAAGCTTTGTTCTGAGGGCTATATCTCTGAAGGTAACACTTTAACTTGTTTTATTTTGGTTGTTAATCAATATTCTTAGACTAAATATATTGCAGATAAAATGCTTTGCTTTGCTTTTGAATATTATCTGCAATATGAGCTATCGAAATCCCCCCTTTTTGAAATAATGCCTGATTTACAAAAATAAACAACTGGTATGTTCTGAGGGCTATATCTACTAAGGTAACACTTTAATTTGTTTTATTTTGGTTGTTAATCAATATTCTTAGACTAAATATATAGCTGATAAAAGGTTTTGCTTTGCTTTTGAATACCATCTGCAATATGAGCTATCGAAATCCCCCCTTTTTGTAATAATGCCTAATTTGCAAAAAATAGGCTATGTTCTGAGGGTTATATCTCTGAAGGTAACACTTTAATTTGTTTTATTTTGGTTGTTAATCACTATTCTTAGACTAAATATATAGCATATAAAATGCTTTGCTTTGCTTTTGAATTTCATCTGCAATATGAGCTACCGAACCCCCCCCCCCCCCCCCCTTTTTTGTAATATTTCCAAATTTGCAAAAATAGGCTATGTTCTGATGGCTATATCTACTAAGGTAACACTTTAATGTTTTAATTGGTTGTTAAGCAATATTCTTAGATTAAATATATAGCATATAAAATGTTTTACTTTGCTTTTGAATATCATCTGCAATATGAGCTATCAAAATCCCCCTTTTTGTAATATTGCCTAATTTGAGAGAAAATGCAATCTTTACTCATACATGTACATGTATTTACTGTCGAATTATGCCAAAGGTGTACAATTTGCAACTGATGATTGAGTTAGGACTTAGCACAAAATAAAATGACTACATGAAATATACCAATATCCTTAAAATGACAATACATATGATTTTGGTAGTGCAGGAGTATGGCCAGGATTATCCTAACAAAATCCTTGCAAAAATATAAAATTGCTTTGAAAATGACATATTCAACATGTTCAATGATAAATACACATTCTTGACATTTACATGTACATAAAATAACAAAGTTTGTTTGAGTAAATAAATATAATTTCTAGATTTAACCAAATTTCATATAATCAAAGGGAGATAATTTGCTTAGAAATCAATAGAAAAATTAATGTTTTCTTCACATAACATCAAAATTTAAAATGCTCAATTTATAATCAAATTAATTCATGGGCATCTACATATGATGAACATTTATTGTGTAATAATTCATAAAATCCACAGAACAATATTGAAGGAATTGAACTGACAAGGACGGTAGATCTTTGGAGGATTTAAAATTTGTCCTAGAGATGTCAGTGCTGCATGTTTTCATTCTGCATCAATTTTAAGCACAGTCAGTCCTGGCAGTATTTTTTCCTTTGTGAGTTAGTGTGCAAATAGAAACAAAATTTGGAGCTGGTTTATCCTGTCATTTTGCTGTTGATAAGCTTCATTCAGTGCTTCAGTCATTGTTTCAAGTTTTTCCTCAGAATCATTAAATGCAAATGACAACTTCTTATAAACATTCTGTATAACTATGTCTGTTTGACCTGGTGCAACATATTTCAGAATAACTTGAAAAGCTTCTGTTATAATTTTCGAATAATATGACATTGAACTTTAAGATAGACTTTCCCAAAGCAAACTAATCTGTGAATTCAGCATTGGAAAATGTCTGGAAAATGTTTTCATTGCAGAATTATATATTTCTTTTTGGGCCATATTGTCTTCCTCTCAGTCAGAGTATTTGGGTTCTCTGGGAAAATACCTCTATAGATTGTGATGACTGCTGAATGTCAGAATCTGAAAAAAA
This sequence comes from Bathymodiolus brooksi, assembly GCA_963680875.1. NCBI lineage: Eukaryota > Metazoa > Mollusca > Bivalvia > Mytilida > Modiolidae > Bathymodiolus > Bathymodiolus brooksi. Next base: position 65,432,742 of record OY804584.1, read on the forward strand.
AAATACAATATTAATTATTAAATCATTTAATGATTTATTGCAATCCATCTGACAGTGGTAACAATTATTGAATTCCACATAAAGTTCTCTTTATAGTACATAGTAAGGAGAATATTCTTTTTAATAAACAGCTTCGCATAGCACAAAATAATGAGACAGCAATAAGTCAACTCAGAACATTGAGGCAAGTGTAGACACAGAGTCGATTGACACACTAATAAGCTGGACACCGAAAGACATTCGATAAGTAATGTGCTGGATTCCCAAATATTTCAAGAAGTGTTATTGCTGGTACCGCTAGGTTGTACAATATTTGTATATTTTTCGTTTGTTTGTTGTTGTTTATTTTTTTTTTTGGGGGGAAGGGGTTTGGGGGCTGGTAGGGCAGACATGACCTTCTTCTTTGGATATAATATCAACAGCTTTCAACTGTTCACATGATACTGAGTCACAATATATATGGTTATGGTTCATGGGTACATGTAGTTATCTTTATAGTTCTATTTGATATTTCAAAAAATGACCCCCTTTTGGTTCCTTATACATGTATCTTGAAAAGCATAAGAGCTAGATCAAAACAACTGATACTAAAGTGAGAGCTAGATTTATACAGAATTTGATGAAATAAACCCCATCAAAATCTGTTCAGTAATAACCTACATGTACCATACATCTACCAAGATGATAAAACAGCTCAGTGATCACTGCCATCTATACAAAATGTAGTATACATATCTTCATAATAATATTTATAAAAATGTTGGTTTTGTATGGAGCTTTACTTGTTGCAAGCTTACAGCTAGTCTGGCAATGTATTTTCTTTATTGTTATTATGTAAATCATGTAAAAGGTTGTACTGCAAGTCCTGTGTACATTTACATTTCTGTGTGGTTTTAGTAACTCCCTTCAATTTTAATATTCAGTAAAGGCAAAAGACCTAGGGGAATGATAAGCAAATCAAGAATCATTTTGAAGTTATTGATTTTTTTAATGTTTTATGTAGATCTAGATCCTTCCCATTTTTAAAATATACATAGATTAGCAATTGATAAGATTTTTACCTGCTGTAACTGTAAGAAATGCTATGGATATCAGCCAAAAATCTTTACATGTTGATGCCTGAAATTGAATGCCTCTTAGTCTTGAACATTTCGCATAACTCTTGCTAGTCTTAGCAGGATGAGGAGATCGGTAGGTCTTCTTCTGTCGTTTCCAATAGACTTCCAAATCATCTCTATGTCTTGGACATGTTTGAAAATTTACTATTGAAGTGTCTATTGCAAATATTCCACTTCTATATAGAATAAGAAGATCTTCTGGGGGGGTCAATACCACATGTCATCATGATCATCACAAGAAGTTGGGTAATCTCGTTATCTCAACGAGATTAGAAGTTGGGCACCTTGGCCGTAAATGTCTTTGAGTTGGCTTGTTACATTGGACAACTGAGTCTGAGACACATGTATGGCAGTAGAAGCATAATGTTGTGATGGGACACACTCTGATTTATGAGAGCTTGTGTTTATTGTTATTCAAAAACCGAATTCAAATAAAAATTTTCTTATCTTATACTAAAAAGCACATTTAAGCCAACCTTGGTCATCAGGAATGACATATTTACCGCCTTTCATTCAAGCATGCATTTCCAATGTATTATGTAGACATTGAAGAGTATTTCAGGGGAGGTAACTAAGTAAAAAATGGGGCACCATGAAGGGTATTTTAGTGATGTTTTGTTTAAATTTTGTAATTATTTGTTAATTAAGACTAAAACTAATGCAGTGCAAGTGCCAGTTTACATAATTAGAGAGGAAAGTCTATATGTGGTTTTTATGTTTGGAGCTTAATTAGCATAGAAACAACCATTCACTTCAAATACGTATTTAATACTGACTAAGCATCAACTATTACAAACAAACCATACACATTGACAGAGTTAATATTAATTAAAAGATGTAGACAGATTTATGACACAGATGCTGGAGTTTCTCAGTCTCAAAGTTCACTGTAAGTTCACTGCACATAAAAGACAGATAAATACATAACAATTCCTCCCTGCTAAATGTTTGTATCGGTACACACAAAAAAAAACAATAAATCATTAGAACTGAATGAATGAAATTGTAAAATGTATGAATGAAGTGATATTTTGTTTTGATTACACAAACATGCAAGATTATGATAAACTACACTACACAAAAATAAATGCTTCTGAGGTTTGGCCCCAGAATGTGATTATACGAGGATTATTATGCCTTAACACTGTATAATCACTTCCTAACATTGTCTATATTTCGGTAATGAGTCTTTTCGTCTGTTTACGGATCCTCTCGGGATATCGTCTCTCTTGAACAGCTGTGATTGTACTCGGTCCGTCAATCGGTTTATCATTAATATTGTCTGTTTGAACATCAGTCTTTGTGTTTTCAGTTGTTTTAACACTTGGTTCTTCAATTAGAGGTGTGTTTTGCGCAATGTCCTCTGTAATTTTACTCGGTTTAATCTGATCAACATGTCTTCTCCAGGTAGAACCTAAGTCAGTTTTCACTTTATACATTAAAGGTCCATCAGAACTTTCAATTTGTCCTCCAATCCATTTGTGGTCTTTTCCCTTGTAGTCACGAGCAATAACACGGTCGCCAACCCTAAAGTAACGTGATCTCTCTGGTCTAGACTTTTGAAATACAGTATCCATCTGAGAGTTCATCACAGTGTCTTTTACAGACGGGCGTACTAGACTCAAGCATGAACGTAAGTCTCTTCCCATAAATAACCTCGCAGGAGTCTCTTTTGTCACTGAATGCGGTGTGTTCCTGTAGTTCAACAAGAAGTTTGCAATTTTGTGGCTCAAAATCTTATTGTCCTGTTTCATCGCCCGAATACTATTCTTAAAAGTTTGAACGAAGCGTTCGACTAATCCATTAGTAGCAGGATGAAAAGGTGCTGACTTGTAGTGTTTAATTCCATTTTGCTTTGTAAAGTTCTCAAATTCCCCTGACGTAAATTGTGGACCATTGTCAGAGACAATTTGCTTAGGAATACCAGTTCTACAAAATATCATACGTAATGCTTCAATAGTCTTTGTAGATGTAGCTGTTTTCATCTGGACGACTTCTGGCCACTTCGAATGGGCACATACGAGAACTAAAAACATACTATCCATGAATGGACCAGCGAAATCCACATGGACTCTCTCCCAGGGAGCAGATGGCCACTCCCATGGATGCAGTGGTGCTACCTGCGGCATTTTCTGTGTTAGCTGACACCCATCACAACACTTAACAGTCTGCTCGATTTGACTATCGATTCCGGGCCACCACACGTAACTACGAGCTACGGCCTTCATACGGACTACTCCCGGATGTCCTTCATGAAGCAAGTCTTGAATACGGGAACGCAACTTTGCGGGCACGATTACACGAATTCCCCAAAGTAAACAACCTTGATGAAGTGTGATTTCACTTTTGTGATTATAAAATGGCTTAAGCAGTTCATCATGGTTCCCTTCTTTCCAACCGTTCTTAACTTGCTCATAAACACGTGACAGGACTCGGTCACGGCGGGTTTCGCGTGCAATAGCATCACTCGTAACGGGCAAAGTTTCAAAATGTGATATATGGAAAATTTCTTCGGCATCTAAATTGTCCGAATCATTACAACTCTGAACAGGCATTCTAGACAGTCCGTCCGCGTTTGTGTGACGTTTTGTACTTTTATACTCTATGTCATAGTTAAAACCGGATAAAAATAATGCATATCTCTGCAATCTTGCAGCGGTTGTGGCTGGAATTGCTCGGCTTGGACTGAAAATCGAGGTAAGCGGTTGATGATCGGTTACCAGCGTAAATTTACGTGCAAACAAGTAATTATAGAATTTGCGCACGCTCCAGACAATACCGAGGGCCTCTTTGTCTATTTGTGCATAATTTCGCTCGGATTTGCTTAACGAACGAGAAGCAAACATAACTGGTCGCTCCGAACCATCAGGCATCACGTGGGATAAGACTGCTCCAAGTCCGAAGGGGGATGCGTCGCACGCTAATCTTATCGAAAGCGCCGGATCGTAATGTGTTAAAACCTGATCGGACGTCACAAGTTTCTTAATGTTTTCAAATGCTGCGTCGCATTGGTCTGTCCATTTCCATTTTCGCGTTTTTTCTAGGAGCTCATTTAACGGACGCGCTTCTGTCGCCAAATTTTGTAAAAATTTACCATAATACTGCACTAGACCTAAAAATGACCGAAGTTGGGTAACATTTTCTGGCTTTTTTACCTTCAAAATTGCGTCAATTTTGTCTTGCGATTTTTTCAATCCGTCTGAACCGATTTCGTGACCGCAATAAGTAACATTTTCCTTAAAGAAATAGCACTTGTTAAGATTTGCGCGAAGTCCAAATCGCTGCATTCTGCTAAGTACATTGTCAAGATTTTTCAAGTGTTCTTGTTCCGTCTTACCGGTCACGATCATATCATCGAGTATACATTGGACACCTTCTAGTCCTTGCAGAATCTGATCTATGGTACGCTGCCATATCGCGGGTGAACTAGCGACTCCAAAAGGAAGGCGCGTAAACTGATACAAACCCTTGTGGGTGTTAATCGTAAGCAATTTCATGGACTCTTCGTCCATCGGCAACTGTAAGTAGGCTTGGCGCAAGTCTATCTTACTGAATTTCTGACCGCCGGCTAAATTTGCAAAGATATCGTCGATTTTCGGCATCGGATATTGATCTACTTGTAAGCATGAGTTCAATGTCACTTTAAAATCGCCACAAATTCGGACCCTTCCGTCCTTCTTTAAAACCGGAACGACCGGACTCGCCCAATCGCTTACTTGAACTGGGGTGAGTATGTTTTGCTTTTCAAGCTTGTCTAACTCTTGCTCGACTTTTGGTCTCAATGCAAATGCTACCGGTCTCGCTTTCACGAATTTCGGTACCGCGTCTTGTTTAAGGTGTAACTTTGCCTTAATTCCCTTAACGCAACCGATTTCGTCTTTGAAAACTTCATCACGCCTTGCTAATATGTCCTTCAGAGTCATATCGCACTTGGATTCGTCGCTCGCGATGGTCAATGATTTTATCATTTTCCAATCGAGTTGGATACTTTTCAACCATTCTCTACCGAACAAAGCTGGACCACCACGCTTAACCACGTATAAATTAAGATACGAACACTGATCATTGTACTGCACCTGAACTCGTAAAACTCCCAAAGAATGCAACTTCTCACCAGAATACGTTTTAAGCACTAACAACGATTTCTCGAGCTTTTCTCCTTTGAAATATTTCACATAATCCGCCTCTGAAATTACGGAAACACTACTACCGGTATCTAATTCCATAGGAATAACATTCCCATTGACACACGGTTTAATCCAAATAGAATCATTTCCATGCGAATAAACACTGTAAATCTCAAGATCATCATTTTCTTCATGGTTGAGTGCATGTACTCTCTGATATCTATGTTGAGGTTTCTTCTTTTGTCCTCCAGAACGACACGCTGCACGGATATGTCCTTTACGGTGGCACTGGTTACATGTACTCTCCTTAAATCTGCACTTATCTGCTAAATGGTCAGTTCCATTACAACGATAACAAACCAATTTGGGCTGTGATCGTCCCTGATTTCTTCTTCTGCGGTCACCCCACACTTTATGAACGGGAGTGTCACCTTGAACATTCCGCAATTCTATGGCATCTTTCGTCGCGGTCTCCATTGCAACTGCAATTTCTAATGCTTTATCTAGCGAAAGTTCTCTGATTGTCAACAGTTTCTTCTGAATCTGGTCATTACGTAATCCACAAACAAATCTATCACGTAGAGTGTCATTTAAATTTAATCCAAATTCACAGAATTCTGTTAATTTCCTGAGCTCTGCAATGTGCGCATTAACACTTTCACACTGGAGCTGGTTCCGTTTGTGAAATCGAAAACGTTCCGCAATTACAATTGGCTTTGGCGTCAAATGGTCTCTAAGTAAGTTCACTAGAGTTGTGTAATCCTTTTCTTTAGGCTTATTTGGAGCTGTCAAATTTCTAAGCAAGGTATAAGTTTTGCCACCCAGAAGTGTCAGTAAAGCCGGAACTTTCTTATCCTCAGCAATATCATTCACTTCGAAGTATTGCTCTAACCGTTCTGTGTAACTCGTCCAAGTTTCAACAGTGTCCTCAAACGGTTCTATCCGCCCAATAATTCCAACAGCATTTCGTGGCTGTGCTTCGTCTCCAGGCATTACGATAGCTAACCAAGATGATCTCACAGATGAATTAATCGGAGTCCTCTTAGAATTATCCTCGTCGCCAGTTTTATGTTTGGAGCTTAATTAGCATAGAAACAACCATTCACTTCAAATACGTATTTAATACTGACTAAGCATCAACTATTACAAACAAACCATACACATTGACAGAGTTAATATTAATTAAAAGATGTAGACAGATTTATGACACAGATGCTGGAGTTTCTCAGTCTCAAAGTTCACTGTAAGTTCACTGCACATAAAAGACAGATAAATACATAACAGTGGTGCATAACATTAAGAATATTTTGGTGATTATAGGATATTTTACTCTGGTAGTTGAAAAAGGAGTTCCTTACGGCCACTTTTCACCCCTTTTATTATATTTGCACCAACTACAACACAGATATTATTTATCAAGTATTTTTATGTAATTGATTCAATATAAATATGTGACTTCCAGTCAGTATTGGTGGATTATTTTCAGAAAAAATCCTTCTATCAGTCAGAAATTTTCCCACTTTTGTCTTTAAAATCACCATTTTTCATTTGTTCAAAAAGTACTATAATACTCATTTGCAAAGCAAAACCTTCTACATACTGAATATTCTATCCCTGTCTGTTATAAAAATAACAAAAAGAAACAAATTTAGGTGTTACCTTACAAGTTATTAACTTTTTGGAACACCATACTAAATCATTCCCTTTTTACCTCTCCTTATTTGGAAAGTTGGCACGATGCCAACTTGTATGCTTTAATGATTAAATTGACTTTAAAAGGTTGTTAAGATGTCACAGTTGCCTCTAAAACATAAAAACTACATTATTTGTCTCTTCAATCTAGAATACGGTGGTATTCAAAATGGGCAATTTTACACTTGAATATGCTTACTCTGGTATTTGAATTTGTTCTAAAAATAGAAATGGCTATTTCTAAAAATAGAACGACCCATTTGCACTTTTGATGGTATTTATGGAGTCACTACATGTTACCCTTCAGGACACATATGATATAAATCTGATTTTCCAACCTTGCTTCTGGACGAAATCTTAAATTTTGCATGGTTTTCTCATAGACAAGCTCTTAACAACTGGGATTTTTTGGCTTAACAAACACTTCAGAATAATAATAACTTTATTCAATGCACAATTTTTCCCCGAAGGGTTGAAGGCATATACGTGACAACTTTACAAGGAATATATACAAATTAAACAACGTACACAAGTCAAATAGACAAAGACATACATGTAGTAACAACATACAAATAAAATGAAAACAAATTCAGACTTGTCATTTACTCTTTACGAAATACCGAAAGAGTGCCTTTTGGTACGACACAAACAAGACGATCTCTGAGAAAGGAATAAGAAAACATAAATGCACATCTGAAATTAAGTTTTGTGAGGGACAAGTACATTCCATTAAAAAGAGAATACATAAAATCATTAAACGGACGTTCTAATGTACAACTGATGGTCGCAAAGTACGGAGTGTAACCTCAAATATACATTTATACCAATTATTACGGAATATTGAAAACTCCAATCAACTACCGCAACAACTTAAGCATATGCGTACCAAATTCTACATCTATGTAATTCCAGAATACCGTGTTCCGTGGCTCGACATATACAAGTACCTTTTGCCAAATACGTGTACCAGATGGGGTATTTTAACCAAGTGGTATACTGTAGAGGAATAAACAGTCTGTTGTTAGTGTAGAAATTCAAAAGATTGGTACTTACACAATGTAGGTATGTACACGCATCAGAAACAAAAAATAATATAATATCATAAAAGATCATCAAACAAATGTTTTATGCATATTTATGTAAGAAAAAACGTACGGGTTAAACTAGAAAAAAAATCATTATTTCCTGCAATTTGGGTACTTTGTTGTTTTATACCTTAATTTCTAGTAACACTACTTTAAGATACATGTTTGCACAAGGACGGAAGGACGGACGGACGAACGCAGACCATTACTATGTCACTCCGTCGCTTCGCGGCGGGGGACAAAAAGGGTATACGGATTGAATATATACGTTTATTCAAACCAGAAATAACAGAGTTCAAACGTATGGGTGGCCGACATTAGGACAAACGGACCTTCGAACTAACGAACCTTCGGACTAATGGACCTTCGGACTAACGCCACGGAACCAAGTGTTGTACCCTAGGCCCCTGTAGGCTGTACCCGTTGAATGGCGTATTTTTTTTGTCTTTTTCAACATATTATTTCGATTTCAGTTTCGTGATTGTGAAGGAAACACATTGCAACTATATTGTGTACCAAACTCGGAGAAGTCACACTCATATATGTCTATAGTTAATAGAACGAGTCTTACGAGGATAATTTGAAGCACTGGAACATTCATTCTGGCCATTGCTGGTAGAGTGTATGAGTGACCCGACACGTCATCAAAGGTCATTTTATAGGACTTGTAAATAAATAGCGGGGGAAATCCGGAATAAATATAGACCCGTCACCGACTTTGTAAGGGTTGTTAAAATGTTGGCGCATGCCCAACGCCCCTGACTGTCGACGCTCCCGTATTATTGATAGAAAACGCTAAAAGATGGCGTCCTATTCCAAACCGGGATCAATTAAAATGAATATATGCCTCCAAAAGTTCAATGAAAACGGTTCAGATTATCTTATATACGGATTCGGTAGAGTAAAACTTGATGATACTTGTACATAAGGATCCTTTTTTAGATTTTATTGGCTGAACTTCTTAGCGACCCATTAACTGAATACAACCGCATTGGTTTTTTACCTTTTATCCGAAATTTTTAATTATTCGATACTGTGGGTGTAAATAAGGTGCATATAGTGCAACTCTAAAAAATAAATACAAGTTTATACTTGGTGGTTCAAACCTGGACGTCAATACAGAAGAAAGAAAGAAAATACAATTGGGTTTGGGTAGACATGGTAAAAAGGTAAATGTTAAATTTCGTAATTTTCTAGTCGGGGTCGGATTTTACTGCAATTAATTTTGGCAAGTGCAATTCTAATTTGGCGAGTACAATTTTGAAGCAACTACTTGAACTAGCCAAAATGGCGCGATAAGAGAAAAAAACGTTTCCCACACTGTTGTTATACTCTGGAAGAAGGAGCTTGATCACGTAATTAACGTCATTGATATAGGAAATGAACCTATTCAATGCGTGGAATTTATGGGATGATCACGTAAACTTTTGATTGTCTCTGTTTATATGCCGTGTAAAGGACCACAAAATCATGTACTAGAATTTCAAGAATGCGTAGACATGCTATATGAGATTACTCAGACTTACGGTACCTCACATGTTATTGTCTTTGGGGGAGATTTTAATGAGGATATTATTAATGCATCAAATAATCAAAGAAGCCGGTATATTTTAGATTTTATGGAAGAAAACAATTTTACTACAGTGGATGTGGGAACGACATTTATCAACTCGTCGGGTTCAGACTGTTCCTCGATAGATTACATTATATTTCCAGTTTCATTCAACGATCAGTTAACGGACATTGCGAAAATTGACAATCGTTATAGTCTTGTTTCAGATCACTGTCCAGTTAGAGCAACCATATCTATTGACTTCTCCAAAAAATATGATAAACCATTAGAGCAGAGACAAAAAAAACTGTCAGTAAAGTTAACTGGAACAGAATCGATAAAAATCTATATCAACAAGAAATTGAAAAACAACTAGATAACCTGTGCATTGACAATTACGCGGAAATCCACCTAGACAAAGCATACTATGACATCAATTCGCTAATTGAATCTGCAGTTTCAACAGTTGCACCATCTAACAAAATTACAAGAAAGAAACCAAAGCTAAATGTTATGAATTCTGATATATATAATGCTATCAAGGAAAAGAAGCAAGCGTATTGTATATGGAAATGGAATGGTAAACCACAAAACCCACTTGATCAACTCGTAATTAATAAGAAACTGACATCATACAATCTTAGAAGATTCTGCAGAACGGAAGTAGCACAAAGAAGGATAAAAGAAAGACGGGAATTAATTGAAGCAAAAACTATGGATAATAAACTCTTTCACAAACTAATACGACAACAATGAGGAAAACTGAATAGAGTTATAGATGAACTGCATGTTGGTGATTCTGTCTTCAAAACCGACACTGAAATACTGATTGGACGGAAAAAATCACTTTGCTAATTTAGCAAAAGAATCTGATCATGGTTATCTTGACACTGTTGACATTGAATACAAACACATTATCAAAATTTGCCAGCATGACTTCATTCACGAGATCGTGTCAAAAGAAGAACTCGACAAAGCGGTTGATAAACCTAAATAAGGATAATAACAAAATTACCGAACTCCGAACAATCTTGCAAAGGGAAAGTCAAAACTCATAATTATATAAACAGACAAAATCAGTCAACAACCGGAAAACTGTGAAAACTGTAATGACCCTGACTTGGTACAGGCATTTCTAAAGAAATGGTGGGTTGAATCAGATTTTAAGGCGCTAAACCTCCCGCTCTCATTACGGTTCAAAGGTTCCGGCTGTCACTATAACAGTATTTAAATACAGGAACAAAATAGGTAAAATAGTTGTCAAAGCAGTACCATATTCGATGACGTAAATGTCAAAAATATTTTTACGTCACACATTGATAACAAAAATATCCTTGACATTTTTCTTGACTTCTTTATCTTTATACATGTTCACTATATGAAAATGCATCGCTTATAATCGTTTCTGCAGAGATGGAATATATTTCGACAAGATCTTGGTATCGGAATATAAACTTTTTAAGAGATCGAATAAGGCGAATCTTTTAATAGCCCTGGTCCAGTAGCCTGTTTCTCAGATGAAGATGACGTTTCAGGAAATCAGAATAATTGCTACTGGCCCTTGCATAGCGAATCAATTGCGAAATGTAAACACCATATGCAGGAGAAGCTGGTATATTGCTGCACATGTTTGGAAAATTTATGATTTTAAAATTGAAGTCGTCCCGTTTATCATAAATTTTAGTACTGAGTTGACCACTGTCGTCAAATTCGAGGTACAAGTCCAAAAATGATGCGGACGAAGCTGTATCGGTGGTCTCTTTAACTTCCAGCTCTGGAGGATACATCAATGGAAGAAATTCTGCAAATCTAGAATTATTGATAGATAAAACGTCATCAATATACCTGTATGTGAAATTAAAGGCTCTAGCCTCATGAATCTTCTTATCTTTTACAAGCTTTTGAAGAAACTCCGACTCATATGAGTATAAAAAATAAATCGGTTAGAAGAGGGGCACAATTCGTACCCATTGGTATGCCGACGACCTGCTGAAACAATGTCCCTCCAAAGGAGACAAATATGTTATCGATGAGGAACTCCAGCATACTGATCACTTGTTCGTCGGAGTAGCATGTTTTACCTTTTTGAATTTTGTTTGAAAAATATGTGGAATTGTAGCCTAACACAACAAATTTTGAGCCATAGTTTCTATGACTAAAAGCTTTATGAATTTTTTCTTTTAAGCGGGTTTTTAATTTGTCATGCCGTAGGGTGGTATATAGAGTTGAAAAATCAAAAGTTTTGATGGAGGATACCTAAGAGAAAGATCTTGATTTCAGGTTATCCAAAAGATCTTTAGAGTTTTTCAAAATCCACATGTGATTTATGCCACTACGCGAATAAACAGTTTCACAATATTTCTGTTGTCCCTCAGAGGCAAGTCGAGTGACATATATGGTGTAACTGCAGAATGTATCGCATACGGAGGAGAGAAGCTAAGGAACGTACTGCTCAATTTGATAAATACATCCTTTGAGCATTGTTTATTACCAGATATATTAAAAATTGGAACATTAACACCGATATTTAAGAACAAAGGGATGATTATTGATGCAAAGAACTATAGAGGTATAACTATAACGCCGACGTTATCGAAGATTGTTGAAACCATCATAAAGTTCCGAATTAATCCAACAATTCTTTCAATACAAAATCCCCTTCAAAGAGGATTTACAGAGCACTCGACACCGCTTATATCCTCATTAATGCTTGAAGAAGTTGGAAGGGAGAATGAAGACAACAAGGAACCTACAATTATCGGAATGCTTGATGCAAAATCTGCCTTCGATGTGGTACGACATGCAAATCTCATTCGTAGACTATATCATTACGGAATCTCCAAGCAATGTATCCTTATGATCGATAACCTTTATAGAAATGCAACAACTAAGATAAAAATGGAAAGGAGAATTCTCAGAGGGATTTAAGATTGAGCAAGGGTGGCACTCTGAGTGCAGACCTGTACAAAATATACATAAATCATTTACTGGATATTTTGGACTGTGCTGGTGTTGGAACGAAAATTGGATCCATCAACTGTTGCGCCCCCACCTGTGCAGATGATATAGCGCTAACTGGCAGTAATCCACAAGATATTCAAACCATGATAAATATCGCATATGATTTCAGCCAACGAGAAGGATATTCACTACAACCGACCATAAGTGTGATATTACCAGTGAAAACAAGCAATAAAATATCGCATGAAGATGAAACCTGGACAATGAATAACAACTCTATGCCAATAGTCGACCAAACAGCACACATTGGTATTCAGAGGCATCTTAGAGATTCCAGCATTGCTACTATTGAGAAAAATTTGAAAAAATCAAGGCGGGCATTATACAGCTTAATGCGTTCAGGACTTCATGGCGAGAATGGATTGGACCCAGTAACATCTATTAGCATACTTAGAACCTATGTTATTCCAATCATGTTTTATGGGCTAGAAACGCTTTTAACATCTGGTAAATCCTTTGAAACACTGGAAAAACAATACAAAAAAATGATCAAACAAGTACTGTCATTACCAATTAACACTGCTGATCCGGCAATTTACATACTATCTGGATTGTTGCCAGCAGAAGCCGAAGTTCACAAAAGAGCCATCATTTTGTTTGGATGTATCTGCCGTTCAGGCAAGACCTCCACAGAGTGGAAAATTGCAGAGCGCCAACTATCTATTAAGAACAGTAAAAGCAAAAGTTGGTTTATTGATATCAAGCGATTATTTATAAAATATGGAATTGGCGACCCATATGGATTTTTGGACACTGTGCTATCAAAATATCAATGGAAAAGCCTGATAAAAAGCAAAATACATAGCTATTGGATTTCAACCATCTCAGAGGTACAGTGTATGCAATTTATATTCTTCATTGAAGTACCTGAAAGGATCCTACAAAATTGATCAGTGTCATCCGCTAGCAACGACGATCAGTACTAACATGAGAGATATTATAAGAATTCCAATACGCCTAAAATCGCCACCGGTACATATATTTTACAAGCAAACAGAGCATCATTCAATAGATCTCAACTAAATCCAATATGTCTTCTCTGTGGAAATGGTGAAGAAACTTTAGAACATTTCTTACTAACATGTAATTGTTTAGATGGCATCCGTGCACCGTTAGTTAAAGAGATAATTAACACTTGTAGCGCTCTATTTGCAAATAATAAGTTGGATGGGAACGTTAATTTAATAAGTTTTGGTGAATCCATATGTCTACTCTAATAATGGAGAGTTTACTAACATCATTAGCGAACATTTAGAGCCTCTGTGTAGGTTCCTATGCTTTAGACTTCATACTAAACGCTATGAACTTTTAGGCCTGACGTCAACGAAGATGAGGAAGGGTGGTAGTGCGAAGACATGAACCGTGAATGGGGGTCTTGGGTTGATCGCACTCATTAATTTTACTTGAAGTGACATTTTAGATTTTAAAATCGTCTAAGGACTTTTAGATTTTAAAATCGTCTAGGGACTTTTAGATTTTAGAATCGTCTAAGGACTTTTAGATTTTTGAAATTTTCTAAGGATATTCCGCTATAATTTTGAACGACGTAAATAGTGTATAGTGTACAGTAATACTTAAGTTTTATTATTGTGCATGTGTGTATATAATACATTTTTATGAAAGTGGATATACAACGCTGATTCGTTTTAATTATTGGATTTTATATGAAACCGTACTTCCCGGTCAAGGAGGTGTGCCTAGATTGGCAGAAGTTGATTTTACAGATACAGATACAGTTAGTATGGTTTCTGCGTTTCTTATTGAATATTGCAAATTGAATTATAAAGAAAATATGAACATGATCATATCCTACGCTAAAAAAAATACCAACTTGTTTTAAGAGCTATTTGTTTTAAGGGTTTTTCATTTTTTCCCTATTATCTCAAAATATCTTGCTTATCGATTTGAAACAGGAAGTACATAAAGAACTGTAAATCTATAGTTGTTACGGAATAGGCACGAAAGGAATCCGTAGTGGAAAACCAGACACGGTATTTATAAATTCTGTTAATAATATAAAAAATAATAATAATAATAAATCGTAGACTAAGGCTAGGCACTATGCGTACGATAACATATCCGTTAATTTTCTCCGTAAACTAGAAGTTTAACGAAAACGTTAACGGGTGCGTAAAGTTATGGAAATTTTTAACGGAGACGTTAACGGATGCGGTAGTTAAAGGTGTGTTTGATTCGTCATTAGGCAAATATGGGGGGAGAGAGAGAAGAAGGACTGAAAGCCAACTTCAACTAGTTTTAATCATCGACCATGACACCCTTACTTGGTTCTTGGTTCATTATAAGTCTCTGTTAAGTGTCCTCGAAACTATCAAGTCATAATCCGAAGGTCAGGCCGCAGCCGATGCTTCATCATATATCACGCTGTGTTACTCAAATTCGATTTTATCGTTGTTGCAGTTATGCTACAGTACCCATTAGGGTACACAAGACCTTTGTCTATCCTCCTCCAGTCCGAGCCTTGTGACTTAAAGAAAGCCCATCAAGAGGCTCGAGTTCTTGTTTTCCCTTTTCAGGGCATATAGGGCCTAAGGGCAGATTCCGATGCAAAGTTTCATAATCTGTAGGAGCGTTTCCATCACAAATGAAAATGACGTTTTGTCGACAAAGCCCAGAAGTACATAAAGGCAAAGACACAGAGTAAACGCCCCAGTCGAAAGTATCGAAGATCATTATCGCGTTAACTACTTTCTTCCATTCATTGATCATATCATATCACATCTAAATTCGCGATTTCCCCAAGAACTGAAAACAATTTTCTACGACAATTATCTGGTACCAGCCCTTGTAAATAATGTAAATCCGAAATAGCTAATGACATGAAAACAGAATACACGAATGACTTGCCATACCCAAATGATCTTCCACAAGAGGGTGGCAAAATGTATCCGTTGCAACCTAGAGTTTGTCAACACACTTACAGACCCAATTTCTTATGCTGACGCTGATTTGTACCCAAATGTTCATGTGATTTTAAAGTTATTTCTAACATTACTAGTCGGTTCCTGTACATGTGAGAGGTATTTCTTGGCTCTGCGGCGCCTCAACACTTGATGTAGAGCAATATTGACTGAAGATCGCCTGTGTTGGTTGGCGATGCTTCACGTTCACCGTAATGATACTGTCGGGCAGGTAAATCCAGAAGCTGTTATCAAAAGATGGGATTCGAGTGGCAATAGGTAAATCCATCTTGCATTCCCCTACTAAGTACTATCATTTGAAATAATTCATTAAAATATTATTTTTGAAATCAATCAGTTGTGTTATGTTTAATTTAACATAGAAGCTTCGACGGCGTGGTCGCTATTGACGATAATAAATGGTATACTAGTATAAAGCGTCTCAATTATATAGAAATAGATAAGCAAAATTGCGTTATTTTGGGCAGTTAAGTCACAATTTTCCACTGCCTCCCTTGTTTCAAACCCCTAGTTCCGGTCCTGCATTTAACATGTTCATTTTGTAAAGTGGGCATATGCCGGATTATAATGCTCACTACTTTGAGCGCTGATCTGTAAACAGAGAAAGAAATCCAATAACGGTGGATCCGTTAGTACATGTAATGAAAAGAGACTTCCTCCTGGCAACTAAATTTGCTTACTGACAAAAACAAGTTTGGTATCAATATGCAACCCTCTGATACACGGGCGTGTTCAAAAATGCATATACAAAATGTATGCATTATCCGTATCCAACCCATAAGGTCAAAGTAGATAAGCATTCACAGAATGAAATTTTTATCAAAAACAATAATGTAGTAATTGAAGACAAATGACTTCCCTCTGTGCAATTGTAAACAATAAGCTGGTATATGGGTTTTTATATGAACGGTGTTTATTAGCCAATCACAATCCACAAATTCAAGTTACTAAGCCGAGGATAAGTAAACTTACATGCATACAATACTAGCTATCAAATCTAAGGTTCTCCTACTTCAGGCATAGGTGACCATAGCCGATTTTGACTATCCTGTTTAGGCCCCTTGGCTTTATTGCTCTCCGAGACTTCTAAATTATTTGGCTTTCCAAACTTTTGATTTTAAGCGTACCTGAAACGCGTCGTGCGCACTAAATTTGATATCTATGCATGTACGTTTTTATTGGCAATTTTAACAAATCATCTCGTTTTCTAAAAACAGTTATTACGTAAATATATAGCAAATGTGTTTCCTGGTATCAATAAATCAAAATTTATTATTTACAACTACGCAAGGTTTTTTCAAATTAATTGCATGCATGTCTGTTAGACGTTTCATCGTATCGGTGACACTTCCGACATTACGAAGAAAATAAAGATAAGGACGGGCGTGTCCCCGAAACGTAAATAAATACAACATTAATACTTCAAATGAAGGTGTGGAACGTTTGTTACTCAAAACCATATAGATTGCATATTCATGATTTTTGTTTATTCTTATTTCTACGTTATCTAACAACAAAGGTGCTGGACTGGGTAATCATGAGCTGTTAATATCATGGTTAGCTGTCAATTCTATCACAAGCACACGACCTCATCTCAAAGTTAAATAAACGCTGAAACAACGAAGCGACGTTATATCAACCGTGTTTCAACTTTGAAATCAAGTTGTGTTCCTGCAAGTGTTAAACACGTCGATGTTCGGAAACATAAGTGTTTCAAGATTCTAAACATTGCTTGTAATTTGTTCTTTTCCCTTTTGGTCACTGTATTGTCTGTCCTTCTTCTATTTAAGGCTTCTGATTACCCCTTTGGTATCATCAACTTTTATTTTGTCCTGCTTTACAACAATATGCTCGCTCTGTTGATTAGTTAGCTGTTTTCGGCTTTATTTGTGTGCTTTTTGAATGTTTCAGATCAAACCATTGGATCAAAATTTAATATTTACAACGTTTGCGTTTTCGTAACTGGGTCAATAAATTTTGAATGGCAAAAATTAGTTTTGGTCACTGTATTGTTTGTTCAACGCCTCCTTGGCAATTTTTCAGCTATATCATGACGAGAGCAAGTTAATTTTCAATGAGATGATGATACGGTACGCTTTGTTCTAGACCAACACGTTTAGTTGTATTTTTATAGTGCTAGCTCACTGAAACAACAGTCCGCGGTTAGACATGTCGCCCTACTCGGACACATTATCCTGATTCCGAGCAAACCCGTCTTTGTTCTTTCTCCTTAATGATGCGTGATTAGTGGAGAAGCAACACATACCAATTTTATAGTCTTTTGTTTGCTCCGATAGGGGCTCGAACCCACGATCTACCACACTCGAGGCGAGCACGCTGACCATTACACCATCGATGCGGCAAAATGCAATACTGAAAGGAGGTGCATATGTACATTGCCAAATGGTTTTAAAACAATACGATGATTTGAATGTTTATAGTGCTAACTGACGGAGAAACAACAGTCCACAGATGCGCATATCGTGCCAGAGGGACACATTATCTTATCTCCAAGCCATCCAGTCTTTGTGCTTACTGCTTAATGCTAGTTGAGTGCTTAATAGTAACTTCCTATTGGATAACTCGATACAACATTGTGTGATAAAGTTTGTCAGTGACTTGCGGCAGATCGGTTTGTATTCTCCGTGTAGTCCGGTTCCCTCCACCAATAAAACTGACCGCCACGATATAACTGAAATAGTGTTGAAAGTGGAGTTTAACACACACGCCCTCCCGCTTTTCCTCAAAATTGTATCAACAGGTGTTTGGCCCATGTGAAGTTCACGTGACTCCATTGAGACATTTAATATATAATTTCAAATAATATATAAACATTTGATGTATTTGTATAATTGACAATCGAGAGGCGTTATTTTACATAAATTCTGGCTAATTATTTTGATTTAATATCCTTTTAATATATCATTATGGCCAAGTACAGACAGAAATGGAGGACCTTTGTTCCTGGCCTACATGCCAACGGCATATCCGGCAGTAAGTAAGTAAGTATATCATAATTATAACTGAATTGTATATTAAAAGTGCATATAACTTAATTAAGAAAAAAATATTAAAATATTTGTATACATTCATATTTTTTTCTTTTACCGAAATAGAAACAAATCTGCATCCTGTTCAATATCATATATCATTTTTTCTAAATGTTTTTTTTTTGGTTTAATATAAAAGTACATAGTCCTATATATGGTGTATTGACGTAGTTGTATCCCTAATATTAGTTGGTTTTTTTGTTCACTCGAATTCGCCTGTGAAATATATTTAATAAAGTATATAATTTATAAACCATAATTTAATGACTTCAAACTATTATCAGTCTTATAAAGATAATATTTCTGACATTTGAACTTGTCATTATATAAGCGGCAAAATTTGAATTGTTTTGTCCAGTACTGATACTTATAGATTAATACATGGCCTTTTTCATATTGCTCTTGTTATCAGCACGAGACCTTGATATCGGCCCGGAGGGCTTTAGCTCGATGGACGATATCAGTCGAGGGCTGATGACAATAGCAATATGAAAAAGGCCATGTATTAATCTATTTATCACATATTTTGCCAGGGCAGATAAAATGTTATTGCTCTTCACAAGAGGGCAGATAACATGTTATTGCCCTCGTAAAATGTTATTGCCCCGGAGGCAAATAACACGCCGCAAATTATGCTTTTATTACACATGCAAATTCGGCGTTATTTCAATAAAATATGTGATAATATATATTTCAACAACAAGAAACTGTTCGCCCCATGGGCGGCCTTAGGAGGTGCGGGGCCCAATGCAGTTCTCTGTCAAACCTGAAGTGTTTTGTTGTGTGTATAGCCAAGAGTAAATAAATCCAGCTCGGGGCCCAAATGGGAGCAATTGGTTCATTCGGCTTAAAGCCGACCCTAGTGTGCACAGTAGTCAATGTTTTGGCACTGATCTGATTTATAGGATACATTTATCATTGACATTTACAGTTCCTAATAAAAACGTAGATATCAAATTTAGTGCGCACGACGCTTTTCTGGAATAACCTTCATCAAGAACGCTCAGTCAAATGTTTGAAAGCCGAATAATTAAAAGGTTTTTGGATGGAAGAAAACCAAAGGGCTTAAACATGACAGCCAAAAATCAACTAAAGTTACCCATGCATGACGAAGGAGAATCTTAGTTTTAATAATAACTAGTAACAGTAAACCATGTCATCACCGAAGCACTTGCTACTGGGCGGATGATACTCTCAGGAACTAATAGTCCACCAGAAGCTATATCATGGCGACAAGATTGAGTGGTGGAAGAAGCCAGAGTATCTGGAGAGAACCACCGACCATGGGCAAGCAACTGGTAAACTTTATCACTTGTGGTTGCGAGTCGAGTGCACCTTTTTGTAATTTACAAAGCCGGGCGCGAACCCACGCCGTATTGGTGATAGGCTTGTATGATTTGTTAGGTATTCCAACTACCTAACTCATTGAGCCACCCGGGCCCTTCCACCAGAAGAGGTATCAACACTAGGCAAATAACAGTAATATAAACGTAGGTATCACATTTAGTGCACACGACGCTTTTCTGAAATAACCTTCATCAGGTACCCCCAAAGTAAAATATTTGAAAACCAAATAATGTAAAAGTCGTCTTTGGGAGAAAGAAAATCAAAGGGCTTAAACAGGATAGTGAAAATCGGTCACGGGCACTTAGGTCAGAGGGAGGAGAATCTTAATTTTAATAATAATTACATGATTTAGAAATTGCAAATTTTGGTAAAAATATATATTTAATAAACCATGTCAGCGCCGAAGCACCTACTACTGGGCGGATGATTCTTCCGGGAGCTAATAGTACACCATAAGAAGTATCGAGGTACCCGCATAGTAAAATATTTGAAAACCATATCATTTAATAACAGTCTTTGGGAGCATGGAATTCAAAGAACATAAACAGGATAGCAAACATCGTATAAGATCACCTATGACTGAGGGAGGAGAATCTTAGTTTTAATAATGATAACATGATTTACAAAATGTAGAAACTTTAAGTTTCGATTAAAATATATATCTAATAGTCCACCACAAAAAGGATATATTCTAATTAGGAAAAATTTTGTTTTATTTAGGAAAAAAATCCCATTAGATATTTCAAAATACTTAATGTCTGTCGAAAGTGGCGTTAAACACCATACCCACCTTAATGTCAGCAGGAACATACATATTTTAGGATATTTTAAAACCAAAATTTGATGACATTGTGGTTTTATATAAAATAAAATAAAATGCTTGGTTAGAAAGTAACCACCTGAATTTGTGTTCAATCAAATGTAAAAGAAAGAATTATCTAGAGTTGATAACTTAAAGAGGACTATTTTTTTCATAAATACCACTAAATGTATGCTGGTTTTTGGAGGTATGATTCAGGTTGGGTGCCGCCACTTCCATGAGATATGATTGGGTACCAATTATAATTGGCGGAAAATGGTTCGTATCGAATTCGTGCAGTAATTTTCCAAAGATGTTGATTAAAAAGCAATTTCTATAGACATTAGACGGAAGCGGGTTAAATAATTCAAATGATAAAGATTTACGAATAATTTATGTTGATTGGTAAAAAATCGAACCAATCAATAGGTAGTAAATTTCAAATTGGAAAAATATTTAAAAAGCAAAATAAAAAAATACGTATTCAATATATATTTAATGTATCTAGACATAGTGGCAATTAATAGGATATAATATAAATATTAAATGAAAATTATATGAAATGATTTAACCCAAATTTCACGAAGATAGCAAAAAATACCACACTACCAGAACAGTTTCAAAAATTTAAGTTATTTCCACTATTACGATGTTGACCTGATGAAGGTTATTCCAGAAATGTGTAGTGCACTCTATATTATATATCTACGTTTTTATTCAATAATATTTCAGCTATATCATGGAGATCTGCTTTATTGTTAGAAGAAGCCAGAATCCCGATGAAAAGCGCCAAAAATATCATACGAACTCGAACACTGTTACTACACTTCAATATACAATATCATATATAAAACATTATCTTAATTATAATAAATAAAGGTAATAACAAAATTACCGAACTCCGAACAATCTTATAAAGGGAAAGTCAAAACTCATAATTATATAAACAGACAAAATCAGTCAACAACCGGAAAACTGTGAAAACCGTAATGACCCTGACTTGGTACAGGCATTTCTAAAGAAATGGTGGGTTGAATCAGATTTTAAGGCGCCAAACCTCCCGCTCTCATTACGGTTCAAAGGTTCCGGCTGTCACTGTAACAGCAAAACAAGACCACTAAAAAGGTTCTTTTTCTGCTAACATTCTTAATAAAAATAAGGTAGCAAAGTACACAAAGCCTTTTTTTTTATTTTTGCCTTGGTTATACAGGACAAGATCAG
Source organism: Bathymodiolus brooksi (assembly GCA_963680875.1). Classification (NCBI taxonomy): domain Eukaryota; kingdom Metazoa; phylum Mollusca; class Bivalvia; order Mytilida; family Modiolidae; genus Bathymodiolus; species Bathymodiolus brooksi. The sequence goes on from OY804584.1 coordinate 65,454,693, forward strand.
GATTTTGACAATGCTTGTCCAAAATGGAAATAAAAACTGTAGGATAGCCACTAAAATTTAAGGTAAGTAGGGTTAGCGGAAGCACATTTTTTGTTTTTTGTTGTTTGCTTGTTTGTTTGTTTGTTTTTTTTTTTTTTTCTGGCTTGAGCTATTCGGCAATAAATTAATAAACACAGACTACCCAATTGTAGAATCATGTTGTGTAACGCCATATGACACGGGATTCAAACTACTTTTTTAAGGTTAGTGGTTTGGTGTTTAACGCCACTTTCAACAACATTTCAGGAACATAAAAGGCGGTCAGTTTTATTAGTTTAAACATATTTTATTGTCCAAAAACATGACAATGATCAGATACAAGTTTTGCAACTTACAACATCTTCTCCTTCAGTTTTATTGGTGGAGGAAACCGGAATACTACAAGAAAACCACCGACCTGTCGCAAGTGACTGACAAAATTTACCACATAATGTTGTATCGAGTACACCTCGCCATCAGCGAGATTCGAACTCACAACATCAGTGGTGATAGGCACTGATTGCACAGGTATCTGTAAATCCAACTACCATACGATCACGACTGATATGGCTGACAAATTCCTCACTTGGCGTTAGGAATCAATAGCACACTCGCCCAACATTTGTTTGCTTTAAGGTTGAAAGTGGTGAATTTTTTTTATGAATATAAGCAAACAGTAAACAGAATAAAATCGACCATCCCTTTGCAATTACTTTCTACCAAAGACTTAAACATTATTTGGCTTATTTGAAGTAATCACTTCGAAAGTTTTAAGGGTCACAAATGACCTCGGATATGTTTCATCTGTCGTAAACACTTCCCGGGTCTTTCCTCATTCATTACTTATCACCGGGTTTGTCACTAGATTAACACGACGGGTGTCACTAGAGGAGCAGGCATTGTTCACCCTTCCGGAGAACCTGAGTTCACCCCCGGTTTTCATTGGGGTTCGTGTTACTTGATCTTTAATTTTATGTGTATGTTTTCTAGATCGTTGTTAGGTCCTTTTTACTCTTTCTTTTTGGCCATTGTCTTTTCGTCTTCGGTATATGGATTCTGATTACCTCTTTGGTATCTTCAAGCTCTTCTTATTTGAGAAGCGCACTACATTAGATATCTACGTATTAGTTACTGTCACTGGATGGATGCTTGTGCTGGTGGACTCTTAGTTTCCAAGAGTATCGTATGCCCTGTAGACAGTGCTTTGGCACTGCCATGGTTTTATAGATATTTAATAATATAATTTATTCATTCTAAAGCCAATCATTCTCGAGTATAGACAATTTTAACCGATTTTTCTATGCTGTTTTTGGCTTTTTGGTTACCTTGCTCCCACAAACTTTCAAATCAGTTGATTTTCAATTTGTTGTGTACCTGATGCAGGTCATTCTAGAAACTCGTCGTGCGCATTAATTTAGATATCTACGTTTTTATTGAATACAAGTAAATTGTGTTGACACTTTTCAACATATTAATCAAATATAATAATATTTATAACACGATGGGTGCTATTAGAAGAGCAGGAACTGCTTATCTTTCAGAGCACCTCTGCCTTCACCATGGTTTTTTTGTGGTGCTCGTGTTGCTCAAGCTTAATTTTCTGTGTAGTGCTTCGTTGATCATTGTTTCTACTTTTGTCCTTTTTGTTTTGGTCTGTGTTTTGCTCGTCTTCATTCGATTTACGGCGGCTTATGATCTTCAAACCTTTCTTCAGATAGAAATTATCCTCTAGTGTTGTACGAATACATAAGGATATGAGCAAACATTTGCCTAATTGGTATCCTAACTATTAAGCATATTTATTTAATGTCATAATATAATTTCACGTAATATAAAGTAATGCATAACCATTGGTTGTTGTTGAATATGTTCACGTATGTTTCATTAAAATATAGAATCACTTTTTATTGGGCAGAGTATTACAGGATAAACATAATATATGAAAGGATAAATATTACTCTAAATCTCATTCAACTAGACTCTCTTTAACTCCAACATTTTCTGTCTAGCCACAATGCATAGCCTCCGTGACAACCCCCATGAAGAGCATGCACTATTGGCCTTCTGGGGACGCTCTATGTAGATCTGTGGAGGCCTGGAAATTGTCACGAGTGCCCAGTGACTTATTTATTCTTACAACAAAAACATCTTGAAATATAGACGTGTTTTCATTAAATTTGCACTTTAGTAGGTAAACATCAATATGATATTATATTATATTTTTTCATTTAATGATTATAAATATGAATAATTAAACCATAATACCGGATATTTACAAAACATGGTCTGCAATTTCTTACAGTGACGTAATATAGGTTCAATAACACTTTAAACTTGTACTTCAGGTAATAATGTTTTTTTTATTATCATTTCGTTTATGAATATTTGTCCTTAGATAATTTGCTCCGTGAATATTTGAATATTCTACACATAATTTTGTATTCATAGATTGAGGTGGGGTGGGGCAATTCTGCAAAGAAAAACATTTCATTACTGTAGGAGAAACTATGTGTTTTTAGTATTCGTATTGATAAGGGCTTAACCTATTTAATTAAACAGATAATTAAAAGAGTAATAAATGGAAAACAAACAATACCACACTGTCATCAAATAAAAAAAAATCATATACGGAGGCAAAATCTTTCTGACCCAAACCCATCCCCTTCTTAGTGAGGTGATGCTCCCATGCAAGGGATTCACCATACGGATAGAATGTTAATCCTCACATATAACAGGGCGAACAGCGTTGTTAATAAATAAAAAAGACGTCTTATTCTTGAATAAACATTAGAGAGTACCGAAGGGGCAATCAGCAATTGTCAATCCAGAGAAACTGGAAACATAGAGTACACAAGACGAAGACAAACAAAGCAAAAACACACTATGTGTTGGACATCAGTATTCCCAAGCAAACATAAATGACGTAAATATATTTATTCTTTGTGATACAGAAGTTGTCATATGTATAATATTAGTTGTATTAAGGAAAACCTATGGCCCCAACCATTATTTTAAAAGTCATATCTTCAAACATCTACTGGTTAATGTAAATGTGACTAAAATATCAAACAATTGACAGGACTCCTTTCTTTTGTACATGTGGATGACAGGAAATTTCAAATTTAACCTCTTATTGTGAAATTGTTTTGGAATTTATAAATTTATCTCTTCACCCTTGAACTTACAAAATACTTTCATAATCTGGTTAAAAATCGTAGATAGTGCCTTAACAACATGTATGTTGCAATTAAATAATATACATTTGTAATTATTATCAAAACTAAGGTTCACATCTCTCAGGTCATAGGTCATGACCATGGCCGATTTTGGATATCATGTTTAAACACTTTTTATTGCTCCCTACGACTTTTAAGTTATTTGGCTTTCCAATCTTTCGGTTTTGAGTATACTTGATGAAGGTTATTCCGTGTTTATTACAAATGGACAACGATCAGCGGGTACAACTGTTAAACTAAGCAACTATGCAAAGGTTAAAGCGAACATATTTAAGTGGTTGCTAACACAATATAGGTAACCTGAGGGATGTCTTATAAGAGGCGGGAACTGCTTGTCCTTCTTGGGCGCCTGGGTTAACACCCCCCCCCCCCCCCCCAGTGGAGGGGTTTGTGATCCGTGTTGCTCATCGTTTTAGTTTTAATTTGTTTTTGTCTCCGTCCTGTGTCTTGGAGACCCAATCTTGTCAGCTTCTCTGCATTGTCCATTCTTGATTACCCCTTCGGTTTTCTCTAATGTTTATTTCCGAAAAATATTTTTGAAAGATTAAAACTTACTTACTGATAAAATTGAAAATCTGAATAAAATAAGCAACAGATTTTACTAATAAAAATGTATAAAGATAGATCTTGGTAAAATACTTATACCGAGAAGAGAACAGCTTACTTCTACTAGAATTACCCCCTTTTGTAACTTCCTATTTACATATTTATTTTCAATAGATGATCACTGGCGCTCGTTTCACCCCTCCCCCATTTTAACTTTAAGCTTATATATACATATTTATTTTCAATAAAATTATTTCATCTCTTTTTTTTCTTTATTTTTTCTTTATTTAACTTGTTCGTGTCCATATTCATACAATCTTATGTTAACAGCAACTTAAATGTGGATAATAAGAGTAGATATAGGACTGACACATGTGATGTTAACATAAGATTGCATGAATATGGACACGAACAAGTTAAATAAAGAAAAAAATACAAACATACAAAATACATTAGAACATTTGAATATCACGTAATAAATGGAAAGTAGAAGAAATATTGTGATTTTACACATATTAGGTCAACTGACTTGCTGACCACTTTGTGTGCATTTCGTGGATCTGTTGTATTCAGATGAACAATGGCTTCACTGACTTCACCCCCGTTTTTTTCGTGTATTCATGTTGCTCAGTCTTTATTCTAGTTTCGGGTTTGTAGAACATTGTTTGTGGTGTTTGTAGAACATTGTTTGTGGTGTTTGTAGAACATTGTTTGTGGTGTTTGTAGAACATTGTTTGTGGTGTTTGTAGAACATTGTTTGTGGGGTTTGTAGAACATTGTTTGTGGTGTTTGTAGAACATTGTTTGTAGTGTTTGTAGAACATTGTTTGTGGTGTTTGTAGAACAGTGTTTGTGGTGTGTGTAGAACATTGTTTGTGGTGTTTGTAGAACATTGTTTGTGGGGTTTGTAGAACATTGTTTGTGGGGTTTGTAGAACATTGTTTGTGGTGTTTGTAGAACATTGTTTGTGGTGTTTGCAGAACATTGTTTGTGGTGTTTGTAGAACATTGTTTGTGGTGTTTGTAGAACATTGTTTGTGGTGTTTGTAGAACATTGTTTGCGGGGTTTGTAGAACATTGTTTGTGGTGTTTGTAGAACATTGTTTGTGGGGTTTGTATGACATTGTTTGTGGGGTTTGTAGAACATTGTTTGTGGGGTTTGTAGAACATTGTTTGTGGGGTTTGTAGAACATTGTTTGTGGTGTTTGTAGAACATTGTTTGTGGGGTTTGTAGAAGATTGTTTGTGGGGTTTGTAGAAGATTGTTTGTGGGGTTTGTAGGACATTGTTTGTGGGGTTTTCTTTGCCGTTTTTTTTTTTGTCCATTATATTGCATTTCCTTCCTCAGAAACGGCATCTTATTATACATTTGGTATCTTCAAGCTTCTATAGCAAATATTTTGAAAGTCCTCATCGCCTTGGCATGTAAGTGGTCTCGTTCCAAGTAGAATTTGGAATATCATTTGATCTTCGTTTGAAGGGAGATCTAAATAGAGATCTAACGGAAGGTGTTCTATAATTAAATTCCTTCAAATGTCCCTGGTTGATGCAATAGATAAACTGCCATAGAAAAGTTTTGAAGATACCAAAGGGGTAACCAGAAGCCGTATATCGAAGAAGGACAGACAATACAATAGCCCAAAGACAAAGAACAACAGAACAAACAACAATCTACAAAACATTACACGGAAAACTAAAGATCCAGCAACTAATAACCGGTGGTGAACTCAGGTGCTCTGGAAGGGTAAGCAGTCCTACTCCACTAGTGACACCAGTCGTGTTACTCTAGTTACAAACCCGGTGATAAGTCATGAATTAGGAAAGGATCGGGAAGTGTTTACGACACGTAGAACATATCCGTGGTCATTTGTGACACAGATATTCCGTAAGGGAAAGCAGTTCCTACTCCACATAAGGCAATCGTCGTGCTACTCTTGTTACACATCTGGGAGAAGACTTCACAAGTTGGTAAAACTTGTGTCCTATCCCTTTGGTTAATTTAACAAATAAAAGCATCATAAACTAAACACATCTGGAGATAAGTCATTAACGAGGAAAGGATCGGAAAGTGTTAATGACAAGTGGAACATATCCATAGTCATTTATTGCACAGATATTCCGTAACGGTTAACCAAGTCATGGTGGCGACCGTGAAACCTTCAAAGTGATGACTTCAATTTAACCGATGGCTTAGTAGCTTCCTTGTTAGTAGCAACACTTCTATCAAGGAAATCCTGATTGGAACCACAAGCTCTATAATAACGGATCAACTGAGAGATAAATACTCCAAATACACAGCTTATGGAAGACAAGTCATTTTCTTTTGGAGATTTCAGAAGTTTTCCGATTCAAGGCTACCAAGCTCGCACAAATATCTGATATAGTTGCAGTGGGAAAATGTTGATTGTGTTTTACAATAAAATGTTGTTGTCTATTTAATACAGACAAGTGAATTGTGTAGTTATGAAAAATAAATATTCTAGATACATGTATCATATGAACAAAAGTAGCTGTAAAATACTTAGTATTATTATGAAAAGAAAGTTTAAACAGTGATGGTTTTCAATTTCAGAAAAACAACCAACCACCTCTCGCCTTAACTCACTGAACACCAAACATGGGGAGCACGACATATGACATTGGAAACCCAGAGCCTGGTTTGAGACAGACACACAAATATGGCGGGGTTAAACCAGCTAATGGGATCCCTACCCATCCTTGATAACTGGTTCTCCAACTGTAATACATCTACATGTGTAATCAAACGATGAGAAAACCTTCTGTGATTCGCATCCACTAAAAAAGACCACATAGTATTACAAAAATGAATGACAATATAAACATGGACAGTACAATGAATACTCTTAGGACAAAAAATCATAACCGATATTTCTTACAAATTTAATATCTGTTAGTCATGAACATCTAAAAACATTGATGGTGTTCGTGGAAGAACAGAGCAAATACATCATCAATTTGTTGGAATCAAATATTGAAAACGTAATATAATATGAAAAGAAATATAATTGCCAGTTTGTCCCAGCAGGTTGTCTATATTTTTAGTAAAGTAATCCTGCATCAAAGAGTGAACTCTAACTGCTAAATTATAGCCTATGCGAATAAAAATTTTCAAGTATTTAACAAGTTCAGATGTGTCATATTTGAACTGCTTAGCTTTGTTAATTATGTCGCCATAAAATATGGATGGTAAATTCCCTTTTTTGATCAGATATCTGCATGTGGAATTGCATCTATATACAAGATTTCTATAGCGGTAATAAAACGTAGGGAAAGTTTTCAGTAATTTATGAAAACATGAAAACAGTAATCTTGTTGTAAAAGTTTTTCTGTTTTCACGGGTTACGGTCATTGAAGTCAGAAACATTATTACAAATACATGAGAAACAAATATATAAAATGAAAAACAAAATCATACCACATTGTCGATACAATTCCAGAACCAAATATCAAAACAAATTCATACCACACTGCCGGAACAATTCCAGAATCAAATATAAAAACAAAATCATACACATTGTCGGAACAATTCCAGAATCAAATATCACACTGTCGGAACAATTCCAGAATCAAATATCACACTGTCGGAACAATTCCAGAATCAAATATCAAAACAAAATCATACCACATTGTCGGAACAATTCCAGAATCGAATATCAAAACAAAATCATACCACATTGTCGGAACAATTCCAGAATCAAATATCAAAGCAAAAGCATACCACATTGTCGGAACAATTCCAGAATCAAATTTCAAAACAAAATCATACCACACTGTCGGAACAATTCCAGAATCAAATATCAAAATCGTAGAAAGAGGCAAAATCGATACAACTAACTGAGAAATGAAAGCGTCGTATGACGGGACAAAAGAAACGTCACCCTAGTCGTAGTATTTGAATATTCATTAGCAGGGCCCGTCTTAAGCCAATTGGACCAATTGAGCCTCGTTCTTAAGAGGTCCCGCACTGGAGTTATCTAATCTCGGCTGCCCAAGTACAGACAACAACACACCGCATGTCTTACAGAGAACAGCAATAATTATGATTTTGCTATGGAGCCCTGTGCCTCCTAAGGCCGACCATGTTCATTAGAATTTCACATTTAACAAAATTTGGTTCGTTTCTCATTTAATTGTATTACATTTTTGTATAGGATTTCCAACGTTATATTTCTAGTAATGTTTTTGTTTTGCTTTGTGGGTCTCTGCATTTTGTTTTATATATACATGTACATTGTATATTTATTTTACCAAAAAAAATATACCCGACCCTCGTTAAAAATTCAATGATTGCTCCCTATAGCCACATACACCATATATATATGCACTGTTACATACAATATTGTGCATTTATTTATTAGCGTGTTTAATTATATGTGTGTGTGTCAAAGTTGATTGTTTATATGTATATTTATAATAAATATTTTCTCAATATATGGTAATGATATTAATATTTTACAAATTCTGAAAATTAATAACTCTTTAAAAAGATGCACATTTAAAGGGGCGTTGACATTTTTTGTCATTTTTCATAAATATATTACTTAATATATCTTAAAGGGACCAAATTATTTTCTTCATTAGAAAATCATATTTTTTTCATATTTTCTCAAAATATGAATTTTCATTGGTTCCTTGATTAATATAAATAGTTTGATTCTACCCGTATCAAATGAGTATTCTGCTTGCAATGACTATGTATGCAAGATATGCCACCAGGCTTGGAATTTTACTATGCGGCTTGTTATGTAAGTCTACAAAAGAATTATAGTTAGTTTTCTAATCTGCTGTTTATCAGCCATAAAGCCAGGTTCTTCATTAATGATTTCTGTGATTTTTATTTAAAATGCGTAATTATTGTGTTGTAACTGTATTTAAGGAAGTTATGGGTTATGGTGTTTAACGCCACTTTCAACAATAGTTAAGCTATATAGTGGCTGTCAGTATTAAAATAGATATTAACGTTAAACTCCTCTAGCTTATAATTGTAAATGCGTTTCCTCTTTTTCATGTTGCTTGTTTCAATGAAATATGATTTTTCATTTCTTTGAACATTTTATTTCATGCAGTAAAAGTAGATAGAATAATGTACATACAGGCTACTGAATATTGTTCGCCATTCGGGGATAGGGTGTTAAACGCCACTTTCAACAATATTTCAGTTATATCGTGACAGTCAGTTTCATTGGTGGAGGAAACCGGAGTACCCGATTAAATCGGTAATTTGGACCAGCACTCTTAATCGAATGTTCTTAGTGCGGGCTCACTGAAACAACAGTCTGCGGGAAGACATGTCGCTCCACTCGGACACATTATGATCATTCTGATTCAATTGGTCTTTGCTCTTGCCTTCCCCCACCGAATTAAGCTCGAACCGGCGAGCACGCTAACCATTACACTACTGGTGCGGTTACTGTTAGATAGGTGCTAAATAATTATAAATTGTCATTCATGTTTATTTCAAGAAACTTTGGTTAAGGGTGGTGTTTTCAACAATGTCAGCACAATAGCCCGCACAACCATTTAATTTTTCTATAATTCACAGCATCATTTACTGGTGTAGTACTTTGCTTAGCAAATCATTTGTTGCTTCCTGTAACACAAGCAATTTTTTTTTCGACGGCAATATTTTCAAACGATGAAAAAAACAGCAGAAAATAAATGACTTTTTTTTTTGTCCAAAACCGCAGAAATAACCGGTTATACGATATATAGCGAAGGTATTGGGTGTAACAAAACATGTGCATAAACCATAACACGTTAAGTTGGTTATCGCTTGCGTGGTGTTAGGTTTTTTGTCAGAATTCAACCATTTTAGCGATTGAAATACACAAGCCAGATCTTAATTGAGATGAAATACTGCACGGGTTTGATTGTGTAATATACATTACGGTAAATATCCAATTATCAACAATAGAAAGCTAGGGTTAGAGCTATGATGTTTAACGCCACTTTCAACAATATTACAGTTATATCGTGGCAGTTTGTTTTATTGGTGGAGGAAACCTGTGTACCCGGAAAAAAACCCTGACCTGCCATAAGTCACTGATAAACTTTATCACACAATGTTGTACACCTCGCCCTGACCGGGATTCGAAATAACAACAATAGTTGTGATAAGCATCTATTGCACAAGTAGTTGTAAATCCAACTACCATACGATCACGATCACGACGGCCCCTTTTCAACAATATGTCCGTTATATCGTGGCGGTCAGTGCAAGATATATCACGGTAAATATCCAATTATCAACAATAGAGGGATAGGGTTAGAGCTATGATGTCTAACGCCACTTTCAACAATATTACAGTTATATCGTGGCGGTCAGTTTTATTGGTGGAGGAAACCGGAGTACCCGGAGAAAACCACGAAATGCCCAATTAATATGAATCTACAGCACATATATTGTACTACATTTATTCTTTTTAAGAGTGAGTGATTGTTGTTTAACGCCAATTCAGCAATTTTCCAGCTATATCATGACGAGAACAAGTTAATTTTCAATGAGATAATGTTGAGTTCCGCTTTGTACTAAACCAACAAGCCGTCTTTTTAAAATATCTGCAAGTTAGAGTAAAAATATTGTTACTTTTTATCCATTTCAGATGTGACATGTGACGACCCATGTCTCAATCATACTATTCTGAGTGACCCAACCAGGTCTGTCGAGTATACATATGACTTTGTGGGCACTCAGCCTTGTGACAGATATATAGCCTCAGGATGGTACAGATTTCAGTATGTTACAAATAAACTCATGCCTCAATACGCCCCTAAACAATACAAGTGTGGAACAGGTGGTCCTATTTGGCTGATGGGTAAGTATTGTGTAACGTATGGAAAACATTTTTAAAATTATAAACATGTGTATCCTTAATGTAAAAAAAAAACAAATAGAAAAGACAGGTGACACATGTTTATCGAATTAATTTATATTTGGTGTTGAAACTAAAATATTAATCGATGCCACATTTCAGAAATGGAATGCAATAAAACAACAACAAAAACGTTTGAGAAGAAGACATGTCCGCAGCCCAACCCCCACTCCAGAATTTAGGGAGCACGTGGGATTGGAATTAAAATATCAGTTTATATTTTTTTCATGCATCTTTAACATGTTCAAATGTCTGTTTTTAGCTTAATTAATTAATTATTTTTTACTGCAAAATGTCATTTTCGCTCTGCATGGAATTCTGGAATTTGTTGTATTGTTTGCTTGAAGCTATTAGTGTGATTTGTAAAATGCAACTGAAAACATTTTACATTAATAACACACTTGTTGGGTTTGTTACAGGTAGTTATCCAGAAATTACAGGTGTCGTGAACACTTTGAAAGCGTGCAAAGTACAATTTCCGGACGATTGTGCAGAAACATGGGACCTGGAAGTGAAAAACTGTGGGTCATTCATGGTGTTTCACCTCACCTTTCTGCAATCGTGCAGTGGGAGGTATTGTATGGGTATGTAGCTTAAAATGATCCCATATAAGTTTGATATTACTGGTATATCAGATAATATATCTTCCAAGCCATTGTTTTTTTTAACCTTATACGAAAAGCGTTTGAGTTCATATTAATATCTCTTATCTAATATTCTAAAATTTATGTGGTTACGTATTTTCCATTGCTTAGAATATTGGATAAGAGATATTAGTATGAACTCTAACGTTTTCCTATAAGGTAAAATAACAATGGTCAGTTTTATTGGTGAATGAAATCGGAGTACCCGGAGAAAAGCACCGACCTGCTGTAATATTTAAATATTATAGCCCTTGCTAAGTTGTTCACCTTTATTTAATGCAAATTAACAAGTTAAGTTTTATTTTTATCAATGAACTTTTTATAATTTGTAGAATATTAATTATTTACTACATGTACATCAAAATCAATTTGATCATTTCAACAAATGGAAATTGTCAGATTTCATATTTATATATGTTTCGAATGTAAAATTTTGCTTTCAAATTTAATATTTCAAGCAAAGTTTATGCTGATCATCACAGGCCCTCGTCGAAAACCGGGGATTCACTGGAGGGCTAAGTACTTCTTGTTTTACTAGCTTCACACTACCCGTGTTACTGTTAAACGACACGAACATCATCTGACATGGAAATCATGTGGGACACTAGTATGCGTAAATAAAAACAAGTAGTTTAAATAAAACATCAGCCCCTACAAAACAAATTAATTTGAAGCTAAATATAGAAATACTATCAAACGCACTAAATTAATCATATGGCTATTTATATTCTTTTTTTGAATTACGTGTCTTAAAATGTAAATGGTCAAAAAATGTAAAAATGGTTCAAATCAAATTAACTTATTTATTTTTGTTTTTGCTTTGTTTTATTTAGTTGTTGCTTGTTTGTTTGTTGTTTATGACAAATATATTGGTAACATCCATTTTTAATCAAATGTATTGAGAATTACTATCTATTTTAGACGTTACTAACTGTTCATACACTCCATGTGAGAATGGCGGGAACTGTACTGACTTATCTAGTGGAGATTATGAATGTTCCTGCAGTGGCGGATTTAGTGGACCAAATTGTGAAATAGGTATGTCCTTTATGGCGGATAATACGTTGTTAATGTCTTATTGATAAATCCTACTGGGCTAGGTCTTTGGTTATCATCGTCTCTTGCATCAGTTTTCCATCTGCATCGTAAAAGGATGGCTGTTATATTGATCTGAATAGTAAAACCCCTTGACTATAGGTAGATTTCTAGAAACCTAGACACTTGAGTTGGGTATCGGCGCGCAAACCCAGATAGATGGTACATTTCACTAAACTTTTTGATAGAAGTTAGCGATGTTAACCACTCCACCACACATGCCACGCGCTGCATGCTGCCTTTTCAGGGTGAAGGGTTATGGTGTTTAACGACACTTTCAACAATATTTCAGCAATATCGTGGCGGTCAGTTTTATTGGTGGAGGAAACCTGAGTACACGGAGAAAACCACCGACCTGTCACAAGTCACTTACAAACTTTATCATATAATGTTGTATAGAGTACACATTGCCATGAGCTGGATTCGAACTGACAACGTTGGTTGTTATATAATGATATATGTATCTTCAAACTATTTTTATGTATATAGATGATGCATGTGATCCCAATCCTTGTAACAACGGAGGAAACTGCACTAATGCAACTGGAGAATCATATACATGTGAATGTGCTCCTGGCTTCTCTGGTGTAAACTGTGAAAATGGTATGTACCACAGCAATTAATAAGTGAAATTAGATGATTGTTTTGTAGGAACACACTAACATCTACTGATCTCTCGTCTGGGGTCACCTTAAGGTTTATATATTTTACCGACCGATCTACGATGAACTTCCTAATTTTGAAGCTGATCACGCACCAACATATGTATTCTGATTGGTCAATATATTTAAACATCTGTCTTTTGTATGATTGGATGGTCAAGATGAATACTAGGTTACATGACATGATACCCTACGAGTTGTTGTTAGATGCTTACTGTATGTCAATACAAATATAAAAAAACAACAGACATAATCAACAGTTTCATTAGATATCACATTAATTGATGACAGAAAGATAACAGTAAGGTTTTATCAGATATATTAGCTTCAATAAATCCCTTCAAAATCTGGAGTTTTCACATTTTCCTTTGGCAGCCATCTTGGTGAAAAAAGGGGGGATGAAATGAGAACTTTGAAAAGTCATAAAAATTATTACCGTTTGTCTGATAATGACAACTGATGGCTCAAAATATTCGTCCTGAAGAGCTTTTTCATAATAACATAAAAAATATAGTATATCCCCCGAAATTATATATGCCTGGCCTCTCTACAGTATATTGTCAGACTGCTAATCATAGTTGTAATAACAGCACAGAGCGTATGTATCATGTTAATATGATAATTTTAGTGTACGAGTCCGAAATAGGGATAAAATGGACAAAATATATTACTCCATAGGAACCACTCAAAAGTCATAGTAACTAATACAAAATATATACCTCTAACAAACATATACATGACCGCCAATTATTCTGGCGACATACGGGCACTTCGATAAAACGTGGCGGGATTAAATTAGAAATATAGAAGTAATATTACAATCTCATAAAACAGTACATTTAAATAACAGGTAAATAGGGTTGCCCCATCTATTCAGTGGAGAACATGTTTTATCAGCACAAAACCAAAAATAAATATAAGAAAATACATTGTATATCATACTATGAAGTAAACTGTATTTGTGTGTTAACGGTATCAATTTTGTTCCTTTCTACGATTTTTCTGCTGGATTGTGGTGTGGGTTTTGACAGCGTGGTAATGTTTGTTGTTCATTTTATTCTACCTTTTGTATATATTACATCATAAACTAACGCATTAATAAAAGGAAAAACAAACAATACCACACTGTCGGAACAGGTCCAAATCTAATCCAAGAAATCGCAGAAACAGAGACAAAATAGATACTACTAGATAACATCAGACATATACGTAACAGTAAAATGAAGAAATAAGTACCACACTGTCCGAACAGTTCTAAAATCTAGTAGAAACAATCGTAGGTATAGAGTCAAAATAGACACTCCTAGCATTATACATTTAAGGTGGTACCATACACTTCAGGTAAAATTTTATCTGCTCGTTTAATTTTCTTATTTTTTTTTGGCAGTGTGTTTGAATATATCCACTGTAAAAAATATCAAAATTTTAGCAAATTCCAACCAACAGACTCAGAGCTATAAATTCACTAGTCACATAGCAGCTTTTATCTCTGTGGTTTTGATCACCGAGATGCTTGAAATCTGCATACAAACATCATATGATCAAAACGTTCAACTGATTTTAAAGAGTTATCTCCCTGTAGTGTATGGTACCACCTTAAATAGTAATAAAATGAAAAATAAAAAATACCACACTGTCAGAACAGTTCTAAAATACCACACTGTCAGAACAGTTCTAAAATACCACACTGTCAGAACAGTTCTAAAACTACCACACTGTCAGAACAGTTCTAAAATACCACACTGTCAGAACAGTTCTAAAATACCACACTGTCGGAACAGTTCTAAAACTACCACACTGTCAGAACAGTTCTAAAATACCACACTGTCAGAACAGTTCTAAAATACCACACTGTCAGAACGGTTCTAAAATACCACACTGTCGGAACAGTTCTAAAACTACCACACTGTCGGAACAGTTCTAAAACTATCACACTGTCAGAACAGTTATAAAACTACCAAACTGTCAGAACAGTTCTAAAATACCACACTGTCGGAACAGTTCTAAAACTACCACACTGTCGGAACAGTTCTAAAACTACCACACTGTCAGAACAGTTCCAAAATACCACACTGTCAGAACAGTTCTAAAATACCACACTGTAGGAACAGTTCCAAAATACCACACTGTCAGAACAGTTCTAAAATACCACACTGTTGGAACAGTTCTAAAATACCACACTGTCGGAACAGTTCTAAAATACCACACTGTTGGAACAGTTCCAAAATACCACACTGTCAGAACAGTTCTAAAATACCACACTGTAGGAACAGTTCCAAAATACCACACTGTCAGAACAGTTCTAAAATACCACACTGTTGGAACAGTTCTAAAATACCACACTGTCGGAACAGTTCTAAAATACCACACTGTCAGAACAGTTCCAAAATACCACACTGTTGGAACAGTTCTAAAATACCACACTGTCAGAACAGTTCTAAAATACCACACTGTCGGAACAGTTTTAAAATACCACACTGTCAGAACAGTTCCAAAATACCACACTGTCAGAACAGTTCTAAAATCGAATCGAACAAATCGTAGAAAAAGAGATAAAATCGATTCACTCAACATCATCAATTGCAATAGCAAGTGTTGTCATTTCTTTATTCAGATACGAACGAGTGTCATCCCAATCCTTGTCTAAACAACGGAACGTGTATGGATCTTGTACACGACTACAATTGTACATGTATCCAGGGCTATGTTGGACGTAATTGTGAGAATGGTACGTATAATAGCATTTTATGTTTGTTACAGATAGGTAATACTATATCAGGATCTAGGGTTTGTAACTAGAGTAACACGACGAGTGTCACTAATGGAGCAGGAACTGCTTACTCTTACGGAGCACCTGTGTTCACTCACCCCCTGTTTTAAATGGAGTTCGTGTTACTCGATCTTTAGTTTTATGTGTAGTGTTTTTCATATCGTTGTTTGTCCTTTTGTCCTTTTTTATTTTGTCCATTGTGTTGTCTTGCCTTTTTCGATTTGCGAATTCTAATTGCCCATTTGGTATCTTCAAACTCTTCTACCAATGGGTATTACCTGTGGACCAAAACCCATTTACCCTTCCAGACTTCACTCTCGATTTTTAATTGGTTCCATCTTCCTCACCTTTAGATTTTTTGTGAATAAATCTTTGACTTTGATCCATATATTTCTTTCTAGAAACTGACGAATGTGCACCTAATCCTTGCCTGAACGGCGGCACATGTACGATCTGTTCAATGACTATAATTGTACATGTGCGACCGGCTATATTGGACGCAATTGTGTAAATGGTACTTATATTCAACGGTTTTTTTTAACACAGTTTAGGTTCTTATGTATCTCCCTAACTCAGGTAGAAAACATCAGAATTTACTGTTTCCAATTAACACTATGCACCATCCACTATGCGTACAGAAATAATAAATATATTTAAACTGCAGGAACAATTAAATTCCCATTACTCCTACAAAAATCATCGAATCAAAATGGCAGGATAATATGATCAAATACATATCATTTAAAAGTCTTTGGAAGCAAACAAATCAAAAGGCCAAAACAGAAATAAGCAAAACTCTCATTGTAAACTTCCCATTCTAACATCAAATGCATACCAGGTTTATTTCATTATTATCATATTCCAGAACGATGCATCATATCTGTATTTGTTTATAGAAGATTTGCTATTGATGAGCAAAATGAATGCACAGTGGTTCATGACATTTAGATTCAAGTTGTTGCTTTGGACACAATGGTTCATGACATTTAGATTGAAGTTTTTACTTTGGACACAGTGGTTCATGTCATTTAGATTGAAGTTTTTACTGTGGACACAGTGGTTCATGTCATTTAGATTGAAGTTTTTACTGTGGACACAGTGGTTCATGTCATTTAGATTCAAGTTTTTACTTTGGACAAAATGGTTCATGACATTTAGATTGAAGTTTTTACTTTGGACACAGTGGTTCATGTCATTTAGATTGAAGTTTTTACTGTGGACACAGTGGTTCATGTCATTTAGATTCAAGTTTTTACTTTGGACAAAATGGTTCATGACATTTAGATTGAAGTTTTTACTTTGGACACAGTGGTTCATGTCATTTAGATTCAAGTG
Organism: Bathymodiolus brooksi; assembly: GCA_963680875.1. NCBI lineage: Eukaryota > Metazoa > Mollusca > Bivalvia > Mytilida > Modiolidae > Bathymodiolus > Bathymodiolus brooksi. The sequence goes on from OY804584.1 coordinate 65,471,889, forward strand.
TTTACTGTGGAAACAGTGGTTCATGTCATTTAGATTGAAGATTTTACTGTGGACACAGTGGTTCATGACATTTAGATTGACGTTTTTACTGTGGACACAGTGGTTCATGTCATTTAGATTGAATTCTTCATTTCAGATATCTTACCGTCGCCATCATGAATTGGTTTGTCGCTGTTTCTATCTCGTCTCTGACACAGTGTCTGTTTATAATCACGTGATCTCTTTCCTGCACTTTCATCTCCAATCAAGATATTTACTGAACACTGAATAACACAGTGGATATCACATGTGGACCAAAAACTATTTACTCTTCCAGACTTTACTCTCGATTTTTAATTCGGTCCAACTTCCTCACCTTTAGTTTTCTTGTGAATAAATCTTGACTTTGATCCATATGTTTCTTTCTAGAAACTGACGACTGTACACCTAATCCTTGCTTGAACAACGGCACATGCACAGATTTGTTCAATGACTATAATTATACATGTGAGCACGGCTACTTTGGACGTAATTGTGAGAATGGTACGTATGTACACAGACTTCATCAACACAATTTAGGTTCTAATATATCTGTATAAGGCCTAGAACGAGTATTTCACACTTTCAGTAAAGAGTAAAATATGTCAAGATTAAAATGTCAACACTAAGGACGAGTAATTATGAATTTGTAAATGTAACTAAAATTAAAACTTGAAAAACTATTGATACTTTATTCACGAGGATATTGTATACTTTAAATCAAGATGAAGCATAAAATCCATTTCGCTTATTTCCAGTGAGCTCCTCTATAAAATCAGCTTGAAGTATGGTATTTAAAGGTTACGAACTAGTAAGAGTGGAGAGGTAGCATTTCCCAATTTTAAACATGGGTACATATATATTGTAATTGGGAGAATCATTATTTTTAAGAGATACACTTATTATCTTTTATTCCTCACTCGTACATTTCAAGTGACATTTTACTTCATTAGCTCTACCGTGAACAAAAACATAGATACTAATTTAGTTAGCAGGATGGATTTCTGGAATAACCTTCATCATGGACTCTCCAAGTCGAAAGATTGGAAAGCCAAATATATAATGTAAGATGATGTCTTTGAGAAGAAAAAAACTAAAGTGCCTAAAAGGGCAACCAATATCGACAAAGGTCACCTATGCACTAGTGGAGCAGGAAGTGCTTACCCTTCCGGGTCACCCAATTTCACCCCCGGTTTTAGTGGGATTCGTGTTACTCGATCTTTAGTTTTATGTGTATGTTTTGTAAATCGTTGTTTGTCCTTTTGGTCCTTGTGTTGTCTTCTTGGATTTACGAATTCTGATTATCTCTTTGGTATCTTCAAACTCTTCTTCTATGGCTGAGGGTGTAAAATTTAGGTTTGATAATAATTAAAGTATATTTAGAAACTGTGAATTTCAATAATACATGTATATACTAAGCCATGTCAATGTCGAAACACTGACTACTGGGATGGTGATACCCTCAAAGATGCATAGTCCTCCAAAAGATGTATCGCGTCAGTTATAGTAATGATAACGTAGATATCTAATTGTGTGCGCAATAATTTGGGCCGGAATAACCATCGTAATGAATTACATAATAATACAATGGTGTTCTATAGTAGGTGAGTTCGGAAAGTGATTGTCGTCGTTTGTTGTTCATGTCAGATTTATTGTGTTTGCTTTTTTTTCTCAAACGAAAACCCAACTGCAGATTCTTTAGTATTATATGTATGTTTTGTAGATCGTTGTTTGTCCTTTTGTACTTTTTCTTTTGGCCATTGTGTTGTCTGTTCTTCTTCTATATACGGATTCTGATTACCCCTTTGGTATCTTCAATCTCTTGTTCCTACGTCCTAAGCTTAAGGGTACAATATTTAAATGATCTTAGCTATTTTGTTAATATCATGTGTTGCATCCTTTATTGTTTACCATATTTACTTTTTAGAAACTGACGAATGTGAATCTAATCCTTGCCTCAACAATGGAACATGTACTGATCTTGTATATGACTATAATTGTACATGTGAACACGGTTACTTTGGACGTAATTGTGAGAATGGTACGTATATATACACAGACTTCATCGACACAATTTAGGTTCTTATATGTCTGTGTAATTCAGAACAAAACCGATACAACGTGAACAATGACATGAGCCAATGGATGTTTTATATGGCTTAGAACCAGCATGTTACACTTTGATGGAAAGTAAAGAGTAAGAAGAGTTTGAAGATACCAAAGGGGTAATCAGAATCCGTTAATCAAAGGACAGACAACACAATGGCCAAAAGAAAAATGTCAATAAGACAAACAACGATCTACAAAACATACAAGTAAAACTAAGGATGGAGTAAAACGAACCCCACTAAAACCGGGTGTGAACTCAGGTGCTCCGGAATGGTAAGCAGTTTCTGCTCCACTAGATTAAAAATGTCAACAATATGCGCTAGTGATTATAAATTTGTACATGTGACTAAAGGTAAAACTTATAAATTTGTAAATGTAACTAACAGTAAAGCTTGAAAAACTATTGATACTTTATTCACGAGGATATTGCATACTTTAAATCAAGATGAAGCATAAAATCCATTTCGCTTATTTCCAGTGAGCTCCTCTATAAAATCAGCTTGAAGTATGGTATTTAAAGGTTACGAACTAGTAAGAGTGGAGAGGTAGCATTTCCCAATTTTAAAAATGGGTACATATATATTGTAATTGGGAGAATCATTATTTTTAAGAGATACACTTATTATCTTTTATTCCTCACTCGTACATTTCAAGTGACATTTTACTTCATTGGCTCTACCGTGAACAAAAACATAGATACTAATTTAGTTAGCAGGATGGATTTCTGGAATAACCTTCATCATGGACTCTCCAAGTCGAAAGATGGGAAAGTCAAATATATAATGTAAGATGATTTCTGTGAGAAAAAAAAAATAAAGTGCCTAAGCAAGGCAACCAATATCGACAAAGGTCACCTATGCAATAGTGGAGCAGGAAGTGCTTATGTTTCCGTGTCACCCGATTTCACCCCCGGTTTTAGTGGGATTCTTGTTACTCGATCTTTAGTTTTATTGTAGATCGTTGTTTGTCCTTTTGGTCCTTGTGTTGTCTTCTTGGATTTACGAATTCTGATTATCTCTTTGGTATCTTCAAGCTCTTCTTCTATGGCTGAGGGTGTAAAATTTAGGTTTAATAATAATTAAAGTATATTTAGAAACTGAATTTCAATAATACATGTATATACTAAGCCATGTCAATGTCGAAACACTGACTACTGGGATGGTGATACCCTCGAAGACTTATAGTCCTCCAACAGATGTATCGCGTCTGTTATAGTAATGAAAACGTAGATATCTAATTTTGTGCGCAATAATTTGGGCCGGAATAACCATCGTAATGAATTACATAATAATACAATGGTGTTCTATAGTAGGTGAGTTCGGAAAGTGATTGTCGTCGTTTGTTGTTCATGTCAGATTTATTGTGTTTGCTTTTTTTTTCTCAAACGAAAACCCAACTGCAGATTCTTTAGTTTTTTATGTATGTTTTGTAGATCGTTGTTTGTCCTTTGTACTTTTTCTTTTGGCCATTGTGTTGTCTGTTCTTCTTCTATATACGGATTCTGATTGCCCCTTTGGTATCTTCAATCTCTTGTTCCTACGTCCTAAGCTTAAGGGTACAATATTTAAATGATCTTAGCTATTTTGTTAATATCATGTGTTGCATCCTTTATTGTTTACCATATTTACTTTTTAGAAACTGACGAATGTGAATCTAATCCTTGCCTCAACAATGGAACATGTACTGATCTTGTATATGACTATAATTGTACATGTGAACACGGTTACTTTGGACGTAATTGTGAGAATGGTACGTATATATACACAGACTTCATCGACACAATTTAGGTTCTTATATGTCTGTGTAATTCAGAACAAAACCAATACAACGTGAACAATGACATGAGCCAATGGATGTTTTATATGGCATAGAACCAGCATGTTACACTTTGATGGAAAGTAAAGAGTAAGAAGAGTTTGAAGATACCAAAGGGGTAATCAGAATCCGTTAATCAAAGGACAGACAACACAATGGCCAAAAGAAAAATGTCAATAAGACAAACAACGATCTACAAAACATACAAGTAAAACTAAGGATGGAGTAAAACGAACCCCACTAAAACCGGGTGTGAACTCAGGTGCTCCGGAATGGTAAGCAGTTCCTGCTCCACTAGATTAAAAATGTCAACAATATGCGCTAGTGATTATAAATTTGTAAATGTGACTAAAGGTAAAACTTATAAATTTGTAAATGTAACTAACAGTAAAGCTTGAAAAACTATTGATACTTTATTCACGAGGATATTGTATACTTTAAATCAAGATGAAGCATAAAATCCATTTCGCTTATTTCCAGTGAGCTCCTCTATAAAATCAGCTTGAAGTATGGTATTTAAAGGTTACGAACTAGTAAGAGTGGAGAGGTAGCATTTCCCAATTTTAAAAATGGGTACATATATATTGTAATTGGGAGAATCATTATTTTTAAGAGATACACTTATTATCTTTTATTCCTCACTCGTACATTTCAAGTGAAATTTTACTTCATTAGCTCTACCGTGAACAAAAACATAGATACTAATTTAGTTAGCAGGATGGATTTCTGGAATAACCTTCATCATGGACTCTCCAAGTCGAAAGATGGGAAAGTCAAATATATAATGTAAGATGATTTCTGTGAGAAGAAAAAAAATAAAGTGCCTAAGCAAGGCAACCAATATCGACAAAGGTCACCTATGCAATAGTGGAGCAGGAAGTGCTTATGTTTCCGTGTCACCCGATTTCACCCCCGGTTTTAGGGGGATTCTTAATACTCGATCTTTAGATTTATTGTAGATCGTTGTTTGTCCTTTTGGTCCTTGTGTTGTCTTCTTGGATTTACGAATTCTGATTATTTCTTTGGTATCTTCAAACTCTTCTTCTATGGCTGGGGTGTAAAATTTAGGTTTAATAATAATTAAAGTATATTTAGAAACTGTGAATTTCAATAATACATGTATATACTAAGCCATGTCAATGTCGAAGCACTGACTACTGGGATGGTGATACCCTCAAAGACGCATAGTCCTCCAACAGATGTATCGCGTCAGTTATAGTAATGATAACGTAGATATCTAATTGTGTGCGCAATAATTTGGGCCGGAATAACCATCGTAATGAATTACATAATAATTCAATGGTGTTCTATAGTAGGTGAGTTCGGAAAGTGATTGTCGTCGTTTGTTGTTCATGTCAGATTTATTGTGTTTGCTTTTTTTTCTCAAACGAAAACCCAACTGCAGATTCTTTAGTATTATATGTATGTTTTGTAGATAGTTGTTTGTCCTTTTGTACTTTTTCTTTTGGCCATTGTGTTGTCTGTTCTTCTTCTATATACGGATTCTGATTACCCCTTTGGTATCTTCAATCTCTTGTTCCTACGTCCGAAGCTTAAGGGTACAATATTTAAATGATCTTAGCTATTTTGTTAATATCATGTGTTGCATCCTTTATTGTTTACCATATTTACTTTTTAGAAACTGACGAATGTGAATCTAATCCTTGCCTCAACAATGGAACATGTACTGATCTTGTATATGACTATAATTGTACATGTGAACACGGTTACTTTGGACGTAATTGTGAGAATGGTACGTATATATACACAGACTTCATCGACACAATTTAGGTTCTTATATGTCTGTGTAATTCAGAACAAAACCAATACAACGTGAACAATGACATGAGCCAATGGATGTTTTATATGGCATAGAACCAGCATGTTACACTTTGATGGAAAGTAAAGAGTAAGAAGAGTTTGAAGAAACCAAAGGGGTAATCAGAATCCGTTAATCAAAGGACAGACAACACAATGGCCAAAAGAAAAATGTCAATAAGACAAACAACGATCTACAAAACATACAAGTAAAACTAAGGATGGAGTAAAATGAACCCCACTAAAACCGGGTGTGAACTCAGGTGCTCCGGAGTGGTAAGCAGTTCCTGCTCCACTAGATTAAAAATGTCAACAATATGCGCTAGTGATTATAAATTTGTACATGTGACTAAAGGTAAAACTTATAAATTTGTAAATGTAACTAACAGTAAAGCTTGAAAAACTATTGATACTTTATTCACAAGGATATTGTATACTTTAAATCAAGATGAAGCATAAAATCCATTTCGCTTATTTCCAGTGAGCTCCTCTATAAAATCAGCTTGAAGTATGGTATTTAAAGGTTACGAACTAGTAAGAGTGGAGAGGTAGCATTTCCCAATTTTAAAAATGGGTACATATATATTGTAATTGGGAGAATCATTATTTTTAAGAGATACACTTATTATCTTTTATTCCTCACTCGTACATTTCAAGTGACATTTTACTTCATTGGCTCTACCGTGAACAAAAACATAGATACTAATTTAGTTAGCAGGATGGATTTCTGGAATAACCTTCATCATGGACTCTCCAAGTCGAAAGATGGGAAAGTCAAATATATAATGTAAGATGATTTCTGTGAGAAAAAAACAAATAAAGTGCCTAAGCAAGGCAACCAATATCGACAAAGGTCACCTATGCAATAGTGGAGCAGGAAGTGCTTATGTTTCCGTGTCACCCGATTTCACCCCCGGTTTTAGGGGGATTCTTAATACTCGATCTTTAGTTTTATTGTAGATCGTTGTTTGTCCTTTTGGTCCTTGTGTTGTCTTCTTGGATTTACGAATTCTGATTATCTCTTTGGTATCTTCAAACTCTTCTTCTATGGCTGAGGGTGTAAAATTTAGGTTTAATAATAATTAAAGTATATTTAGAAACTGAATTTCAATAATACATGTATATACTAAGCCATGTCAATGTCGAAACACTGACTACTGGGATGGTGATACCCTCGAAGACTTATAGTCCTCCAACAGATGTATCGCGTCTGTTATAGTAATGAAAACGTAGATATCTAATTTTGTGCGCAATAATTTGGGCCGGAATAACCATCGTAATGAATTACATAATAATACAATGGTGTTCTATAGTAGGTGAGTTCGGAAAGTGATTGTCGTCGTTTGTTGTTCATGTCAGATTTATTGTGTTTGCTTTTTTTTTCTCAAACGAAAACCCAACTGCAGATTCTTTAGTTTTTTATGTATGTTTTGTAGATCGTTGTTTGTCCTTTTGTACTTTTTCTTTTGGCCATTGTGTTGTCTGTTCTTCTTCTATATACGGATTCTGATTGCCCCTTTGGTATCTTCAATCTCTTGTTCCTACGTCCTAAGCTTAAGGGTACAATATTTAAATGATCTTAGCTATTTTGTTAATATCATGTGTTGCATCCTTTATTGTTTACCATATTTACTTTTTAGAAACTGACGAATGTGAATCTAATCCTTGCCTCAACAATGGAACATGTACTGATCTTGTATATGACTATAATTGTACATGTGAACACGGTTACTTTGGACGTAATTGTGAGAATGGTACGTATATATACACAGACTTCATCGACACAATTTAGGTTCTTATATGTCTGTGTAATTCAGAACAAAACCAATACAACGTGAACAATGACATGAGCCAATGGATGTTTTATATGGCATAGAACCAGCATGTTACACTTTGATGGAAAGTAAAGAGTAAGAAGAGTTTGAAGATACCAAAGGGGTAATCAGAATCCGTTAATCAAAGGACAGACAACACAATGGCCAAAAGAAAAATGTCAATAAGACAAACAACGATCTACAAAACATACAAGTAAACCTAAGGATGGAGTAAAACGAACACCACTAAAACCGGGTGTGAACTCAGGTGCTCCAGAATGGTAAGCAGTTCCTGCTCCACTAGATTAAAAATGTCAACAATATGCGCTAGTGATTATAAATTTGTACATGTGACTAAAGGTAAAACTTATAAATTTGTAAATGTAACTAACAGTAAAGCTTGAAAAACTATTGATACTTTATTCACGAGGATATTGTATACTTTAAATCAAGATGAAGCATAAAATCCATTTCGCTTATTTCCAGTGAGCTCCTCTATAAAATCAGCTTGAAGTATGGTATTTAAAGGTTACGAACTAGTAAGAGTGGAGAGGTAGCATTTCCCAATTTTAAAAATGGGTACATATATATTGTAATTGGGAGAATCATTATTTTTAAGAGATACACTTATTATCTTTTATTCCTCACTCGTACATTTCAAGTGACATTTTACTTCATTAGCTCTACCGTGAACAAAAACATAGGTACTAATTTAGTTAGCAGGATGGATTTCTGGAATAACCTTCATCATGGACTCTCCAAGTCGAAAGATGGGAAAGTCAAATATATAATGTAAGATGATTTCTGTGAGAAGAAAAAAAATAAAGTGCCTAAGCAAGGCAACCAATATCGACAAAGGTCACCTATGCAATAGTGGAGCAGGAAGTGCTTATGTTTCCGTGTCACCCGATTTCACCCCCGGTTTTAGGGGGATTCTTAATACTCGATCTTTAGATTTATTGTAGATCGTTGTTTGTCCTTTTGGTCCTTGTGTTGTCTTCTTGGATTTACGAATTCTGATTATTTCTTTGGTATCTTCAAACTCTTCTTCTATGGCTGGGGTGTAAAATTTAGGTTTAATAATAATTAAAGTATATTTAGAAACTGTGAATTTCAATAATACATGTATATACTAAGCCATGTCAATGTCGAAACACTGACTACTGGGATGGTGATACCCTCAAAGACGCATAGTCCTCCAACAGATGTATCGCGTCAGTTATAGTAATGATAACGTAGATATCTAATTGTGTGCGCAATAATTTGGGCCGGAATAACCATCGTAATGAATTACATAATAATACAATGGTGTTCTATAGTAGGTGAGTTCGGAAAGTGATTGTCGTCGTTTGTTGTTCATGTCAGATTTATTGTGTTTGCTTTTTTTTCTCAAACGAAAACCCAACTGCAGATTCTTTAGTATTATATGTATGTTTTGTAGATAGTTGTTTGTCCTTTTGTACTTTTTCTTTTGGCCATTGTGTTGTCTGTTCTTCTTCTATATACGGATTCTGATTACCCCTTTGGTATCTTCAATCTCTTGTTCCTACGTCCGAAGCTTAAGGGTACAATATTTAAATGATCTTAGCTATTTTGTTAATATCATGTGTTGCATCCTTTATTGTTTACCATATTTACTTTTTAGAAACTGACGAATGTGAATCTAATCCTTGCCTCAACAATGGAACATGTACTGATCTTGTATATGACTATAATTGTACATGTGAACACGGTTACTTTGGACGTAATTGTGAGAATGGTACGTATATATACACAGACTTCATCGACACAATTTAGGTTCTTATATGTCTGTGTAATTCAGAACAAAACCAATGCAACGTGAACAATGACATGAGCCAATGGATGTTTTATATGGCATAGAACCAGCATGTTACACTTTGATGGAAAGTAAAGAGTAAGAAGAGTTTGAAGATACCAAAGGGGTAATCAGAATCCGTTAATCAAAGGACAGACAACACAATGGCCAAAAGAAAAATGTCAATAAGACAAACAACGATCTACAAAACATACAAGTAAAACTAAGGATGGAGTAAAATGAACCCCACTAAAACCGGGTGTGAACTCAGGTGCTCCGGAGTGGTAAGCAGTTCCTGCTCCACTAGATTAAAAATGTCAACAATATGCGCTAGTGATTATAAATTTGTACATGTGACTAAAGGTAAAACTTATAAATTTGTAAATGTAACTAACAGTAAAGCTTGAAAAACTATTGATACTTTATTCACGAGGATATTGTATACTTTAAATCAAGATGAAGCATAAAATCCATTTCGCTTATTTCCAGTGAGCTCCTCTATAAAATCAGCTTGAAGTATGGTATTTAAAGGTTACGAACTAGTAAGAGTGGAGAGGTAGCATTTCCCAATTTTAAAAATGGGTACATATATATTGTAATTGGGAGAATCATTATTTTTAAGAGATACACTTATTATCTTTTATTCCTCACTCGTACATTTCAAGTGACATTTTACTTCATTGGCTCTACCGTGAACAAAAACATAGATACTAATTTAGTTAGCAGGATGGATTTCTGGAATAACCTTCATCATGGACTCTCCAAGTCGAAAGATGGGAAAGTCAAATATATAATGTAAGATGATTTCTGTGAGAAAAAAACAAATAAAGTGCCTAAGCAAGGCAACCAATATCGACAAAGGTCACCTATGCAATAGTGGAGCAGGAAGTGCTTATGTTTCCGTGTCACCCGATTTCACCCCCGGTTTTAGGGGGATTCTTAATACTCGATCTTTAGTTTTATTGTAGATCGTTGTTTGTCCTTTTGGTCCTTGTGTTGTCTTCTTGGATTTACGAATTCTGATTATCTCTTTGGTATCTTCAAACTCTTCTTCTATGGCTGAGGGTGTAAAATTTAGGTTTAATAATAATTAAAGTATATTTAGAAACTGAATTTCAATAATACATGTATATACTAAGCCATGTCAATGTCGAAACACTGACTACTGGGATGGTGATACCCTCGAAGACTTATAGTCCTCCAACAGATGTATCGCGTCTGTTATAGTAATGAAAACGTAGATATCTAATTTTGTGCGCAATAATTTGGGCCGGAATAACCATCGTAATGAATTACATAATAATACAATGGTGTTCTATAGTAGGTGAGTTCGGAAAGTGATTGTCGTCGTTTGTTGTTCATGTCAGATTTATTGTGTTTGCTTTTTTTTTCTCAAACGAAAACCCAACTGCAGATTCTTTAGTTTTTTATGTATGTTTTGTAGATCGTTGTTTGTCCTTTTGTACTTTTTCTTTTGGCCATTGTGTTGTCTGTTCTTCTTCTATATACGGATTCTGATTGCCCCTTTGGTATCTTCAATCTCTTGTTCCTACGTCCTAAGCTTAAGGGTACAATATTTAAATGATCTTAGCTATTTTGTTAATATCATGTGTTGCATCCTTTATTGTTTACCATATTTACTTTTTAGAAACTGACGAATGTGAATCTAATCCTTGCCTCAACAATGGAACATGTACTGATCTTGTATATGACTATAATTGTACATGTGAACACGGTTACTTTGGACGTAATTGTGAGAATGGTACGTATATATACACAGACTTCATCGACACAATTTAGGTTCTTATATGTCTGTGTAATTCAGAACAAAACCAATACAACGTGAACAATGACATGAGCCAATGGATGTTTTATATGGCATAGAACCAGCATGTTACACTTTGATGGAAAGTAAAGAGTAAGAAGAGTTTGAAGATACCAAAGGGGTAATCAGAATCCGTTAATCAAAGGACAGACAACACAATGGCCAAAAGAAAAATGTCAATAAGACAAACAACGATCTACAAAACATACAAGTAAACCTAAGGATGGAGTAAAACGAACACCACTAAAACCGGGTGTGAACTCAGGTGCTCCAGAATGGTAAGCAGTTCCTGCTCCACTAGATTAAAAATGTCAACAATATGCGCTAGTGATTATAAATTTGTACATGTGACTAAAGGTAAAACTTATAAATTTGTAAATGTAACTAACAGTAAAGCTTGAAAAACTATTGATACTTTATTCACGAGGATATTGTATACTTTAAATCAAGATGAAGCATAAAATCCATTTCGCTTATTTCCAGTGAGCTCCTCTATAAAATCAGCTTGAAGTATGGTATTTAAAGGTTACGAACTAGTAAGAGTGGAGAGGTAGCATTTCCCAATTTTAAAAATGGGTACATATATATTGTAATTGGGAGAATCATTATTTTTAAGAGATACACTTATTATCTTTTATTCCTCACTCGTACATTTCAAGTGACATTTTACTTCATTGGCTCTACCGTGAACAAAAACATAGATACTAATTTAGTTAGCAGGATGGATTTCTGGAATAACCTTCATCATGGACTCTCCAAGTCGAAAGATGGGAAAGTCAAATATATAATGTAAGATGATTTCTGTGAGAAAAAAACAAATAAAGTGCCTAAGCAAGGCAACCAATATCGACAAAGGTCACCTATGCAATAGTGGAGCAGGAAGTGCTTATGTTTCCGTGTCACCCGATTTCACCCCCGGTTTTAGGGGGATTCTTAATACTCGATCTTTAGTTTTATTGTAGATCGTTGTTTGTCCTTTTGGTCCTTGTGTTGTCTTCTTGGATTTACGAATTCTGATTATCTCTTTGGTATCTTCAAACTCTTCTTCTATGGCTGAGGGTGTAAAATTTAGGTTTAATAATAATTAAAGTATATTTAGAAACTGAATTTCAATAATACATGTATATACTAAGCCATGTCAATGTCGAAACACTGACTACTGGGATGGTGATACCCTCGAAGACTTATAGTCCTCCAACAGATGTATCGCGTCTGTTATAGTAATGAAAACGTAGATATCTAATTTTGTGCGCAATAATTTGGGCCGGAATAACCATCGTAATGAATTACATAATAATACAATGGTGTTCTATAGTAGGTGAGTTCGGAAAGTGATTGTCGTCGTTTGTTGTTCATGTCAGATTTATTGTGTTTGCTTTTTTTTTCTCAAACGAAAACCCAACTGCAGATTCTTTAGTTTTTTATGTATGTTTTGTAGATCGTTGTTTGTCCTTTTGTACTTTTTCTTTTGGCCATTGTGTTGTCTGTTCTTCTTCTATATACGGATTCTGATTGCCCCTTTGGTATCTTCAATCTCTTGTTCCTACGTCCTAAGCTTAAGGGTACAATATTTAAATGATCTTAGCTATTTTGTTAATATCATGTGTTGCATCCTTTATTGTTTACCATATTTACTTTTTAGAAACTGACGAATGTGAATCTAATCCTTGCCTCAACAATGGAACATGTACTGATCTTGTATATGACTATAATTGTACATGTGAACACGGTTACTTTGGACGTAATTGTGAGAATGGTACGTATATATACACAGACTTCATCGACACAATTTAGGTTCTTATATGTCTGTGTAATTCAGAACAAAACCAATACAACGTGAACAATGACATGAGCCAATGGATGTTTTATATGGCATAGAACCAGCATGTTACACTTTGATGGAAAGTAAAGAGTAAGAAGAGTTTGAAGATACCAAAGGGGTAATCAGAATCCGTTAATCAAAGGACAGACAACACAATGGCCAAAAGAAAAATGTCAATAAGACAAACAACGATCTACAAAACATACAAGTAAACCTAAGGATGGAGTAAAACGAACACCACTAAAACCGGGTGTGAACTCAGGTGCTCCAGAATGGTAAGCAGTTCCTGCTCCACTAGATTAAAAATGTCAACAATATGCGCTAGTGATTATAAATTTGTACATGTGACTAAAGGTAAAACTTATAAATTTGTAAATGTAACTAACAGTAAAGCTTGAAAAACTATTGATACTTTATTCACGAGGATATTGTATACTTTAAATCAAGATGAAGCATAAAATCCATTTCGCTTATTTCCAGTGAGCTCCTCTATAAAATCAGCTTGAAGTATGGTATTTAAAGGTTACGAACTAGTAAGAGTGGAGAGGTAGCATTTCCCAATTTTAAAAATGGGTACATATATATTGTAATTGGGAGAATCATTATTTTTAAGAGATACACTTATTATCTTTTATTCCTCACTCGTACATTTCAAGTGACATTTTACTTCATTGGCTCTACCGTGAACAAAAACATAGATATTAATTTAGTTAGCAGGATGGATTTCTGGAATAACCTTCATCATGGACTCTCCAAGTCGAAAGATGGGAAAGTCAAATATATAATGTAAGATGATTTCTGTGAGAAAAAAAAAAATAAAGTGCCTAAGCAAGGCAACCAATATAGACAAAGGTCACCTATGCAATAGTGGAGCAGGAAGTGCTTATGTTTCCGTGTCACCCGATTTCACCCCCGGTTTTAGTGGGATTCTTGTTACTCGATCTTTAGTTTTATTGTAGATCGTTGTTTGTCCTTTTGGTCCTTGTGTTGTCTTCTTGGATTTACGAATTCTGATTATCTCTTTGGTATCTTCAAACTCTTCTTCTATGGCTGAGGGTGTAAAATTTAGGTTTAATAATAATTAAAGTATATTTAGAAACTGAATTTCAATAATACATGTATATACTAAGCCATGTCAATGTCGAAACACTGACTACTGGGATGGTGATACCCTCGAAGACTTATAGTCCTCCAACAGATGTATCGCGTCTGTTATAGTAATGAAAACGTAGATATCTAATTTTGTGCGCAATAATTTGGGCCGGAATAACCATCGCAATGAATTACATAATAATACAATGGTGTTCTATAGTAGGTGAGTTCGGAAAGTGATTGTCGTCGTTTGTTGTTCATGTCAGATTTATTGTGTTTGCTTTTTTTTTCTCAAACGAAAACCCAACTGCAGATTCTTTAGTTTTTTATGTATGTTTTGTAGATCGTTGTTTGTCCTTTTGTACTTTTTCTTTTGGCCATTGTGTTGTCTGTTCTTCTTCTATATACGGATTCTGATTGCCCCTTTGGTATCTTCAATCTCTTGTTCCTACGTCCGAAGCTTAAGGGTACAATATTTAAATGATCTTAGCTATTTTGTTAATATCATGTGTTGCATCCTTTATTGTTTACCATATTTACTTTTTAGAAACTGACGAATGTGAATCTAATCCTTGCCTCAACAATGGAACATGTACTGATCTTGTATATGACTATAATTGTACATGTGAACACGGTTACTTTGGACGTAATTGTGAGAATGGTACGTATATATACACAGACTTCATCGACACAATTTAGGTTCTTATATGTCTGTGTAATTCAGAACAAAACCAATACAACGTGAACAATGACATGAGCCAATGGATGTTTTATATGGCATAGAACCAGCATGTTACACTTTGATGGAAAGTAAAGAGTAAGAAGAGTTTGAAGATACCAAAGGGGTAATCAGAATCCGTTAATCAAAGGACAGACAACACAATGGCCAAAAGAAAAATGTCAATAAGACAAACAACGATCTACAAAACATACAAGTAAAACTAAGGATGGAGTAAAACGAACACCACTAAAACCGGGTGTGAAGTCAGGTGCTCCGGAATGGTAAGCAGTTCCTGCTCCACTAGATTAAAAATGTCAACAATATGCGCTAGTGATTATAAATTTGTAAATGTGACTAAAGGTAAACTTATAAATTTGTAAATGTAACTAACAGTAAAGCTTGAAAAACTATTGATACTTTATTCACGAGGATATTGTATACTTTAAATCAAGATGAAGCATAAAATCCATTTCGCTTATTTCCAGTGAGCTCCTCTATAAAATCAGCTTGAAGTATGGTATTTAAAGGTTACGAACTAGTAAGAGTGGAGAGGTAGCATTTCCCAATTTTAAAAATGGGTACATATATATTGTAATTGGGAGAATCATTATTTTTAAGAGATACACTTATTATCTTTTATTCCTCACTCGTACATTTCAAGTGACATTTTACTTCATTGGCTCTACCGTGAACAAAAACATAGATATTAATTTAGTTAGCAGGATGGATTTCTGGAATAACCTTCATCATGGACTCTCCAAGTCGAAAGATGGGAAAGTCAAATATATAATGTAAGATGATTTCTGTGAGAAAAAAAAAAATAAAGTGCCTAAGCAAGGCAACCAATATCGACAAAGGTCACCTATGCAATAGTGGAGCAGGAAGTGCTTATGTTTCCGTGTCACCCGATTTCACCCCCGGTTTTAGTGGGATTCTTGTTACTCGATCTTTAGTTTTATTGTAGATCGTTGTTTGTCCTTTTGGTCCTTGTGTTGTCTTCTTGGATTTACGAATTCTGATTATCTCTTTGGTATCTTCAAACTCTTCTTCTATGGCTGAGGGTGTAAAATTTAGGTTTAATAATAATTAAAGTATATTTAGAAACTGAATTTCAATAATACATGTATATACTAAGCCATGTCAATGTCGAAACACTGACTACTGGGATGGTGATACCCTCGAAGACTTATAGTCCTCCAACAGATGTATCGCGTCTGTTATAGTAATGAAAACGTAGATATCTAATTTTGTGCGCAATAATTTGGGCCGGAATAACCATCGTAATGAATTACATAATAATACAATGGTGTTCTATAGTAGGTGAGTTCGGAAAGTGATTGTCGTCGTTTGTTGTTCATGTCAGATTTATTGTGTTTGCTTTTTTTTTCTCAAGCGAAAACCCAACTGCAGATTCTTTAGTTTTTTATGTATGTTTTGTAGATCGTTGTTTGTCCTTTTGTACTTTTTCTTTTGGCCATTGTGTTGTCTGTTCTTCTTCTATATACGGATTCTGATTGCCCCTTTGGTATCTTCAATCTCTTGTTCCTACGTCCTAAGCTTAAGGGTACAATATTTAAATGATCTTAGCTATTTTGTTAATATCATGTGTTGCATCCTTTATTGTTTACCATATTTACTTTTTAGAAACTGACGAATGTGAATCTAATCCTTGCCTCAACAATGGAACATGTACTGATCTTGTATATGACTATAATTGTACATGTGAACACGGTTACTTTGGACGTAATTGTGAGAATGGTACGTATATATACACAGACTTCATCGACACAATTTAGGTTCTTATATGTCTGTGTAATTCAGAACAAAACCAATACAACGTGAACAATGACATGAGCCAATGGATGTTTTATATGGCATAGAACCAGCATGTTACACTTTGATGGAAAGTAAAGAGTAAGAAGAGTTTGAAGATACCAAATGGGTAATCAGAATCCGTTAATCAAAGGACAGACAACACAATGGCCAAAAGAAAAATGTCAATAAGACAAACAACGATCTACAAAACATACAAGTAAAACTAAGGATGGAGTAAAACGAACACCACTAAAACCGGGTGTGAAGTCAGGTGCTCCGGAATGGTAAGCAGTTCCTGCTCCACTAGATTAAAAATGTCAACAATATGCGCTAGTGATTATAAATTTGTAAATGTGACTAAAGGTAAAACTTATAAATTTGTAAATGTAACTAACAGTAAAGCTTGAAAAACTATTGATACTTTATTCACGAGGATATTGTATACTTTAAATCAAGATGAAGCATAAAATCCATTTCGCTTATTTCTAGTGAGCTCCTCTATAAAATCAGCTTGAAGTATGGTATTTAAAGGTTACGAACTAGTAAGAGTGGAGAGGTAGCATTTCCCAATTTTAAAAATGGGTACATATATATTGTAATTGGGAGAATCATTATTTTTAAGAGATACACTTATTATCTTTTATTCCTCACTCGTACATTTCAAGTGACATTTTACTTCATTAGCTCTACCGTGAACAAAAACATAGATACTAATTTAGTTAGCAGGATGGATTTCTGGAATAACCTTCATCATGGACTCTCCAAGTCGAAAGATGGGAAAGTCAAATATATAATGTAAGATGATTTCTGTGAGAAGAAAAAAAATAAAGTGCCTAAGCAAGGCAACCAATATCGACAAAGGTCACCTATGCAATAGTGGAGCAGGAAGTGCTTATGTTTCCGTGTCACCCGATTTCACCCCCGGTTTTAGTGGGATTCTTGTTACTCGATCTTTAGTTTTATTGTAGATCGTTGTTTGTCCTTTTGGTCCTTGTGTTGTCTTCTTGGATTTACGAATTCTGATTATTTCTTTGGTATCTTCAAACTCTTCTTCTATGGCTGAGGGTGTAAAATTTAGGTTTAATAATAATTAAAGTATATTTAGAAACTGTGAATTTCAATAATACATGTATATACTAAGCCATGTCAATGTCGAAACACTGACTACTGGGATGGTGATACCCTCAAAGACGCATAGTCCTCCAAAAGATGTATCGCGTCTGTTATAGTAATGAAAACGTAGATATCTAATTTTGTGCGCAATAATTTGGGCCGGAATAACCATCGTAATGAATTACATAATAATACAATGGTGTTCTATAGTAGGTGAGTTCGGAAAGTGATTGTCGTCGTTTGTTGTTCATGTCAGATTTATTGTGTTTGCTTTTTTTTTCTCAAACGAAAACCCAACTGCAGATTCTTTAGTTTTTTATGTATGTTTTGTAGATCGTTGTTTGTCCTTTTGTACTTTTTCTTTTGGCCATTGTGTTGTCTGTTCTTCTTCTATATACGGATTCTGATTGCCCCTTTGGTATCTTCAATCTCTTGTTCCTACGTCCGAAGCTTAAGGGTACAATATTTAAATGATCTTAGCTATTTTGTTAATATCATGTGTTGCATCCTTTATTGTTTACCATATTTACTTTTTAGAAACTGACGAATGTGAATCTAATCCTTGCCTCAACAATGGAACATGTACTGATCTTGTATATGACTATAATTGTACATGTGAACACGGTTACTTTGGACGTAATTGTGAGAATGGTACGTATATATACACAGACTTCATCGACACAATTTAGGTTCTTATATGTCTGTGTAATTCAGAACAAAACCAATACAACGTGAACAATGACATGAGCCAATGGATGTTTTATATGGCATAGAACCAGCATGTTACACTTTGATGGAAAGTAAAGAGTAAGAAGAGTTTGAAGATACCAAAGGGGTAATCAGAATCCGTTAATCAAAGGACAGACAACACAATGGCCAAAAGAAAAATGTCAATAAGACAAACAACGATCTACAAAACATACAAGTAAAACTAAGGATGGAGTAAAACGAACACCACTAAAACCGGGTGTGAAGTCAGGTGCTCCGGAATGGTAAGCAGTTCCTGCTCCACTAGATTAAAAATGTCAACAATATGCGCTAGTGATTATAAATTTGTAAATGTGACTAAAGGTAAAACTTATAAATTTGTAAATGTAACTAACAGTAAAGCTTGAAAAACTATTGATACTTTATTCACGAGGATATTGTATACTTTAAATCAAGATGAAGCATAAAATCCATTTCGCTTATTTCCAGTGAGCTCCTCTATAAAATCAGCTTGAAGTATGGTATTTAAAGGTTACGAACTAGTAAGAGTGGAGAGGTAGCATTTCCCAATTTTACAAATGGGTACATATATATTGTAATTGGGAGAATCATTATTTTTAAGAGATACACTTATTATCTTTTATTCCTCACTCGTACATTTCAAGTGACATTTTACTTCATTGGCTCTACCGTGAACAAAAACATAGATATTAATTTAGTTAGCAGGATGGATTTCTGGAATAACCTTCATCATGGACTCTCCAAGTCGAAAGATGGGAAAGTCAAATATATAATGTAAGATGATTTCTGTGAGAAAAAAAAAAAATAAAGTGCCTAAGCAAGGCAACCAATATCGACAAAGGTCACCTATGCAATAGTGGAGCAGGAAGTGCTTATGTTTCCGTGTCACCCGATTTCACCCCCGGTTTTAGTGGGATTCTTGTTACTCGATCTTTAGTTTTATTGTAGATCGTTGTTTGTCCTTTTGGTCCTTGTGTTGTCTTCTTGGATTTACGAATTCTGATTATCTCTTTGGTATCTTCAAACTCTTCTTCTATGGCTGAGGGTGTAAAATTTAGGTTTAATAATAATTAAAGTATATTTAGAAACTGAATTTCAATAATACATGTATATACTAAGCCATGTCAATGTCGAAACACTGACTACTGGGATGGTGATACCCTCGAAGACTTATAGTCCTCCAACAGATGTATCGCGTCTGTTATAGTAATGAAAACGTAGATATCTAATTTTGTGCGCAATAATTTGGGCCGGAATAACCATCGTAATGAATTACATAATAATACAATGGTGTTCTATAGTAGGTGAGTTCGGAAAGTGATTGTCGTCGTTTGTTGTTCATGTCAGATTTATTGTGTTTGCTTTTTTTTTCTCAAGCGATAACCCAACTGCAGATTCTTTAGTTTTTTATGTATGTTTTGTAGATCGTTGTTTGTCCTTTTGTACTTTTTCTTTTGGCCATTGTGTTGTCTGTTCTTCTTCTATATACGGATTCTGATTGCCCCTTTGGTATCTTCAATCTCTTGTTCCTACGTCCTAAGCTTAAGGGTACAATATTTAAATGATCTTAGCTATTTTGTTAATATCATGTGTTGCATCCTTTATTGTTTACCATATTTACTTTTTAGAAACTGACGAATGTGAATCTAATCCTTGCCTCAACAATGGAACATGTACTGATCTTGTATATGACTATAATTGTACATGTGAACACGGTTACTTTGGACGTAATTGTGAGAATGGTACGTATATATACACAGACTTCATCGACACAATTTAGGTTCTTATATGTCTGTGTAATTCAGAACAAAACCAATACAACGTGAACAATGACATGAGCCAATGGATGTTTTATATGGCATAGAACCAGCATGTTACACTTTGATGGAAAGTAAAGAGTAAGAAGAGTTTGAAGATACCAAATGGGTAATCAGAATCCGTTAATCAAAGGACAGACAACACAATGGCCAAAAGAAAAATGTCAATAAGACAAACAACGATCTACAAAACATACAAGTAAAACTAAGGATGGAGTAAAACGAACACCACTAAAACCGGGTGTGAAGTCAGGTGCTCCGGAATGGTAAGCAGTTCCTGCTCCACTAGATTAAAAATGTCAACAATATGCGCTAGTGATTATAAATTTGTAAATGTGACTAAAGGTAAAACTTATAAATTTGTAAATGTAACTAACAGTAAAGCTTGAAAAACTATTGATACTTTATTCACGAGGATATTGTATACTTTAAATCAAGATGAAGCATAAAATCCATTTCGCTTATTTCTAGTGAGCTCCTCTATAAAATCAGCTTGAAGTATGGTATTTAAAGGTTACGAACTAGTAAGAGTGGAGAGGTAGCATTTCCCAATTTTAAAAATGGGTACATATATATTGTAATTGGGAGAATCATTATTTTTAAGAGATACACTTATTATCTTTTATTCCTCACTCGTACATTTCAAGTGACATTTTACTTCATTAGCTCTACCGTGAACAAAAACATAGATACTAATTTAGTTAGCAGGATGGATTTCTGGAATAACCTTCATCATGGACTCTCCAAGTCGAAAGATGGGAAAGTCAAATATATAATGTAAGATGATTTCTGTGAGAAGAAAAAAAATAAAGTGCCTAAGCAAGGCAACCAATATCGACAAAGGTCACCTATGCAATAGTGGAGCAGGAAGTGCTTATGTTTCCGTGTCACCCGATTTCACCCCCGGTTTTAGTGGGATTCTTGTTACTCGATCTTTAGTTTTATTGTAGATCGTTGTTTGTCCTTTTGGTCCTTGTGTTGTCTTCTTGGATTTACGAATTCTGATTATTTCTTTGGTATCTTCAAACTCTTCTTCTATGGCTGAGGGTGTAAAATTTAGGTTTAATAATAATTAAAGTATATTTAGAAACTGTGAATTTCAATAATACATGTATATACTAAGCCATGTCAATGTCGAAACACTGACTACTGGGATGGTGATACCCTCAAAGACGCATAGTCCTCCAACAGATGTATCGCGTCAGTTATAGTAATGATAACGTAGATATCTAATTGTGTGCGCAATAATTTGGGCCGGAATAACCATCGTAATGAATTACATAATAATACAATGGTGTTCTATAGTAGGTGAGTTCGGAAAGTGATTGTCGTCGTTTGTTGTTCATGTCAGATTTATTGTGTTTGCTTTTTTTTTCTCAAACGAAAACCCAACTGCAGATTCTTTAGTTTTTTATGTATGTTTTGTAGATCGTTGTTTGTCCTTTTGTACTTTTTCTTTTGCCCATTGTGTTGTCTGTTCTTCTTCTATATACGGATTCTGATTGCCCCTTTGGTATCTTCAATCTCTTGTTCCTACGTCCTAAGCTTAAGGGTACAATATTTAAATGATCTTAGCTATTTTGTTAATATCATGTGTTGCATCCTTTATTGTTTACCATATTTAATTTTTAGAAACTGACGAATGTGAATCTAATCCTTGCCTCAACAATGGAACATGTACTGATCTTGTATATGACTATAATTGTACATGTGAACACGGTTACTTTGGACGTAATTGTGAGAATGGTACGTATATATACACAGACTTCATCGACACAATTTAGGTTCTTATATGTCTGTGTAATTCAGAACAAAACCAATACAACGTGAACAATGACATGAGCCAATGGATGTTTTATATGGCATAGAACCAGCATGTTACACTTTGATGGAAAGTAAAGAGTAAGAAGAGTTTGAAGATACCAAAGGGGTAATCAGAATCCGTTAATCAAAGGACAGACAACACAATGGCCAAAAGAAAAATGTCAATAAGACAAACAACGATCTACAAAACATACAAGTAAAACTAAGGATGGAGTAAAACGAACACCACTAAAACCGGGTGTGAACTCAGGTGCTCCGGAATGGTAAGCAGTTCCTGCTCCACTAGATTAAAAATGTCAACAATATGCGCTAGTGATTATAAATTTGTAAATGTGACTAAAGGTAAAACTTATAAATTTGTAAATGTAACTAACAGTAAAGCTTGAAAAACTATTGATACTTTATTCACGAGGATATTGTATACTTTAAATCAAGATGAAGCATAAAATCCATTTCGCTTATTTCCAGTGAGCTCCTCTATAAAATCAGCTTGAAGTATGGTATTTAAAGGTTACGAACTAGTAAGAGTGGAGAGGTAGCATTTCCCAATTTTAAAAATGGGTACATATATATTGTAATTGGGAGAATCATTATTTTTAAGAGATACACTTATTATCTTTTATTCCTCACTCGTACATTTCAAGTGACATTTTACTTCATTAGCTCTACCGTGAACAAAAACATAGATACTAATTTAGTTAGCAGGATGGATTTCTGGAATAACCTTCATCATGGAATCTCCAAGTCGAAAGATGGGAAAGTCAAATATATAATGTAAGATGATTTCTGTGAGAAGAAAAAAAATAAAGTGCCTAAGCAAGGCAACCAATATCGACAAAGGTCACCTATGCAATAGTGGAGCAGGAAGTGCTTATGTTTCCGTGTCACCCGATTTCACCCCCGGTTTTAGTGGGATTCTTGTTACTCGATCTTTAGTTTTATTGTAGATCGTTGTTTGTCCTTTTGGTCCTTGTGTTGTCTTCTTGGATTTACGAATTCTGATTATTTCTTTGGTATCTTCAAACTCTTCTTCTATGGCTGAGGGTGTAAAATTTAGGTTTAATAATAATTAAAGTATATTTAGAAACTGTGAATTTCAATAATACATGTATATACTAAGCCATGTCAATGTCGAAACACTGACTACTGGGATGGTGATACCCTCAAAGACGCATAGTCCTCCAAAAGATGTATCGCGTCTGTTATAGTAATGAAAACGTAGATATCTAATTTTGTGCGCAATAATTTGGGCCGGAATAACCATCGTAATGAATTACATAATAATACAATGGTGTTCTATAGTAGGTGAGTTCGGAAAGTGATTGTCGTCGTTTGTTGTTCATGTCAGATTTATTGTGTTTGCTTTTTTTTCTCAAACGAAAACCCAACTGCAGATTCTTTAGTTTTTTATGTATGTTTTGTAGATCGTTGTTTGTCCTTTTGTACTTTTTCTTTTGGCCATTGTGTTGTCTGTTCTTCTTCTATATACGGATTCTGATTGCCCCTTTGGTATCTTCAATCTCTTGTTCCTACGTCCTAAGCTTAAGGGTACAATATTTAAATGATCTTAGCTATTTTGTTAATATCATGTGTTGCATCCTTTATTGTTTACCATATTTACTTTTTAGAAACTGACGAATGTGAATCTAATCCTTGCCTCAACAATGGAACATGTACTGATCTTGTATATGACTATAATTGTACATGTGAACACGGTTACTTTGGACGTAATTGTGAGAATGGTACGTATATATACACAGACTTCATCGACACAATTTAGGTTCTTATATGTCTGTGTAATTCAGAACAAAACCAATACAACGTGAACAATGACATGAGCCAATGGATGTTTTATATGGCATAGAACCAGCATGTTACACTTTGATGGAAAGTAAAGAGTAAGAAGAGTTTGAAGATACCAAAGGGGTAATCAGAATCCGTTAATCAAAGGACAGACAACACAATGGCCAAAAGAAAAATGTCAATAAGACAAACAACGATCTACAAAACATACAAGTAAAACTAAGGATGGAGTAAAACGAACACCACTAAAACCGGGTGTGAACTCAGGTGCTCCGGAATGGTAAGCAGTTCCTGCTCCACTAGATTAAAAATGTCAACAATATGCGCTAGTGATTATAAATTTGTAAATGTGACTAAAGGTAAAACTTATAAATTTGTAAATGTAACTAACAGTAAAGCTTGAAAAACTATTGATACTTTATTCACGAGGATATTGTATACTTTAAATCAAGATGAAGCATAAAATCCATTTCGCTTATTTCCAGTGAGCTCCTCTATAAAATCAGCTTGAAGTATGGTATTTAAAGGTTACGAACTAGTAAGAGTGGAGAGGTAGCATTTCCCAATTTTAAAAATGGGTAC
The DNA here is from genome assembly GCA_963680875.1 of Bathymodiolus brooksi. Classification (NCBI taxonomy): domain Eukaryota; kingdom Metazoa; phylum Mollusca; class Bivalvia; order Mytilida; family Modiolidae; genus Bathymodiolus; species Bathymodiolus brooksi. Next base: position 65,496,422 of record OY804584.1, read on the forward strand.
ATATATATTGTAATTGGGAGAATCATTATTTTTAAGAGATACACTTATTATCTTTTATTCCTCACTCGTACATTTCAAGTGACATTTTACTTCATTAGCTCTACCGTGAACAAAAACATAGATACTAATTTAGTTAGCAGGATGGATTTCTGGAATAACCTTCATCATGGAATCTCCAAGTCGAAAGATGGGAAAGTCAAATATATAATGTAAGATGATTTCTGTGAGAAGAAAAAAAATAAAGTGCCTAAGCAAGGCAACCAATATCGACAAAGGTCACCTATGCAATAGTGGAGCAGGAAGTGCTTATGTTTCCGTGTCACCCGATTTCACCCCCGGTTTTAGTGGGATTCTTGTTACTCGATCTTTAGTTTTATTGTAGATCGTTGTTTGTCCTTTTGGTCCTTGTGTTGTCTTCTTGGATTTACGAATTCTGATTATTTCTTTGGTATCTTCAAACTCTTCTTCTATGGCTGAGGGTGTAAAATTTAGGTTTAATAATAATTAAAGTATATTTAGAAACTGAATTTCAATAATACATGTATATACTAAGCCATGTCAATGTCGAAACACTGACTACTGGGATGGTGATACCCTCGAAGACTTATAGTCCTCCAACAGATGTATCGCGTCTGTTATAGTAATGAAAACGTAGATATCTAATTTTGTGCGCAATAATTTGGGCCGGAATAACCATCGTAATGAATTACATAATAATACAATGGTGTTCTATAGTAGGTGAGTTCGGAAAGTGATTGTCGTCGTTTGTTGTTCATGTCAGATTTATTGTGTTTGCTTTTTTTTTCTCAAACGAAAACCCAACTGCAGATTCTTTAGTTTTTTATGTATGTTTTGTAGATCGTTGTTTGTCCTTTTGTACTTTTTCTTTTGCCCATTGTGTTGTCTGTTCTTCTTCTATATACGGATTCTGATTGCCCCTTTGGTATCTTCAATCTCTTGTTCCTACGTCCTAAGCTTAAGGGTACAATATTTAAATGATCTTAGCTATTTTGTTAATATCATGTGTTGCATCCTTTATTGTTTACCATATTTACTTTTTAGAAACTGACGAATGTGAATCTAATCCTTGCCTCAACAATGGAACATGTACTGATCTTGTATATGACTATAATTGTACATGTGAACACGGTTACTTTGGACGTAATTGTGAGAATGGTACGTATATATACACAGACTTCATCGACACAATTTAGGTTCTTATATGTCTGTGTAATTCAGAACAAAACCAATACAACGTGAACAATGACATGAGCCAATGGATGTTTTATATGGCATAGAACCAGCATGTTACACTTTGATGGAAAGTAAAGAGTAAGAAGAGTTTGAAGATACCAAAGGGGTAATCAGAATCCGTTAATCAAAGGACAGACAACACAATGGCCAAAAGAAAAATGTCAATAAGACAAACAACGATCTACAAAACATACAAGTAAAACTAAGGATGGAGTAAAACGAACCCCACTAAAACCGGGTGTGAACTCAGGTGCTCCGGAATGGTAAGCAGTTCCTGCTCCACTAGATTAAAAATGTCAACAATATGCGCTAGTGATTATAAATTTGTAAATGTGACTAAAGGTAAAACTTATAAATTTGTAAATGTAACTAACAGTAAAGCTTGAAAAACTATTGATACTTTATTCACGAGGATATTGTATACTTTAAATCAAGATGAAGCATAAAATCCATTTCGCTTATTTCTAGTGAGCTCCTCTATAAAATCAGCTTGAAGTATGGTATTTAAAGGTTACGAACTAGTAAGAGTGGAGAGGTAGCATTTCCCAATTTTAAAAATGGGTACATATATATTGTAATTGGGAGAATCATTATTTTTAAGAGATACACTTATTATCTTTTATTCCTCACTCGTACATTTCAAGTGACATTTTACTTCATTAGCTCTACCGTGAACAAAAACATAGATACTAATTTAGTTAGCAGGATGGATTTCTGGAATAACCTTCATCATGGACTCTCCAAGTCGAAAGATGGGAAAGTCAAATATATAATGTAAGATGATTTCTGTGAGAAGAAAAAAAATAAAGTGCCTAAGCAAGGCAACCAATATCGACAAAGGTCACCTATGCAATAGTGGAGCAGGAAGTGCTTATGTTTCCGTGTCACCCGATTTCACCCCCGGTTTTAGTGGGATTCTTGTTACTCGATCTTTAGTTTTATTGTAGATCGTTGTTTGTCCTTTTGGTCCTTGTGTTGTCTTCTTGGATTTACGAATTCTGATTATTTCTTTGGTATCTTCAAACTCTTCTTCTATGGCTGAGGGTGTAAAATTTAGGTTTAATAATAATTAGAGTATATTTAGAAACTGTGAATTTCAATAATACATGTATATACTAAGCCATGTCAATGTCGAAACACTGACTACTGGGATGGTGATACCCTCAAAGACGCATAGTCCTCCAAAAGATGTATCGCGTCAGTTATAGTAATGATAACGTAGATATCTAATTGTGTGCGCAATAATTTGGGCCGGAATAACCATCGTAATGAATTACATAATAATACACTGGTGTTCTATAGTAGGTGAGTTCGGAAAGTGATTGTCGTCGTTTGTTGTTCATGTCAGATTTATTGTGTTTGCTTTTTTTTCTCAAACGAAAACCCAACTGCAGATTCTTTAGTATTATATGTATGTTTTGTAGATCGTTGTTTGTCCTTTTGTACTTTTTCTTTTGGCCATTGTGTTGTCTGTTCTTCTTCTATATACGGATTCTGATTACCCCTTTGGTATCTTCAATCTCTTGTTCCTACGTCCGAAGCTTAAGGGTACAATATTTAAATGATCTTAGCTATTTTGTTAATATCATGTGTTGCATCCTTTATTGTTTACCATATTTACTTTTTAGAAACTGACGAATGTGAATCTAATCCTTGCCTCAACAATGGAACATGTACTGATCTTGTATATGACTATAATTGTACATGTGAACACGGTTACTTTGGACGTAATTGTGAGAATGGTACGTATATATACACAGACTTCATCGACACAATTTAGGTTTTTATATGTCTGTGTAATTCAGAACAAAACCAATACAACGTGAACAATGACATGAGCCAATGGATGTTTTATATGGCATAGAACCAGCATGTTACACTTTGATGGAAAGTAAAGAGTAAGAAGAGTTTGAAGATACCAAAGGGGTAATCAGAATCCGTTAATCAAAGGACAGACAACACAATGGCCAAAAGAAAAATGTCAATAAGACAAACAACGATCTACAAAACATTCAAGTAAAACTAAGGATGGAGTAAAACGAACCCCACTAAAACCGGGTGTGAACTCAGGTGCTCCGGAATGGTAAGCAGTTCCTGCTCCACTAGATTAAAAATGTCAACAATATGCGCTAGTGATTATAAATTTGTAAATGTGACTAAAGGTAAAACTTATAAATTTGTAAATGTAACTAACAGTAAAGCTTGAAAAACTATTGATACTTTATTCACGAGGATATTGTATACTTTAAATCAAGATGAAGCATAAAATCCATTTCGCTTATTTCCAGTGAGCTCCTCTATAAAATCAGCTTGAAGTATGGTATTTAAAGGTTACGAACTAGTAAGAGTGGAGAGGTAGCATTTCCCAATTTTAAACATGGGTACATATATATTGTAATTGGGAGAATCATTATTTTTAAGAGATACACTTATTATCTTTTATTCCTCACTCGTACATTTCAAGTGACATTTTACTTCATTAGCTCTACCGTGAACAAAAACATAGATACTAATTTAGTTAGCAGGATGGATTTCTGGAATAACCTTCATCATGGAATCTCCAAGTCGAAAGATGGGAAAGTCAAATATATAATGTAAGATGATTTCTGTGAGAAGAAAACAAATAAAGTGCCTAAGCAAGGCAACCAATATCGACAAAGGTCACCTATGCAATAGTGGAGCAGGAAGTGCTTATGTTTCCGTGTCACCCGATTTCACCCCCGGTTTTAGTGGGATTCTTGTTACTCGATCTTTAGTTTTATTGTAGATCGTTGTTTGTCCTTTTGGTCCTTGTGTTGTCTTCTTGGATTTACGAATTCTGATTATTTCTTTGGTATCTTCAAACTCTTCTTCTATGGCTGATGGTGTAAAATTTAGGTTTAATAATAATTAAAGTATATTTAGAAACTGTGAATTTCAATAATACATGTATATACTAAGCCATGTCAATGTCGAAACACTGACTACTGGGATGGTGATACCCTCAAAGACGCATAGTCCTCCAAAAGATGTATCGCGTCAGTTATAGTAATGATAACGTAGATATCTAATTGTGTGCGCAATAATTTGGGCCGGAATAACCATCGTAATGAATTACATAATAATACACTGGTGTTCTATAGTAGGTGAGTTCGGAAAGTGATTGTCGTCGTTTGTTGTTCATGTCAGATTTATTGTGTTTGCTTTTTTTTCTCAAACGAAAACCCAACTGCAGATTCTTTAGTATTATATGTATGTTTTGTAGATCGTTGTTTGTCCTTTTGTACTTTTTCTTTTGGCCATTGTGTTGTCTGTTCTTCTTCTATATACGGATTCTGATTACCCCTTTGGTATCTTCAATCTCTTGTTCCTACGTCCGAAGCTTAAGGGTACAATATTTAAATGATCTTAGCTATTTTGTTAATATCATGTGTTGCATCCTTTATTGTTTACCATATTTACTTTTTAGAAACTGACGAATGTGAATCTAATCCTTGCCTCAACAATGGAACATGTACTGATCTTGTATATGACTATAATTGTACATGTGAACACGGTTACTTTGGACGTAATTGTGAGAATGGTACGTATATATACACAGACTTCATCGACACAATTTAGGTTCTTATATGTCTGTGTAATTCGGAACAAAACCAATACAACGTGAACAATGACATGAGCCAATGGATGTTTTATATGGCATAGAACCAGCATGTTACACTTTGATGGAAAGTAAAGAGTAAAAAGAGTTTGAAGATACCAAAGGGGTAATCAGAATCCGTTAATCAAAGGACAGACAACACAATGGCCAAAAGAAAAATGTCAATAAGACAAACAACGATCTACAAAACATACAAGTAAAACTAAGGATGGAGTAAAACGAACCCCACTAAAACCGGGTGTGAACTCAGGTGCTCCGGAATGGTAAGCAGTTCCTGCTCCACTAGATTAAAAATGTCAACAATATGCGCTAGTGATTATAAATTTGTAAATGTGACTAAAGGTAAAACTTATAAATTTGTAAATGTAGCTAACAGTAAAGCTTGAAAAACTATTGATACTTTATTCACAAGGATATTGTATACTTTAAATCAAGATGAAGCATAAAATCCATTTCGCTTATTTCTAGTGAGCTCCTCTATAAAATCAGCTTGAAGTATGGTATTTAAAGGTTACGAACTAGTAAGAGTGGAGAGGTAGCATTTCCCAATTTTAAAAATGGGTACATATATATTGTAATTGGGAGAATCATTATTTTTAAGAGATACACTTATTATCTTTTATTCCTCACTCGTACATTTCAAGTGACATTTTACTTCATTAGCTCTACCGTGAACAAAAACATAGATACTAATTTAGTTAGCAGGATGGATTTCTGGAATAACCTTCATCATGGACTCTCCAAGTCGAAAGATGGGAAAGTCAAATATATAATGTAAGATGATTTCTGTGAGAAGAAAAAAAATAAAGTGCCTAAGCAAGGCAACCAATATCGACAAAGGTCACCTATGCAATAGTGGAGCAGGAAGTGCTTATGTTTCCGTGTCACCCGATTTCACCCCCGGTTTTAGTGGGATTCTTGTTACTCGATCTTTAGTTTTATTGTAGATCGTTGTTTGTCCTTTTGGTCCTTGTGTTGTCTTCTTGGATTTACGAATTCTGATTATTTCTTTGGTATCTTCAAACTCTTCTTCTATGGCTGAGGGTGTAAAATTTAGGTTTAATAATAATTAGAGTATATTTAGAAACTGTGAATTTCAATAATACATGTATATACTAAGCCATGTCAATGTCGAAACACTGACTACTGGGATGGTGATACCCTCAAAGACGCATAGTCCTCCAAAAGATGTATCGCGTCAGTTATAGTAATGATAACGTAGATATCTAATTGTGTGCGCAATAATTTGGGCCGGAATAACCATCGTAATGAATTACATAATAATACACTGGTGTTCTATAGTAGGTGAGTTCGGAAAGTGATTGTCGTCGTTTGTTGTTCATGTCAGATTTATTGTGTTTGCTTTTTTTTCTCAAACGAAAACCCAACTGCAGATTCTTTAGTATTATATGTATGTTTTGTAGATCGTTGTTTGTCCTTTTGTACTTTTTCTTTTGGCCATTGTGTTGTCTGTTCTTCTTCTATATACGGATTCTGATTACCCCTTTGGTATCTTCAATCTCTTGTTCCTACGTCCGAAGCTTAAGGGTACAATATTTAAATGATCTTAGCTATTTTGTTAATATCATGTGTTGCATCCTTTATTGTTTACCATATTTACTTTTTAGAAACTGACGAATGTGAATCTAATCCTTGCCTCAACAATGGAACATGTACTGATCTTGTATATGACTATAATTGTACATGTGAACACGGTTACTTTGGACGTAATTGTGAGAATGGTACGTATATATACACAGACTTCATCGACACAATTTAGGTTTTTATATGTCTGTGTAATTCAGAACAAAACCAATACAACGTGAACAATGACATGAGCCAATGGATGTTTTATATGGCATAGAACCAGCATGTTACACTTTGATGGAAAGTAAAGAGTAAGAAGAGTTTGAAGATACCAAAGGGGTAATCAGAATCCGTTAATCAAAGGACAGACAACACAATGGCCAAAAGAAAAATGTCAATAAGACAAACAACGATCTACAAAACATTCAAGTAAAACTAAGGATGGAGTAAAACGAACCCCACTAAAACCGGGTGTGAACTCAGGTGCTCCGGAATGGTAAGCAGTTCCTGCTCCACTAGATTAAAAATGTCAACAATATGCGCTAGTGATTATAAATTTGTAAATGTGACTAAAGGTAAAACTTATAAATTTGTAAATGTAACTAACAGTAAAGCTTGAAAAACTATTGATACTTTATTCACGAGGATATTGTATACTTTAAATCAAGATGAAGCATAAAATCCATTTCGCTTATTTCCAGTGAGCTCCTCTATAAAATCAGCTTGAAGTATGGTATTTAAAGGTTACGAACTAGTAAGAGTGGAGAGGTAGCATTTCCCAATTTTAAACATGGGTACATATATATTGTAATTGGGAGAATCATTATTTTTAAGAGATACACTTATTATCTTTTATTCCTCACTCGTACATTTCAAGTGACATTTTACTTCATTAGCTCTACCGTGAACAAAAACATAGATACTAATTTAGTTAGCAGGATGGATTTCTGGAATAACCTTCATCATGGAATCTCCAAGTCGAAAGATGGGAAAGTCAAATATATAATGTAAGATGATTTCTGTGAGAAGAAAACAAATAAAGTGCCTAAGCAAGGCAACCAATATCGACAAAGGTCACCTATGCAATAGTGGAGCAGGAAGTGCTTATGTTTCCGTGTCACCCGATTTCACCCCCGGTTTTAGTGGGATTCTTGTTACTCGATCTTTAGTTTTATTGTAGATCGTTGTTTGTCCTTTTGGTCCTTGTGTTGTCTTCTTGGATTTACGAATTCTGATTATTTCTTTGGTATCTTCAAACTCTTCTTCTATGGCTGAGGGTGTAAAATTTAGGTTTAATAATAATTAAAGTATATTTAGAAACTGTGAATTTCAATAATACATGTATATACTAAGCCATGTCAATGTCGAAACACTGACTACTGGGATGGTGATACCCTCAAAGACGCATAGTCCTCCAAAAGATGTATCGCGTCAGTTATAGTAATGATAACGTAGATATCTAATTGTGTGCGCAATAATTTGGGCCGGAATAACCATCGTAATGAATTACATAATAATACACTGGTGTTCTATAGTAGGTGAGTTCGGAAAGTGATTGTCGTCGTTTGTTGTTCATGTCAGATTTATTGTGTTTGCTTTTTTTTCTCAAACGAAAACCCAACTGCAGATTCTTTAGTATTATATGTATGTTTTGTAGATCGTTGTTTGTCCTTTTGTACTTTTTCTTTTGGCCATTGTGTTGTCTGTTCTTCTTCTATATACGGATTCTGATTACCCCTTTGGTATCTTCAATCTCTTGTTCCTACGTCCGAAGCTTAAGGGTACAATATTTAAATGATCTTAGCTATTTTGTTAATATCATGTGTTGCATCCTTTATTGTTTACCATATTTACTTTTTAGAAACTGACGAATGTGAATCTAATCCTTGCCTCAACAATGGAACATGTACTGATCTTGTATATGACTATAATTGTACATGTGAACACGGTTACTTTGGACGTAATTGTGAGAATGGTACGTATATATACACAGACTTCATCGACACAATTTAGGTTCTTATATGTCTGTGTAATTCGGAACAAAACCAATACAACGTGAACAATGACATGAGCCAATGGATGTTTTATATGGCATAGAACCAGCATGTTACACTTTGATGGAAAGTAAAGAGTAAAAAGAGTTTGAAGATACCAAAGGGGTAATCAGAATCCGTTAATCAAAGGACAGACAACACAATGGCCAAAAGAAAAATGTCAATAAGACAAACAACGATCTACAAAACATACAAGTAAAACTAAGGATGGAGTAAAACGAACCCCACTAAAACCGGGTGTGAACTCAGGTGCTCCGGAATGGTAAGCAGTTCCTGCTCCACTAGATTAAAAATGTCAACAATATGCGCTAGTGATTATAAATTTGTAAATGTGACTAAAGGTAAAACTTATAAATTTGTAAATGTAGCTAACAGTAAAGCTTGAAAAACTATTGATACTTTATTCACAAGGATATTGTATACTTTAAATCAAGATGAAGCATAAAATCCATTTCGCTTATTTCCAGTGAGCTCCTCTATAAAATCAGCTTGAAGTATGGTATTTAAAGGTTACGAACTAGTAAGAGTGGAGAGGTAGCATTTCCCAATTTTAAAAATGGGTACATATATATTGTAATTGGGAGAATCATTATTTTTAAGAGATACACTTATTATCTTTTATTCCTCACTCGTACATTTCAAGTGACATTTTACTTCATTAGCTCTACCGTGAACAAAAACATAGATACTAATTTAGTTAGCAGGATGGATTTCTGGAATAACCTTCATCATGGACTCTCCAAGTCGAAAGATGGGAAAGTCAAATATATAATGTAAGATGATTTCTGTGAGAAGAAAAAAAATAAAGTGCCTAAGCAAGGCAACCAATATCGACAAAGGTCACCTATGCAATAGTGGAGCAGGAAGTGTTTATGTTTCCGTGTCACCCGATTTCACCCCCGGTTTTAGTGGGATTCTTGTTACTCGATCTTTAGTTTTATTGTAGATCGTTGTTTGTCCTTTAGGTCCTTGTGTTGTCTTCTTGGGTTTACGAATTCTGATTATTTCTTTGGTATCTTCCATCTCTTCTTCTATGGCTGAGGGTGTAAAATTTAGGTTTAATAATAATTAAAGTATATTTAGAAACTGTGAATTTCAATAATACATGTATATACTAAGCCATGTCAATGTCGAAACACTGACCACTGGGATGGTGATACCCTCAAAGACGCATAGTCCTCCAAAAGATGTATCGCGTCAGTTATAGTAATGATAACGTAGATATCTAATTGTGTGCGCAATAATTTGGGCCGGAATAACCATCGTAATGAATTACATAATAATACAATGGTGTTCTATAGTAGGTGAGTTCGGAAAGTGATTGTCGTCGTTTGTTGTTTGCTTTTTTTTCTCAAACGAAAACCCAACTGCAGATTCTTTAGTATTATATGTATGTTTTGTAGATCGTTGTTTGTCCTTTTGTACTTTTTCTTTTGGCCATTGTGTTGTCTGTTCTTCTTCTATATACGATTCTGATTACCCCTTTGGTATCTTCAATCTCTTGTTCCTACGTCCGAAGCTTAAGGGTACAATATTTAAATGATCTTAGCTATTTTGTTAATATCATGTGTTGCATCCTTTATTGTTTACCATATTTACTTTTTAGAAACTGACGAATGTGAATCTAATCCTTGCCTCAACAATGGAACATGTACTGATCTTGTATATGACTATAATTGTACATGTGAACACGGTTACTTTGGACGTAATTGTGAGAATGGTACGTATATATACACAGACTTCATCGACACAATTTAGGTTCTTATATGTCTGTGTAATTCAGAACAAAACCAATACAACGTGAACAATGACATGAGCCAATGGATGTTTTATATGGCATAGAACCAGCATGTTACACTTTGATGGAAAGTAAAGAGTAAGAAGAGTTTGAAGATACCAAATGGGTAATCAGAATCCGTTAATCAAAGGACAGACAACACAATGGCCAAAAGAAAAATGTCAATAAGACAAACAACGATCTACAAAACATACAAGTAAAACTAAGGATGGAGTAAAACGAACACCACTAAAACCGGGTGTGAAGTCAGGTGCTCCGGAATGGTAAGCAGTTCCTGCTCCACTAGATTAAAAATGTCAACAATATGCGCTAGTGATTATAAATTTGTAAATGTGACTAAAGGTAAAACTTATAAATTTGTAAATGTAACTAACAGTAAAGCTTGAAAAACTATTGATACTTTATTCACGAGGATATTGTATACTTTAAATCAAGATGAAGCATAAAATCCATTTCGCTTATTTCTAGTGAGCTCCTCTATAAAATCAGCTTGAAGTATGGTATTTAAAGGTTACGAACTAGTAAGAGTGGAGAGGTAGCATTTCCCAATTTTAAAAATGGGTACATATATATTGTAATTGGGAGAATCATTATTTTTAAGAGATACACTTATTATCTTTTATTCCTCACTCGTACATTTCAAGTGACATTTTACTTCATTAGCTCTACCGTGAACAAAAACATAGATACTAATTTAGTTAGCAGGATGGATTTCTGGAATAACCTTCATCATGGACTCTCCAAGTCGAAAGATGGGAAAGTCAAATATATAATGTAAGATGATTTCTGTGAGAAGAAAAAAAATAAAGTGCCTAAGCAAGGCAACCAATATCGACAAAGGTCACCTATGCAATAGTGGAGCAGGAAGTGCTTATGTTTCCGTGTCACCCGATTTCACCCCCGGTTTTAGTGGGATTCTTGTTACTCGATCTTTAGTTTTATTGTAGATCGTTGTTTGTCCTTTTGGTCCTTGTGTTGTCTTCTTGGATTTACGAATTCTGATTATTTCTTTGGTATCTTCAAACTCTTCTTCTATGGCTGAGGGTGTAAAATTTAGGTTTAATAATAATTAAAGTATATTTAGAAACTGTGAATTTCAATAATACATGTATATACTAAGCCATGTCAATGTCGAAACACTGACTACTGGGATGGTGATACCCTCAAAGACGCATAGTCCTCCAACAGATGTATCGCGTCAGTTATAGTAATGATAACGTAGATATCTAATTGTGTGCGCAATAATTTGGGCCGGAATAACCATCGTAATGAATTACATAATAATACAATGGTGTTCTATAGTAGGTGAGTTCGGAAAGTGATTGTCGTCGTTTGTTGTTCATGTCAGATTTATTGTGTTTGCTTTTTTTTTCTCAAACGAAAACCCAACTGCAGATTCTTTAGTTTTTTATGTATGTTTTGTAGATCGTTGTTTGTCCTTTTGTACTTTTTCTTTTGCCCATTGTGTTGTCTGTTCTTCTTCTATATACGGATTCTGATTGCCCCTTTGGTATCTTCAATCTCTTGTTCCTACGTCCTAAGCTTAAGGGTACAATATTTAAATGATCTTAGCTATTTTGTTAATATCATGTGTTGCATCCTTTATTGTTTACCATATTTAATTTTTAGAAACTGACGAATGTGAATCTAATCCTTGCCTCAACAATGGAACATGTACTGATCTTGTATATGACTATAATTGTACATGTGAACACGGTTACTTTGGACGTAATTGTGAGAATGGTACGTATATATACACAGACTTCATCGACACAATTTAGGTTCTTATATGTCTGTGTAATTCAGAACAAAACCAATACAACGTGAACAATGACATGAGCCAATGGATGTTTTATATGGCATAGAACCAGCATGTTACACTTTGATGGAAAGTAAAGAGTAAGAAGAGTTTGAAGATACCAAAGGGGTAATCAGAATCCGTTAATCAAAGGACAGACAACACAATGGCCAAAAGAAAAATGTCAATAAGACAAACAACGATCTACAAAACATACAAGTAAAACTAAGGATGGAGTAAAACGAACACCACTAAAACCGGGTGTGAACTCAGGTGCTCCGGAATGGTAAGCAGTTCCTGCTCCACTAGATTAAAAATGTCAACAATATGCGCTAGTGATTATAAATTTGTAAATGTGACTAAAGGTAAAACTTATAAATTTGTAAATGTAACTAACAGTAAAGCTTGAAAAACTATTGATACTTTATTCACGAGGATATTGTATACTTTAAATCAAGATGAAGCATAAAATCCATTTCGCTTATTTCCAGTGAGCTCCTCTATAAAATCAGCTTGAAGTATGGTATTTAAAGGTTACGAACTAGTAAGAGTGGAGAGGTAGCATTTCCCAATTTTAAAAATGGGTACATATATATTGTAATTGGGAGAATCATTATTTTTAAGAGATACACTTATTATCTTTTATTCCTCACTCGTACATTTCAAGTGACATTTTACTTCATTAGCTCTACCGTGAACAAAAACATAGATACTAATTTAGTTAGCAGGATGGATTTCTGGAATAACCTTCATCATGGAATCTCCAAGTCGAAAGATGGGAAAGTCAAATATATAATGTAAGATGATTTCTGTGAGAAGAAAAAAAATAAAGTGCCTAAGCAAGGCAACCAATATCGACAAAGGTCACCTATGCAATAGTGGAGCAGGAAGTGCTTATGTTTCCGTGTCACCCGATTTCACCCCCGGTTTTAGTGGGATTCTTGTTACTCGATCTTTAGTTTTATTGTAGATCGTTGTTTGTCCTTTTGGTCCTTGTGTTGTCTTCTTGGATTTACGAATTCTGATTATTTCTTTGGTATCTTCAAACTCTTCTTCTATGGCTGAGGGTGTAAAATTTAGGTTTAATAATAATTAAAGTATATTTAGAAACTGTGAATTTCAATAATACATGTATATACTAAGCCATGTCAATGTCGAAACACTGACTACTGGGATGGTGATACCCTCAAAGACGCATAGTCCTCCAAAAGATGTATCGCGTCTGTTATAGTAATGAAAACGTAGATATCTAATTTTGTGCGCAATAATTTGGGCCGGAATAACCATCGTAATGAATTACATAATAATACAATGGTGTTCTATAGTAGGTGAGTTCGGAAAGTGATTGTCGTCGTTTGTTGTTCATGTCAGATTTATTGTGTTTGCTTTTTTTTTCTCAAACGAAAACCCAACTGCAGATTCTTTAGTTTTTTATGTATGTTTTGTAGATCGTTGTTTGTCCTTTTGTACTTTTTCTTTTGGCCATTGTGTTGTCTGTTCTTCTTCTATATACGGATTCTGATTGCCCCTTTGGTATCTTCAATCTCTTGTTCCTACGTCCTAAGCTTAAGGGTACAATATTTAAATGATCTTAGCTATTTTGTTAATATCATGTGTTGCATCCTTTATTGTTTACCATATTTACTTTTTAGAAACTGACGAATGTGAATCTAATCCTTGCCTCAACAATGGAACATGTACTGATCTTGTATATGACTATAATTGTACATGTGAACACGGTTACTTTGGACGTAATTGTGAGAATGGTACGTATATATACACAGACTTCATCGACACAATTTAGGTTCTTATATGTCTGTGTAATTCAGAACAAAACCAATACAACGTGAACAATGACATGAGCCAATGGATGTTTTATATGGCATAGAACCAGCATGTTACACTTTGATGGAAAGTAAAGAGTAAGAAGAGTTTGAAGATACCAAAGGGGTAATCAGAATCCGTTAATCAAAGGACAGACAACACAATGGCCAAAAGAAAAATGTCAATAAGACAAACAACGATCTACAAAACATACAAGTAAAACTAAGGATGGAGTAAAACGAACACCACTAAAACCGGGTGTGAACTCAGGTGCTCCGGAATGGTAAGCAGTTCCTGCTCCACTAGATTAAAAATGTCAACAATATGCGCTAGTGATTATAAATTTGTAAATGTGACTAAAGGTAAAACTTATAAATTTGTAAATGTAACTAACAGTAAAGCTTGAAAAACTATTGATACTTTATTCACGAGGATATTGTATACTTTAAATCAAGATGAAGCATAAAATCCATTTCGCTTATTTCCAGTGAGCTCCTCTATAAAATCAGCTTGAAGTATGGTATTTAAAGGTTACGAACTAGTAAGAGTGGAGAGGTAGCATTTCCCAATTTTAAAAATGGGTACATATATATTGTAATTGGGAGAATCATTATTTTTAAGAGATACACTTATTATCTTTTATTCCTCACTCGTACATTTCAAGTGACATTTTACTTCATTAGCTCTACCGTGAACAAAAACATAGATACTAATTTAGTTAGCAGGATGGATTTCTGGAATAACCTTCATCATGGAATCTCCAAGTCGAAAGATGGGAAAGTCAAATATATAATGTAAGATGATTTCTGTGAGAAGAAAAAAAATAAAGTGCCTAAGCAAGGCAACCAATATCGACAAAGGTCACCTATGCAATAGTGGAGCAGGAAGTGCTTATGTTTCCGTGTCACCCGATTTCACCCCCGGTTTTAGTGGGATTCTTGTTACTCGATCTTTAGTTTTATTGTAGATCGTTGTTTGTCCTTTTGGTCCTTGTGTTGTCTTCTTGGATTTACGAATTCTGATTATTTCTTTGGTATCTTCAAACTCTTCTTCTATGGCTGAGGGTGTAAAATTTAGGTTTAATAATAATTAAAGTATATTTAGAAACTGAATTTCAATAATACATGTATATACTAAGCCATGTCAATGTCGAAACACTGACTACTGGGATGGTGATACCCTCGAAGACTTATAGTCCTCCAACAGATGTATCGCGTCTGTTATAGTAATGAAAACGTAGATATCTAATTTTGTGCGCAATAATTTGGGCCGGAATAACCATCGTAATGAATTACATAATAATACAATGGTGTTCTATAGTAGGTGAGTTCGGAAAGTGATTGTCGTCGTTTGTTGTTCATGTCAGATTTATTGTGTTTGCTTTTTTTTTCTCAAACGAAAACCCAACTGCAGATTCTTTAGTTTTTTATGTATGTTTTGTAGATCGTTGTTTGTCCTTTTGTACTTTTTCTTTTGCCCATTGTGTTGTCTGTTCTTCTTCTATATACGGATTCTGATTGCCCCTTTGGTATCTTCAATCTCTTGTTCCTACGTCCTAAGCTTAAGGGTACAATATTTAAATGATCTTAGCTATTTTGTTAATATCATGTGTTGCATCCTTTATTGTTTACCATATTTACTTTTTAGAAACTGACGAATGTGAATCTAATCCTTGCCTCAACAATGGAACATGTACTGATCTTGTATATGACTATAATTGTACATGTGAACACGGTTACTTTGGACGTAATTGTGAGAATGGTACGTATATATACACAGACTTCATCGACACAATTTAGGTTCTTATATGTCTGTGTAATTCAGAACAAAACCAATACAACGTGAACAATGACATGAGCCAATGGATGTTTTATATGGCATAGAACCAGCATGTTACACTTTGATGGAAAGTAAAGAGTAAGAAGAGTTTGAAGATACCAAAGGGGTAATCAGAATCCGTTAATCAAAGGACAGACAACACAATGGCCAAAAGAAAAATGTCAATAAGACAAACAACGATCTACAAAACATACAAGTAAAACTAAGGATGGAGTAAAACGAACCCCACTAAAACCGGGTGTGAACTCAGGTGCTCCGGAATGGTAAGCAGTTCCTGCTCCACTAGATTAAAAATGTCAACAATATGCGCTAGTGATTATAAATTTGTAAATGTGACTAAAGGTAAAACTTATAAATTTGTAAATGTAACTAACAGTAAAGCTTGAAAAACTATTGATACTTTATTCACGAGGATATTGTATACTTTAAATCAAGATGAAGCATAAAATCCATTTCGCTTATTTCTAGTGAGCTCCTCTATAAAATCAGCTTGAAGTATGGTATTTAAAGGTTACGAACTAGTAAGAGTGGAGAGGTAGCATTTCCCAATTTTAAAAATGGGTACATATATATTGTAATTGGGAGAATCATTATTTTTAAGAGATACACTTATTATCTTTTATTCCTCACTCGTACATTTCAAGTGACATTTTACTTCATTAGCTCTACCGTGAACAAAAACATAGATACTAATTTAGTTAGCAGGATGGATTTCTGGAATAACCTTCATCATGGACTCTCCAAGTCGAAAGATAGGAAAGTCAAATATATAATGTAAGATGATTTCTGTGAGAAGAAAAAAAATAAAGTGCCTAAGCAAGGCAACCAATATCGACAAAGGTCACCTATGCAATAGTGGAGCAGGAAGTGCTTATGTTTCCGTGTCACCCGATTTCACCCCCGGTTTTAGTGGGATTCTTGTTACTCGATCTTTAGTTTTATTGTAGATCGTTGTTTGTCCTTTTGGTCCTTGTGTTGTCTTCTTGGATTTACGAATTCTGATTATTTCTTTGGTATCTTCAAACTCTTCTTCTATGGCTGAGGGTGTAAAATTTAGGTTTAATAATAATTAGAGTATATTTAGAAACTGTGAATTTCAATAATACATGTATATACTAAGCCATGTCAATGTCGAAACACTGACTACTGGGATGGTGATACCCTCAAAGACGCATAGTCCTCCAAAAGATGTATCGCGTCAGTTATAGTAATGATAACGTAGATATCTAATTGTGTGCGCAATAATTTGGGCCGGAATAACCATCGTAATGAATTACATAATAATACACTGGTGTTCTATAGTAGGTGAGTTCGGAAAGTGATTGTCGTCGTTTGTTGTTCATGTCAGATTTATTGTGTTTGCTTTTTTTTCTCAAACGAAAACCCAACTGCAGATTCTTTAGTATTATATGTATGTTTTGTAGATCGTTGTTTGTCCTTTTGTACTTTTTCTTTTGGCCATTGTGTTGTCTGTTCTTCTTCTATATACGGATTCTGATTACCCCTTTGGTATCTTCAATCTCTTGTTCCTACGTCCGAAGCTTAAGGGTACAATATTTAAATGATCTTAGCTATTTTGTTAATATCATGTGTTGCATCCTTTATTGTTTACCATATTTACTTTTTAGAAACTGACGAATGTGAATCTAATCCTTGCCTCAACAATGGAACATGTACTGATCTTGTATATGACTATAATTGTACATGTGAACACGGTTACTTTGGACGTAATTGTGAGAATGGTACGTATATATACACAGACTTCATCGACACAATTTAGGTTTTTATATGTCTGTGTAATTCAGAACAAAACCAATACAACGTGAACAATGACATGAGCCAATGGATGTTTTATATGGCATAGAACCAGCATGTTACACTTTGATGGAAAGTAAAGAGTAAGAAGAGTTTGAAGATACCAAAGGGGTAATCAGAATCCGTTAATCAAAGGACAGACAACACAATGGCCAAAAGAAAAATGTCAATAAGACAAACAACGATCTACAAAACATTCAAGTAAAACTAAGGATGGAGTAAAACGAACCCCACTAAAACCGGGTGTGAACTCAGGTGCTCCGGAATGGTAAGCAGTTCCTGCTCCACTAGATTAAAAATGTCAACAATATGCGCTAGTGATTATAAATTTGTAAATGTGACTAAAGGTAAAACTTATAAATTTGTAAATGTAACTAACAGTAAAGCTTGAAAAACTATTGATACTTTATTCACGAGGATATTGTATACTTTAAATCAAGATGAAGCATAAAATCCATTTCGCTTATTTCCAGTGAGCTCCTCTATAAAATCAGCTTGAAGTATGGTATTTAAAGGTTACGAACTAGTAAGAGTGGAGAGGTAGCATTTCCCAATTTTAAAAATGGGTACATATATATTGTAATTGGGAGAATCATTATTTTTAAGAGATACACTTATTATCTTTTATTCCTCACTCGTACATTTCAAGTGACATTTTACTTCATTAGCTCTACCGTGAACAAAAACATAGATACTAATTTAGTTAGCAGGATGGATTTCTGGAATAACCTTCATCATGGAATCTCCAAGTCGAAAGATGGGAAAGTCAAATATATAATGTAAGATGATTTCTGTGAGAAGAAAACAAATAAAGTGCCTAAGCAAGGCAACCAATATCGACAAAGGTCACCTATGCAATAGTGGAGCAGGAAGTGCTTATGTTTCCGTGTCACCCGATTTCACCCCCGGTTTTAGTGGGATTCTTGTTACTCGATCTTTAGTTTTATTGTAGATCGTTGTTTGTCCTTTTGGTCCTTGTGTTGTCTTCTTGGATTTACGAATTCTGATTATTTCTTTGGTATCTTCAAACTCTTCTTCTATGGCTGAGGGTGTAAAATTTAGGTTTAATAATAATTAAAGTATATTTAGAAACTGTGAATTTCAATAATACATGTATATACTAAGCCATGTCAATGTCGAAACACTGACTACTGGGATGGTGATACCCTCAAAGACGCATAGTCCTCCAAAAGATGTATCGCGTCAGTTATAGTAATGATAACGTAGATATCTAATTGTGTGCGCAATAATTTGGGCCGGAATAACCATCGTAATGAATTACATAATAATACACTGGTGTTCTATAGTAGGTGAGTTCGGAAAGTGATTGTCGTCGTTTGTTGTTCATGTCAGATTTATTGTGTTTGCTTTTTTTTCTCAAACGAAAACCCAACTGCAGATTCTTTAGTATTATATGTATGTTTTGTAGATCGTTGTTTGTCCTTTTGTACTTTTTCTTTTGGCCATTGTGTTGTCTGTTCTTCTTCTATATACGGATTCTGATTACCCCTTTGGTATCTTCAATCTCTTGTTCCTACGTCCGAAGCTTAAGGGTACAATATTTAAATGATCTTAGCTATTTTGTTAATATCATGTGTTGCATCCTTTATTGTTTACCATATTTACTTTTTAGAAACTGACGAATGTGAATCTAATCCTTGCCTCAACAATGGAACATGTACTGATCTTGTATATGACTATAATTGTACATGTGAACACGGTTACTTTGGACGTAATTGTGAGAATGGTACGTATATATACACAGACTTCATCGACACAATTTAGGTTCTTATATGTCTGTGTAATTCGGAACAAAACCAATACAACGTGAACAATGACATGAGCCAATGGATGTTTTATATGGCATAGAACCAGCATGTTACACTTTGATGGAAAGTAAAGAGTAAAAAGAGTTTGAAGATACCAAAGGGGTAATCAGAATCCGTTAATCAAAGGACAGACAACACAATGGCCAAAAGAAAAATGTCAATAAGACAAACAACGATCTACAAAACATACAAGTAAAACTAAGGATGGAGTAAAACGAACCCCACTAAAACCGGGTGTGAACTCAGGTGCTCCGGAATGGTAAGCAGTTCCTGCTCCACTAGATTAAAAATGTCAACAATATGCGCTAGTGATTATAAATTTGTAAATGTGACTAAAGGTAAAACTTATAAATTTGTAAATGTAGCTAACAGTAAAGCTTGAAAAACTATTGATACTTTATTCACAAGGATATTGTATACTTTAAATCAAGATGAAGCATAAAATCCATTTCGCTTATTTCCAGTGAGCTCCTCTATAAAATCAGCTTGAAGTATGGTATTTAAAGGTTACGAACTAGTAAGAGTGGAGAGGTAGCATTTCCCAATTTTAAAAATGGGTACATATATATTGTAATTGGGAGAATCATTATTTTTAAGAGATACACTTATTATCTTTTATTCCTCACTCGTACATTTCAAGTGACATTTTACTTCATTAGCTCTACCGTGAACAAAAACATAGATACTAATTTAGTTAGCAGGATGGATTTCTGGAATAACCTTCATCATGGACTCTCCAAGTCGAAAGATGGGAAAGTCAAATATATAATGTAAGATGATTTCTGTGAGAAGAAAAAAAATAAAGTGCCTAAGCAAGGCAACCAATATCGACAAAGGTCACCTATGCAATAGTGGAGCAGGAAGTGTTTATGTTTCCGTGTCACCCGATTTCACCCCCGGTTTTAGTGGGATTCTTGTTACTCGATCTTTAGTTTTATTGTAGATCGTTGTTTGTCCTTTAGGTCCTTGTGTTGTCTTCTTGGGTTTACGAATTCTGATTATTTCTTTGGTATCTTCCATCTCTTCTTCTATGGCTGAGGGTGTAAAATTTAGGTTTAATAATAATTAAAGTATATTTAGAAACTGTGAATTTCAATAATACATGTATATACTAAGCCATGTCAATGTCGAAACACTGACCACTGGGATGGTGATACCCTCAAAGACGCATAGTCCTCCAAAAGATGTATCGCGTCAGTTATAGTAATGATAACGTAGATATCTAATTGTGTGCGCAATAATTTGGGCCGGAATAACCATCGTAATGAATTACATAATAATACAATGGTGTTCTATAGTAGGTGAGTTCGGAAAGTGATTGTCGTCGTTTGTTGTTTGCTTTTTTTTCTCAAACGAAAACCCAACTGCAGATTCTTTAGTATTATATGTATGTTTTGTAGATCGTTGTTTGTCCTTTTGTACTTTTTCTTTTGGCCATTGTGTTGTCTGTTCTTCTTCTATATACGATTCTGATTACCCCTTTGGTATCTTCAATCTCTTGTTCCTACGTCCGAAGCTTAAGGGTACAATATTTAAATGATCTTAGCTATTTTGTTAATATCATGTGTTGCATCCTTTATTGTTTACCATATTTACTTTTTAGAAACTGACGAATGTGAATCTAATCCTTGCCTCAACAATGGAACATGTACTGATCTTGTATATGACTATAATTGTACATGTGAACACGGTTACTTTGGACGTAATTGTGAGAATGGTACGTATATATACACAGACTTCATCGACACAATTTAGGTTCTTATATGTCTGTGTAATTCAGAACAAAACCAATACAACGTGAACAATGACATGAGCCAATGGATGTTTTATATGGCATAGAACCAGCATGTTACACTTTGATGGAAAGTAAAGAGTAAAAAGAGTTTGAAGATACCAAAGGGGTAATCAGAATCCGTTAATCAAAGGACAGACAACACAATGGCCAAAAGAAAAATGTCAATAAGACAAACAACGATCTACAAAACATACAAGTAAAACTAAGGATGGAGTAAAACGAACCCCACTAAAACCGGGTGTGAACTCAGGTGCTCCGGAATGGTAAGCAGTTCCTGCTCCACTAGATTAAAAATGTCAACAATATGCGCTAGTGATTATAAATTTGTAAATGTGACTAAAGGTAAAACTTATAAATTTGTAAATGTAGCTAACAGTAAAGCTTGAAAAACTATTGATACTTTATTCACAAGGATATTGTATACTTTAAATCAAGATGAAGCATAAAATCCATTTCGCTTATTTCCAGTGAGCTCCTCTATAAAATCAGCTTGAAGTATGGTATTTAAAGGTTACGAACTAGTAAGAGTGGAGAGGTAGCATTTCCCAATTTTAAAAATGGGTACATATATATTGTAATTGGGAGAATCATTATTTTTAAGAGATACACTTATTATCTTTTATTCCTCACTCGTACATTTCAAGTGACATTTTACTTCATTAGCTCTACCGTGAACAAAAACATAGATACTAATTTAGTTAGCAGGATGGATTTCTGGAATAACCTTCATCATGGACTCTCCAAGTCGAAAGATGGGAAAGTCAAATATATAATGTAAGATGATTTCTGTGAGAAGAAAAAAAATAAAGTGCCTAAGCAAGGCAACCAATATCGACAAAGGTCACCTATGCAATAGTGGAGCAGGAAGTGTTTATGTTTCCGTGTCACCCGATTTCACCCCCGGTTTTAGTGGGATTCTTGTTACTCGATCTTTAGTTTTATTGTAGATCGTTGTTTGTCCTTTAGGTCCTTGTGTTGTCTTCTTGGGTTTACGAATTCTGATTATTTCTTTGGTATCTTCAAACTCTTCTTCTATGGCTGAGGGTGTAAAATTTAGGTTTAATAATAATTAAAGTATATTTAGAAACTGTGAATTTCAATAATACATGTATATACTAAGCCATGTCAATGTCGAAACACTGACCACTGGGATGGTGATACCCTCAAAGACGCATAGTCCTCCAAAAGATGTATCGCGTCAGTTATAGTAATGATAACGTAGATATCTAATTGTGTGCGCAATAATTTGGGCCGGAATAACCATCGTAATGAATTACATAATAATACAATGGTGTTCTATAGTAGGTGAGTTCGGAAAGTGATTGTCGTCGTTTGTTGTTTGCTTTTTTTTCTCAAACGAAAACCCAACTGCAGATTCTTTAGTATTATATGTATGTTTTGTAGATCGTTGTTTGTCCTTTTGTACTTTTTCTTTTGGCCATTGTGTTGTCTGTTCTTCTTCTATATACGGATTCTGATTACCCCTTTGGTATCTTCAATCTCTTGTTCCTACGTCCGAAGCTTAAGGGTACAATATTTAAATGATCTTAGCTATTTTGTTAATATCATGTGTTGCATCCTTTATTGTTTACCATATTTACTTTTTAGAAACTGACGAATGTGAATCTAATCCTTGCCTCAACAATGGAACATGTACTGATCTTGTATATGACTATAATTGTACATGTGAACACGGTTACTTTGGACGTAATTGTGAGAATGGTACGTATATATACACAGACTTCATCGACACAATTTAGGTTCTTATATGTCTGTGTAATTCAGAACAAAACCAATACAACGTGAACAATGACATGAGCCAATGGATGTTTTATATGGCATAGAACCAGCATGTTACACTTTGATGGAAAGTAAAGAGTAAAAAGAGTTTGAAGATACCAAAGGGGTAATCAGAATCCGTTAATCAAAGGACAGACAACACAATGGCCAAAAGAAAAATGTCAATAAGACAAACAACGATCTACAAAACATACAAGTAAAACTAAGGATGGAGTAAAACGAACCCCACTAAAACCGGGTGTGAACTCAGGTGCTCCGGAATGGTAAGCAGTTCCTGCTCCACTAGATTAAAAATGTCAACAATATGCGCTAGTGATTATAAATTTGTAAATGTGACTAAAGGTAAAACTTATAAATTTGTAAATGTAACTAACAGTAAAGCTTGAAAAACTATTGATACTTTATTCACAAGGATATTGTATACTTTAAATCAAGATGAAGCATAAAATCCATTTCGCTTATTTCCAGTGAGCTCCTCTATAAAATCAGCTTGAAGTATGGTATTTAAAGGTTACGAACTAGTAAGAGTGGAGAGGTAGCATTTCCCAATTTTAAAAATGGGTACATATATATTGTAATTGGGAGAATCATTATTTTTAAGAGATACACTTATTATCTTTTATTCCTCACTCGTACATTTCAAGTGACATTTTACTTCATTAGCTCTACCGTGAACAAAAACATAGATACTAATTTAGTTAGCAGGATGGATTTCTGGAATAACCTTCATCATGGACTCTCCAAGTCGAAAGATGGGAAAGTCAAATATATAATGTAAGATGATTTCTGTGAGAAGAAAAAAAATAAAGTGCCTAAGCAAGGCAACCAATATCGACAAAGGTCACCTATGCAATAGTGGAGCAGGAAGTGTTTATGTTTCCGTGTCACCCGATTTCACCCCCGGTTTTAGTGGGATTCTTGTTACTCGATCTTTAGTTTTATTGTAGATCGTTGTTTGTCCTTTAGGTCCTTGTGTTGTCTTCTTGGGTTTACGAATTCTGATTATTTCTTTGGTATCTTCAAACTCTTCTTCTATGGCTGAGGGTGTAAAATCTAGGTTTAATAATAATTAAAGTATGTTTAGAAACTGTGAATTTCAATAATACATGTATATACTAAGCCATGTCAATGTCGAAACACTGACCACTGGGATGGTGATACCCTCAAAGACGCATAGTCCTCCAAAAGATGTATCGCGTCAGTTATAGTAATGATAACGTAGATATCTAATTGTGTGCGCAATAATTTGGGCCGGAATAACCATCGTAATGAATTACATAATAATACAATGGTGTTCTATAGTAGGTGAGTTCGGAAAGTGATTGTCGTCGTTTGTTGTTTGCTTTTTTTTCTCAAACGAAAACCCAACTGCAGATTCTTTAGTATTATATGTATGTTTTGTAGATCGTTGTTTGTCCTTTTGTACTTTTTCTTTTGGCCATTGTGTTGTCTGTTCTTCTTCTATATACGGATTCTGATTACCCCTTTGGTATCTTCAATCTCTTGTTCCTACGTCCGAAGCTTAAGGGTACAATATTTAAATGATCTTAGCTATTTTGTTAATATCATGTGTTGCATCCTTTATTGTTTACCATATTTACTTTTTAGAAACTGACGAATGTGAATCTAATCCTTGCCTCAACAATGGAACATGTACTGATCTTGTATATGACTATAATTGTACATGTGAACACGGTTACTTTGGACGTAATTGTGAGAATGGTACGTATATATACACAGACTTCATCGACACAATTTAGGTTCTTATATGTCTGTGTAATTCAGAACAAAACCAATACAACGTGAACAATGACATGAGCCAATGGATGTTTTATATGGCATAGAACCAGCATGTTACACTTTGATGGAAAGTAAAGAGTAAGAAGAGTTTGAAGATACCAAAGGGGTAATCAGAATCCGTTAATCAAAGGACAGACAACACAATGGCCAAAAGAAAAATGTCAATAAGACAAACAACGATCTACAAAAGATACAAGTAAAACTAAGGATGGAGTAAAACGAACCCCACTAAAACCGGGTGTGAACTCAGGTGCTCCGGAATGGTAAGCAGTTCCTGCTCCACTAGATTAAAAATGTCAACAATATGCGCTAGTGATTATAAATTTGTAAATGTGACTAAAGGTAAAACTTATAAATTTGTAAATGTAACTAACAGTAAAGCTTGAAAAACTATTGATACTTTATTCACGAGGATATTGTATACTTTAAATCAAGATGAAGCATAAAATCCATTTCGCTTATTTCCAGTGAGCTCCTCTATAAAATCAGCTTGAAGTATGGTATTTAAAGGTTACGAACTAGTAAGAGTGGAGAGGTAGCATTTCCCAATTTTAAACATGGGTACATATATATTGTAATTGGGAGAATCATTATTTTTAAGAGATACACTTATTATCTTTTATTCCTCACTCGTACATTTCAAGTGACATTTTACTTCATTAGCTCTACCGTGAACAAAAACATAGATACTAATTTAGTTAGCAGGATGGATTTCTGGAATAACCTTCATCATGGACTCTCCAAGTCGAAAGATGGGAAAGTCAAATATATAATGTAAGATGATTTCTGTGATAAGAAAAAAAATAAAGTGCCTAAGCAAGGCAACCAATATCGACAAAGGTCACCTATGCAATAGTGGAGCAGGAAGTGCTTATGTTTCCGTGTCACCCGATTTCACCCCCGGTTTTAGTGGGATTCTTGTTACTCGATCTTTAGTTTTATTGTAGATCGTTGTTTGTCCTTTTGGTCCTTGTGTTGTCTTCTTGGATTTACGAATTCTGATTATTTCTTTGGTATCTTCAAACTCTTCTTCTATGGCTGAGGGTGTAAAATTTAGGTTTAATAATAATTAAAGTATATTTAGAAACTGTGAATTTCAATAATACATGTATATACTAAGCCATGTCAATGTCGAAACACTGACTACTGGGATGGTGATACCCTCAAAGACGCATAGTCCTCCAAAAGATGTATCGCGTCAGTTATAGTAATGATAACGTAGATATCTAATTGTGTGCGCAATAATTTGGGCCGGAATAACCATCGTGATGAATTACATAATAATACACTGGTGTTCGATAGTAGGTGAGTTCGGAAAGTGATTGTCGTCGTTTGTTGTTCATGTCAGATTTATTGTGTTTGCTTTTTTTTCTCAAACGAAAACCCAACTGCAGATTCTTTAGTATTATATGTATGTTTTGTAGATCGTTGTTTGTCCTTTTGTACTTTTTCTTTTGGCCATTGTGTTGTCTGTTCTTCTTCTATATACGGATTCTGATTACCCCTTTGGTATCTTCAATCTCTTGTTCCTACGTCCGAAGCTTAAGGGTACAATATTTAAATGATCTTAGCTATTTTGTTAATATCATGTGTTGCATCCTTTATTGTTTACCATATTTACTTTTTAGAAACTGACGAATGTGAATCTAATCCTTGCCTCAACAATGGAACATGTACTGATCTTGTATATGACTATAATTGTACATGTGAACACGGTTACTTTGGACGTAATTGTGAGAATGGTACGTATATATACACAGACTTCATCGACACAATTTAGGTTCTTATATGTCTGTGTAATTCAGAACAAAACCAATACAACGTGAACAATGACATGAGCCAATGGATGTTTTATATGGCATAGAACCAGCATGTTACACTTTGATGGAAAGTAAAGAGTAAGAAGAGTTTGAAGATACCAAAGGGGTAATCAGAATCCGTTAATCAAAGGACAGACAACACAATGGCCAAAAGAAAAATGTCAATAAGACAAACAACGATCTACAAAACATATAAGTAAAACTAAGGATGGAGTAAAACGAACCCCACTAAAACCGGGTGTGAACTCAGGTGCTCCGGAATGGTAAGCAGTTCCTGCTCCACTAGATTAAAAATGTCAACAATATGCGCTAGTGATTATAAATTTGTAAATGTGACTAAAGGTAAAACTTATAAATTTGTAAATGTAACTAACAGTAAAGCTTGAAAAACTATTGATACTTTATTCACAAGGATATTGTATACTTTAAATCAAGATGAAGCATAAAATCCATTTCGCTTATTTCCAGTGAGCTCCTCTATAAAATCAGCTTGAAGTATGGTATTTAAAGGTTACGAACTAGTAAGAGTGGAGAGGTAGCATTTCCCAATTTTAAAAATGGGTACATATATATTGTAATTGGGAGAATCATTATTTTTAAGAGATACACTTATTATCTTTTATTCCTCACTCGTACATTTCAAGTGACATTTTACTTCATTAGCTCTACCGTGAACAAAAACATAGATACTAATTTAGTTAGCAGGATGGATTTCTGGAATAACCTTCATCATGGACTCTCCAAGTCGAAAGATGGGAAAGTCAAATATATAATGTAAGATGATTTCTGTGAGAAGAAAAAAAATAAAGTGCCTAAGCAAGGCAACCAATATCGACAAAGGTCACCTATGCAATAGTGGAGCAGGAAGTGTTTATGTTTCCGTGTCACCCGATTTCACCCCCGGTTTTAGTGGGATTCTTGTTACTCGATCTTTAGTTTTATTGTAGATCGTTGTTTGTCCTTTAGGTCCTTGTGTTGTCTTCTTGGGTTTACGAATTCTGATTATTTCTTTGGTATCTTCAAACTCTTCTTCTATGGCTGAGGGTGTAAAATTTAGGTTTAATAATAATTAAAGTATATTTAGAAACTGTGAATTTCAATAATACATGTATATACTAAGCCATGTCAATGTCGAAACACTGACCACTGGGATGGTGATACCCTCAAAGACGCATAGTCCTCCAAAAGATGTATCGCGTCAGTTATAGTAATGATAACGTAGATATCTAATTGTGTGCGCAATAATTTGGGCCGGAATAACCATCGTAATGAATTACATAATAATACAATGGTGTTCTATAGTAGGTGAGTTCGGAAAGTGATTGTCGTCGTTTGTTGTTTGCTTTTTTTTCTCAAACGAAAACCCAACTGCAGATTCTTTAGTATTATATGTATGTTTTGTAGATCGTTGTTTGTCCTTTTGTACTTTTTCTTTTGGCCATTGTGTTGTCTGTTCTTCTTCTATATACGGATTCTGATTACCCCTTTGGTATCTTCAATCTCTTGTTCCTACGTCCGAAGCTTAAGGGTACAATATTTAAATGATCTTAGCTATTTTGTTAATATCATGTGTTGCATCCTTTATTGTTTACCATATTTACTTTTTAGAAACTGACGAATGTGAATCTAATCCTTGCCTCAACAATGGAACATGTACTGATCTTGTATATGACTATAATTGTACATGTGAACACGGTTACTTTGGACGTAATTGTGAGAATGGTACGTATATATACACAGACTTCATCGACACAATTTAGGTTCTTATATGTCTGTGTAATTCAGAACAAAACCAATACAACGTGAACAATGACATGAGCCAATGGATGTTTTATATGGCATAGAACCAGCATGTTACACTTTGATGGAAAGTAAAGAGTAAAAAGAGTTTGAAGATACCAAAGGGGTAATCAGAATCCGTTAATCAAAGGACAGACAACACAATGGCCAAAAGAAAAATGTCAATAAGACAAACAACGATCTACAAAACATACAAGTAAAACTAAGGATGGAGTAAAACGAACCCCACTAAAACCGGGTGTGAACTCAGGTGCTCCGGAATGGTAAGCAGTTCCTGCTCCACTAGATTAAAAATGTCAACAATATGCGCTAGTGATTATAAATTTGTAAATGTGACTAAAGGTAAAACTTATAAATTTGTAAATGTAACTAACAGTAAAGCTTGAAAAACTATTGATACTTTATTCACAAGGATATTGTATACTTTAAATCAAGATGAAGCATAAAATCCATTTCGCTTATTTCCAGTGAGCTCCTCTATAAAATCAGCTTGAAGTATGGTATTTAAAGGTTACGAACTAGTAAGAGTGGAGAGGTAGCATTTCCCAATTTTAAAAATGGGTACATATATATTGTAATTGGGAGAATCATTATTTTTAAGAGATACACTTATTATCTTTTATTCCTCACTCGTACATTTCAAGTGACATTTTACTTCATTAGCTCTACCGTGAACAAAAACATAGATACTAATTTAGTTAGCAGGATGGATTTCTGGAATAACCTTCATCATGGACTCTCCAAGTCGAAAGATGGGAAAGTCAAATATATAATGTAAGATGATTTCTGTGAGAAGAAAAAAAATAAAGTGCCTAAGCAAGGCAACCAATATCGACAAAGGTCACCTATGCAATAGTGAAGCAGGAAGTGTTTATGTTTCCGTGTCACCCGATTTCACCCCCGGTTTTAGTGGGATTCTTGTTACTCGATCTTTAGTTTTATTGTAGATCGTTGTTTGTCCTTTAGGTCCTTGTGTTGTCTTCTTGGGTTTACGAATTCTGATTATTTCTTTGGTATCTTCAAACTCTTCTTCTATGGCTGAGGGTGTAAAATCTAGGTTTAATAATAATTAAAGTATGTTTAGAAACTGTGAATTTCAATAATACATGTATATACTAAGCCATGTCAATGTCGAAACACTGACCACTGGGATGGTGATACCCTCAAAGACGCATAGTCCTCCAAAAGATGTATCGCGTCAGTTATAGTAATGATAACGTAGATATCTAATTGTGTGCGCAATAATTTGGGCCGGAATAACCATCGTAATGAATTACATAATAATACAATGGTGTTCTATAGTAGGTGAGTTCGGAAAGTGATTGTCGTCGTTTGTTGTTTGCTTTTTTTTCTCAAACGAAAACCCAACTGCAGATTCTTTAGTATTATATGTATGTTTTGTAGATCGTTGTTTGTCCTTTTGTACTTTTTCTTTTGGCCATTGTGTTGTCTGTTCTTCTTCTATATACGGATTCTGATTACCCCTTTGGTATCTTCAATCTCTTGTTCCTACGTCCGAAGCTTAAGGGTACAATATTTAAATGATCTTAGCTATTTTGTTAATATCATGTGTTGCATCCTTTATTGTTTACCATATTTACTTTTTAGAAACTGACGAATGTGAATCTAATCCTTGCCTCAACAATGGAACATGTACTGATCTTGTATATGACTATAATTGTACATGTGAACACGGTTACTTTGGACGTAATTGTGAGAATGGTACGTATATATACACAGACTTCATCGACACAATTTAGGTTCTTATATGTCTGTGTAATTCAGAACAAAACCAATACAACGTGAACAATGACATGAGCCAATGGATGTTTTATATGGCATAGAACCAGCATGTTACACTTTGATGGAAAGTAAAGAGTAAGAAGAGTTTGAAGATACCAAAGGGGTAATCAGAATCCTTTAATCAAAGGACAGACAACACAATGGCCAAAAGAAAAATGTCAATAAGACAAACAACGATCTACAAAAGATACAAGTAAAACTAAGGATGGAGTAAAACGAACCCCACTAAAACCGGGTGTGAACTCAGGTGCTCCGGAATGGTAAGCAGTTCCTGCTCCACTAGATTAAAAATGTCAACAATATGCGCTAGTGATTATAAATTTGTAAATGTGACTAAAGGTAAAACTTATAAATTTGTAAATGTAACTAACAGTAAAGCTTGAAAAACTATTGATACTTTATTCACGAGGATATTGTATACTTTAAATCAAGATGAAGCATAAAATCCATTTCGCTTATTTCCAGTGAGCTCCTCTATAAAATCAGCTTGAAGTATGGTATTTAAAGGTTACGAACTAGTAAGAGTGGAGAGGTAGCATTTCCCAATTTTAAACATGGGTACATATATATTGTAATTGGGAGAATCATTATTTTTAAGAGATACACTTATTATCTTTTATTCCTCACTCGTACATTTCAAGTGACATTTTACTTCATTAGCTCTACCGTGAACAAAAACATAGATACTAATTTAGTTAGCAGGATGGATTTCTGGAATAACCTTCATCATGGACTCTCCAAGTCGAAAGATGGGAAAGTCAAATATATAATGTAAGATGATTTCTGTGATAAGAAAAAAAATAAAGTGCCTAAGCAAGGCAACCAATATCGACAAAGGTCACCTATGCAATAGTGGAGCAGGAAGTGCTTATGTTTCCGTGTCACCCGATTTCACCCCCGGTTTTAGTGGGATTCTTGTTACTCGATCTTTAGTTTTATTGTAGATCGTTGTTTGTCCTTTTGGTCCTTGTGTTGTCTTCTTGGATTTACGAATTCTGATTATTTCTTTGGTATCTTCAAACTCTTCTTCTATGGCTGAGGGTGTAAAATTTAGGTTTAATAATAATTAAAGTATATTTAGAAACTGTGAATTTCAATAATACATGTATATACTAAGCCATGTCAATGTCGAAACACTGACTACTGGGATGGTGATACCCTCAAAGACGCATAGTCCTCCAAAAGATGTATCGCGTCAGTTATAGTAATGATAACGTAGATATCTAATTGTGTGCGCAATAATTTGGGCCGGAATAACCATCGTGATGAATTACATAATAATACACTGGTGTTCGATAGTAGGTGAGTTCGGAAAGTGATTGTCGTCGTTTGTTGTTCATGTCAGATTTATTGTGTTTGCTTTTTTTTCTCAAACGAAAACCCAACTGCAGATTCTTTAGTATTATATGTATGTTTTGTAGATCGTTGTTTGTCCTTTTGTACTTTTTCTTTTGGCCATTGTGTTGTCTGTTCTTCTTCTATATACGGATTCTGATTACCCCTTTGGTATCTTCAATCTCTTGCTCCTACGTCCGAAGCTTAAGGGTACAATATTTAAATGATCTTAGCTATTTTGTTAATATCATGTGTTGCATCCTTTATTGTTTACCATATTTACTTTTTAGAAACTGACGAATGTGAATCTAATCCTTGCCTCAACAATGGAACATGTACTGATCTTGTATATGACTATAATTGTACATGTGAACACGGTTACTTTGGACGTAATTGTGAGAATGGTACGTATATATACACAGACTTCATCGACACAATTTAGGTTCTTATATGTCTGTGTAATTCAGAACAAAACCAATACAACGTGAACAATGACATGAGCCAATGGATGTTTTATATGGCATAGAACCAGCATGTTACACTTTGATGGAAAGTAAAGAGTAAGAAGAGTTTGAAGATACCAAAGGGGTAATCAGAATCCGTTAATCAAAGGACAGACAACACAATGGCCAAAAGAAAAATGTCAATAAGACAAACAACGATCTACAAAAGATACAAGTAAAACTAAGGATGGAGTAAAACGAACCCCACTAAAACCGGGTGTGAACTCAGGTGCTCCGGAATGGTAAGCAGTTCCTGCTCCACTAGATTAAAAATGTCAACAATATGCGCTAGTGATTATAAATTTGTAAATGTGACTAAAGGTAAAACTTATAAATTTGTAAATGTAACTAACAGTAAAGCTTGAAAAACTATTGATACTTTATTCACGAGGATATTGTATACTTTAAATCAAGATGAAGCATAAAATCCATTTCGCTTATTTCCAGTGAGCTCCTCTATAAAATCAGCTTGAAGTATGGTATTTAAAGGTTACGAACTAGTAAGAGTGGAGAGGTAGCATTTCCCAATTTTAAACATGGGTACATATATATTGTAATTGGGAGAATCATTATTTTTAAGAGATACACTTATTATCTTTTATTCCTCACTCGTACATTTCAAGTGACATTTTACTTCATTAGCTCTACCGTGAACAAAAACATAGATACTAATTTAGTTAGCAGGATGGATTTCTGGAATAACCTTCATCATGGACTCTCCAAGTCGAAAGATGGGAAAGTCAAATATATAATGTAAGATGATTTCTGTGATAAGAAAAATAATAAAGTGCCTAAGCAAGGCAACCAATATCGACAAAGGTCACCTATGCAATAGTGGAGCAGGAAGTGCTTATGTTTCCGTGTCACCCGATTTCACCCCCGGTTTTAGTGGGATTCTTGTTACTCGATCTTTAGTTTTATTGTAGATCGTTGTTTGTCCTTTTGGTCCTTGTGTTGTCTTCTTGGATTTACGAATTCTGATTATTTCTTTGGTATCTTCAAACTCTTCTTCTATGGCTGAGGGTGTAAAATTTAGGTTTAATAATAATTAAAGTATATTTAGAAACTGTGAATTTCAATAATACATGTATATACTAAGCCATGTCAATGTCGAAACACTGACTACTGGGATGGTGATACCCTCAAAGACGCATAGTCCTCCAAAAGATGTATCGCGTCAGTTATAGTAATGATAACGTAGATATCTAATTGTGTGCGCAATAATTTGGGCCGGAATAACCATCGTGATGAATTACATAATAATACACTGGTGTTCGATAGTAGGTGAGTTCGGAAAGTGATTGTCGTCGTTTGTTGTTCATGTCAGATTTATTGTGTTTGCTTTTTTTTCTCAAACGAAAACCCAACTGCAGATTCTTTAGTATTATATGTATGTTTTGTAGATCGTTGTTTGTCCTTTTGTACTTTTTCTTTTGGCCATTGTGTTGTCTGTTCTTCTTCTATATACGGATTCTGATTACCCCTTTGGTATCTTCAATCTCTTGCTCCTACGTCCGAAGCTTAAGGGTACAATATTTAAATGATCTTAGCTATTTTGTTAATATCATGTGTTGCATCCTTTATTGTTTACCATATTTACTTTTTAGAAACTGACGAATGTGAATCTAATCCTTGCCTCAACAATGGAACATGTACTGATCTTGTATATGACTATAATTGTACATGTGAACACGGTTACTTTGGACGTAATTGTGAGAATGGTACGTATATATACACAGACTTCATCGACACAATTTAGGTTCTTATATGTCTGTGTAATTCAGAACAAAACCAATACAACGTGAACAATGACATGAGCCAATGGATGTTTTATATGGCATAGAACCAGCATGTTACACTTTGATGGAAAGTAAAGAGTAAGAAGAGTTTGAAGATACCAAAGGGGTAATCAGAATCCGTTAATCAAAGGACAGACAACACAATGGCCAAAAGAAAAATGTCAATAAGACAAACAACGATCTACAAAAGATACAAGTAAAACTAAGGATGGAGTAAAACGAACCCCACTAAAACCGGGTGTGAACTCAGGTGCTCCGGAATGGTAAGCAGTTCCTGCTCCACTAGATTAAAAATGTCAACAATATGCGCTAGTGATTATAAATTTGTAAATGTGACTAAAGGTAAAACTTATAAATTTGTAAATGTAACTAACAGTAAAGCTTGAAAAACTATTGATACTTTATTCACGAGGATATTGTATACTTTAAATCAAGATGAAGCATAAAATCCATTTCGCTTATTTCCAGTGAGCTCCTCTATAAAATCAGCTTGAAGTATGGTATTTAAAGGTTACGAACTAGTAAGAGTGGAGAGGTAGCATTTCCCAATTTTAAACATGGGTACATATATATTGTAATTGGGAGAATCATTATTTTTAAGAGATACACTTATTATCTTTTATTCCTCACTCGTACATTTCAAGTGACATTTTACTTCATTAGCTCTACCGTGAACAAAAACATAGATACTAATTTAGTTAGCAGGATGGATTTCTGGAATAACCTTCATCATGGACTCTCCAAGTCGAAAGATGGGAAAGTCAAATATATAATGTAAGATGATTTCTGTGATAAGAAAAATAATAAAGTGCC
This sequence comes from Bathymodiolus brooksi, assembly GCA_963680875.1. Lineage (NCBI taxonomy): Eukaryota > Metazoa > Mollusca > Bivalvia > Mytilida > Modiolidae > Bathymodiolus > Bathymodiolus brooksi. Next base: position 65,531,128 of record OY804584.1, read on the forward strand.
TAAGCAAGGCAACCAATATCGACAAAGGTCACCTATGCAATAGTGGAGCAGGAAGTGCTTATGTTTCCGTGTCACCCGATTTCACCCCCGGTTTTAGTGGGATTCTTGTTACTCGATCTTTAGTTTTATTGTAGATCGTTGTTTGTCCTTTTGGTCCTTGTGTTGTCTTCTTGGATTTACGAATTCTGATTATTTCTTTGGTATCTTCAAACTCTTCTTCTATGGCTGAGGGTGTAAAATTTAGGTTTAATAATAATTAAAGTATATTTAGAAACTGTGAATTTCAATAATACATGTATATACTAAGCCATGTCAATGTCGAAACACTGACTACTGGGATGGTGATACCCTCAAAGACGCATAGTCCTCCAAAAGATGTATCGCGTCAGTTATAGTAATGATAACGTAGATATCTAATTGTGTGCGCAATAATTTGGGCCGGATTAACCATCGTGATGAATTACATAATAATACACTGGTGTTCGATAGTAGGTGAGTTCGGAAAGTGATTGTCGTCGTTTGTTGTTCATGTCAGATTTATTGTGTTTGCTTTTTTTTCTCAAACGAAAACCCAACTGCAGATTCTTTAGTATTATATGTATGTTTTGTAGATCGTTGTTTGTCCTTTTGTACTTTTTCTTTTGGCCATTGTGTTGTCTGTTCTTCTTCTATATACGGATTCTGATTACCCCTTTGGTATCTTCAATCTCTTGTTCCTACGTCCGAAGCTTAAGGGTACAATATTTAAATGATCTTAGCTATTTTGTTAATATCATGTGTTGCATCCTTTATTGTTTACCATATTTACTTTTTAGAAACTGACGAATGTGAATCTAATCCTTGCCTCAACAATGGAACATGTACTGATCTTGTATATGACTATAATTGTACATGTGAACACGGTTACTTTGGACGTAATTGTGAGAATGGTACGTATATATACACAGACTTCATCGACACAATTTAGGTTCTTATATGTCTGTGTAATTCAGAACAAAACCAATACAACGTGAACAATGACATGAGCCAATGGATGTTTTATATGGCATAGAACCAGCATGTTACACTTTGATGGAAAGTAAAGAGTAAGAAGAGTTTGAAGATACCAAAGGGGTAATCAGAATCCGTTAATCAAAGGACAGACAACACAATGGCCAAAAGAAAAATGTCAATAAGACAAACAACGATCTACAAAACATATAAGTAAAACTAAGGATGGAGTAAAACGAACCCCACTAAAACCGGGTGTGAACTCAGGTGCTCCGGAATGGTAAGCAGTTCCTGCTCCACTAGATTAAAAATGTCAACAATATGCGCTAGTGATTATAAATTTGTAAATGTGACTAAAGGTAAAACTTATAAATTTGTAAATGTAACTAACAGTAAAGCTTGAAAAACTATTGATACTTTATTCACAAGGATATTGTATACTTTAAATCAAGATGAAGCATAAAATCCATTTCGCTTATTTCCAGTGAGCTCCTCTATAAAATCAGCTTGAAGTATGGTATTTAAAGGTTACGAACTAGTAAGAGTGGAGAGGTAGCATTTCCCAATTTTAAAAATGGGTACATATATATTGTAATTGGGAGAATCATTATTTTTAAGAGATACACTTATTATCTTTTATTCCTCACTCGTACATTTCAAGTGACATTTTACTTCATTAGCTCTACCGTGAACAAAAACATAGATACTAATTTAGTTAGCAGGATGGATTTCTGGAATAACCTTCATCATGGACTCTCCAAGTCGAAAGATGGGAAAGTCAAATATATAATGTAAGATGATTTCTGTGAGAAGAAAAAAAATAAAGTGCCTAAGCAAGGCAACCAATATCGACAAAGGTCACCTATGCAATAGTGGAGCAGGAAGTGCTTATGTTTCCGTGTCACCCGATTTCACCCCCGGTTTTAGTGGGATTCTTGTTACTCGATCTTTAGTTTTATTGTAGATCGTTGTTTGTCCTTTTGGTCCTTGTGTTGTCTTCTTGGATTTACGAATTCTGATTATTTCTTTGGTATCTTCAAACTCTTCTTCTATGGCTGAGGGTGTAAAATTTAGGTTTAATAATAATTAAAGTATATTTAGAAACTGTGAATTTCAATAATACATGTATATACTAAGCCATGTCAATGTCGAAACACTGACCACTGGGATGGCGATACCCTCAAAGACGCATAGTCCTCCAAAAGATGTATCGCGTCAGTTATAGTAATGATAACGTAGATATCTAATTGTGTGCGCAATAATTTGGGCCGGAATAACCATCGTAATGAATTACATAATAATACAATGGTGTTCTATAGTAGGTGAGTTCGGAAAGTGATTGTCGTCGTTTGTTGTTTGCTTTTTTTTCTCAAACGAAAACCCAACTGCAGATTCTTTAGTATTATATGTATGTTTTGTAGATCGTTGTTTGTCCTTTTGTACTTTTTCTTTTGGCCATTGTGTTGTCTGTTCTTCTTCTATATACGGATTCTGATTACCCCTTTGGTATCTTCAATCTCTTGTTCCTACGTCCGAAGCTTAAGGGTACAATATTTAAATGATCTTAGCTATTTTGTTAATATCATGTGTTGCATCCTTTATTGTTTACCATATTTACTTTTTAGAAACTGACGAATGTGAATCTAATCCTTGCCTCAACAATGGAACATGTACTGATCTTGTATATGACTATAATTGTACATGTGAACACGGTTACTTTGGACGTAATTGTGAGAATGGTACGTATATATACACAGACTTCATCGACACAATTTAGGTTCTTATATGTCTGTGTAATTCAGAACAAAACCAATACAACGTGAACAATGACATGAGCCAATGGATGTTTTATATGGCATAGAACCAGCATGTTACACTTTGATGGAAAGTAAAGAGTAAGAAGAGTTTGAAGATACCAAAGGGGTAATCAGAATCCGTTAATCAAAGGACAGACAACACAATGGCCAAAAGAAAAATGTCAATAAGACAAACAACGATCTACAAAACATACAAGTAAAACTAAGGATGGAGTAAAACGAACCCCACTAAAACCGGGTGTGAACTCAGGTGCTCCGGAATGGTAAGCAGTTCCTGCTCCACTAGATTAAAAATGTCAACAATATGCGCTAGTAATTATAAATTTGTAAATGTGACTAAAGGTAAAACTTATAAATTTGTAAATGTAACTAACAGTAAAGCTTGAAAAACTATTGATACTTTATTCACAAGGATATTGTATACTTTAAATCAAGATGAAGCATAAAATCCATTTCGCTTATTTCCAGTGAGCTCCTCTATAAAATCAGCTTGAAGTATGGTATTTAAAGGTTACGAACTAGTAAGAGTGGAGAGGTAGCATTTCCCAATTTTAAACATGGGTACATATATATTGTAATTGGGAGAATCATTATTTTTAAGAGATACACTTATTATCTTTTATTCCTCACTCGTACATTTCAAGTGACATTTTACTTCATTAGCTCTACCGTGAACAAAAACATAGATACTAATTTAGTTAGCAGGATGGATTTCTGGAATAACCTTCATCATGGACTCTCCAAGTCGAAAGATGGGAAAGTCAAATATATAATGTAAGATGATTTCTGTGAGAAGAAAAAAAATAAAGTGCCTAAGCAAGGCAACCAATATCGATAAAGGTCACCTATGCAATAGTGGAGCAGGAAGTGCTTATGTTTCCGTGTCACCCGATTTCACCCCGATTTTAGTGGGATTCTTGTTACTCGATCTTTAGTTTTATTGTAGATCGTTGTTTGTCCTTTTGGTCCTTGTGTTGTCTTCTTGGATTTACGAATTCTGATTATTTCTTTGGTATCTTCAAACTCTTCTTCTATGGCTGAGGGTGTAAAATTTAGGTTTAATAATAATTAAAGTATATTTAGAAACTGTGAATTTCAATAATACATGTATATACTATGCCATGTCAATGTCGAAACACTGACTACTGGGATGGTGATACCCTCAAAGACGCATAGTCCTCCAAAAGATGTATCGCGTCAGTTATAGTAATGATAACGTAGATATCTAATTGTGTGCGCAATAATTTGGGCCGGAATAACCATCGTAATGAATTACATAATAATACAATGGTGTTCTATAGTAGGCGAGTTCGGAAAGTGATTGTCGTCGTTTGTTGTTCATGTCAGATTTATTGTGTTTGCTTTTTTTTCTCAAACGAAAACCCAACTGCAGATTCTTTAGTATTATATGTATGTTTTGTAGATCGTTGTTTGTCCTTTTGTACTTTTTCTTTTGGCCATTGTGTTGTCTGTTCTTCTTCTATATACGGATTCTGATTACCCCTTTGGTATCTTCAATCTCTTGTTCCTACGTCCGAAGCTTAAGGGTACAATATTTAAATGATCTTAGCTATTTTGTTAATATCATGTGTTGCATCCTTTATTGTTTACCATATTTACTTTTTAGAAACTGACGAATGTGAATCTAATCCTTGCCTCAACAATGGAACATGTACTGATCTTGTATATGACTATAATTGTACATGTGAACACGGTTACTTTGGACGTAATTGTGAGAATGGTACGTATATATACACAGACTTCATCGACACAATTTAGGTTCTTATATGTCTGTGTAATTCAGAACAAAACCAATACAACGTGAACAATGACATGAGCCAATGGATGTTTTATATGGCATAGAACCAGCATGTTACACTTTGATGGAAAGTAAAGAGTAAGAAGAGTTTGAAGATACCAAAGGGGTAATCAGAATCCGTTAATCAAAGGACAGACAACACAATGGCCAAAAGAAAAATGTCAATAAGACAAACAACGATCTACAAAACATACAAGTAAAACTAAGGATGGAGTAAAACGAACCCCACTAAAACCGGGTGTGAACTCAGGTGCTCCGGAATGGTAAGCAGTTCCTGCTCCACTAGATTAAAAATGTCAACAATATGCGCTAGTGATTATAAATTTGTAAATGTGACTAAAGGTAAAACTTATAAATTTGTAAATGTAACTAACAGTAAAGCTTGAAAAACTATTGATACTTTATTCACGAGGATATTGTATACTTTAAATCAAGATGAAGCATAAAATCCATTTCGCTTATTTCCAGTGAGCTTCTCTATAAAATCAGCTTGAAGTATGGTATTTAAAGGTTACGAACTAGTAAGAGTGGAGAGGTAGCATTTCCCAATTTTAAAAATGGGTACATATATATTGTAATTGGGAGAATCATTATTTTTAAGAGATACACTTATTATCTTTTATTCCTCACTCGTACATTTCAAGTGACATTTTACTTCATTAGCTCTACCGTGAACAAAAACATAGATACTAATTTAGTTAGCAGGATGGATTTCTGGAATAACCTTCATCATGGACTCTCCAAGTCGAAAGATGGGAAAGTCAAATATATAATGTAAGATGATTTCTGTGAGAAGAAAAAAAATAAAGTGCCTAAGCAAGGCAACCAATATCGACAAAGGTCACCTATGCAATAGTGGAGCAGGAAGTGTTTATGTTTCCGTGTCACCCGATTTCACCCCCGGTTTTAGTGGGATTCTTGTTACTCGATCTTTAGTTTTATTGTAGATCGTTGTTTGTCCTTTTGGTCCTTGTGTTGTCTTCTTGGATTTACGAATTCTGATTATTTCTTTGGTATCTTCAAACTCTTCTTCTATGGCTGAGGGTGTAAAATTTAGGTTTAATAATAATTAAAGTATATTTAGAAACTGTGAATTTCAATAATACATGTATATACTAAGCCATGTCAATGTCGAAACACTGACTACTGGGATGGTGATACCCTCAAAGACGCATAGTCCTCCAAAAGATGTATCGCGTCAGTTATAGTAATGATAACGTAGATATCTAATTGTGTGCGCAATAATTTGGGCCGGAATAACCATCGTGATGAATTACATAATAATACACTGGTGTTCGATAGTAGGTGAGTTCGGAAAGTGATTGTCGTCGTTTGTTGTTCATGTCAGATTTATTGTGTTTGCTTTTTTTTCTCAAACGAAAACCCAACTGCAGATTCTTTAGTATTATATGTATGTTTTGTAGATCGTTGTTTGTCCTTTTGTACTTTTTCTTTTGGCCATTGTGTTGTCTGTTCTTCTTCTATATACGGATTCTGATTACCCCTTTGGTATCTTCAATCTCTTGCTCCTACGTCCGAAGCTTAAGGGTACAATATTTAAATGATCTTAGCTATTTTGTTAATATCATGTGTTGCATCCTTTATTGTTTACCATATTTACTTTTTAGAAACTGACGAATGTGAATCTAATCCTTGCCTCAACAATGGAACATGTACTGATCTTGTATATGACTATAATTGTACATGTGAACACGGTTACTTTGGACGTAATTGTGAGAATGGTACGTATATATACACAGACTTCATCGACACAATTTAGGTTCTTATATGTCTGTGTAATTCAGAACAAAACCAATACAACGTGAACAATGACATGAGCCAATGGATGTTTTATATGGCATAGAACCAGCATGTTACACTTTGATGGAAAGTAAAGAGTAAGAAGAGTTTGAAGATACCAAAGGGGTAATCAGAATCCGTTAATCAAAGGACAGACAACACAATGGCCAAAAGAAAAATGTCAATAAGACAAACAACGATCTACAAAACATACAAGTAAAACTAAGGATGGAGTAAAACGAACCCCACTAAAACCGGGTGTGAACTCAGGTGCTCCGGAATGGTAAGCAGTTCCTGCTCCACTAGATTAAAAATGTCAACAATATGCGCTAGTGATTATAAATTTGTAAATGTGACTAAAGGTAAAACTTATAAATTTGTAAATGTAACTAACAGTAAAGCTTGAAAAACTATTGATACTTTATTCACGAGGATATTGTATACTTTAAATCAAGATGAAGCATAAAATCCATTTCGCTTATTTCCAGTGAGCTCCTCTATAAAATCAGCTTGAAGTATGGTATTTAAAGGTTACGAACTAGTAAGAGTGGAGAGGTAGCATTTCCCAATTTTAAACATGGGTACATATATATTGTAATTGGGAGAATCATTATTTTTAAGAGATACACTTATTATCTTTTATTCCTCACTCGTACATTTCAAGTGACATTTTACTTCATTAGCTCTACCGTGAACAAAAACATAGATACTAATTTAGTTAGCAGGATGGATTTCTGGAATAACCTTCATCATGGACTCTCCAAGTCGAAAGATGGGAAAGTCAAATATATAATGTAAGATGATTTCTGTGATAAGAAAAATAATAAAGTGCCTAAGCAAGGCAACCAATATCGACAAAGGTCACCTATGCAATAGTGGAGCAGGAAGTGCTTATGTTTCCGTGTCACCCGATTTCACCCCCGGTTTTAGTGGGATTCTTGTTACTCGATCTTTAGTTTTATTGTAGATCGTTGTTTGTCCTTTTGGTCCTTGTGTTGTCTTCTTGGATTTACGAATTCTGATTATTTCTTTGGTATCTTCAAACTCTTCTTCTATGGCTGAGGGTGTAAAATTTAGGTTTAATAATAATTAAAGTATATTTAGAAACTGTGAATTTCAATAATACATGTATATACTAAGCCATGTCAATGTCGAAACACTGACTACTGGGATGGTGATACCCTCAAAGACGCATAGTCCTCCAAAAGATGTATCGCGTCAGTTATAGTAATGATAACGTAGATATCTAATTGTGTGCGCAATAATTTGGGCCGGAATAACCATCGTGATGAATTACATAATAATACACTGGTGTTCGATAGTAGGTGAGTTCGGAAAGTGATTGTCGTTGTTTGTTGTTCATGTCAGATTTATTGTGTTTGCTTTTTTTTCTCAAACGAAAACCCAACTGCAGATTCTTTAGTATTATATGTATGTTTTGTAGATCGTTGTTTGTCCTTTTGTACTTTTTCTTTTGGCCATTGTGTTGTCTGTTCTTCTTCTATATACGGATTCTGATTACCCCTTTGGTATCTTCAATCTCTTGTTCCTACGTCCGAAGCTTAAGGGTACAATATTTAAATGATCTTAGCTATTTTGTTAATATCATGTGTTGCATCCTTTATTGTTTACCATATTTACTTTTTAGAAACTGACGAATGTGAATCTAATCCTTGCCTCAACAATGGAACATGTACTGATCTTGTATATGACTATAATTGTACATGTGAACACGGTTACTTTGGACGTAATTGTGAGAATGGTACGTATATATACACAGACTTCATCGACACAATTTAGGTTCTTATATGTCTGTGTAATTCAGAACAAAACCAATACAACGTGAACAATGACATGAGCCAATGGATGTTTTATATGGCATAGAACCAGCATGTTACACTTTGATGGAAAGTAAAGAGTAAGAAGAGTTTGAAGATACCAAAGGGGTAATCAGAATCCGTTAATCAAAGGACAGACAACACAATGGCCAAAAGAAAAATGTCAATAAGACAAACAACGATCTACAAAACATACAAGTAAAACTAAGGATGGAGTAAAACGAACCCCACTAAAACCGGGTGTGAACTCAGGTGCTCCGGAATGGTAAGCAGTTCCTGCTCCACTAGATTAAAAATGTCAACAATATGCGCTAGTGATTATAAATTTGTAAATGTGACTAAAGGTAAAACTTATAAATTTGTAAATGTAACTAACAGTAAAGCTTGAAAAACTATTGATACTTTATTCACGAGGATATTGTATACTTTAAATCAAGATGAAGCATAAAATCCATTTCGCTTATTTCCAGTGAGCTTCTCTATAAAATCAGCTTGAAGTATGGTATTTAAAGGTTACGAACTAGTAAGAGTGGAGAGGTAGCATTTCCCAATTTTAAAAATGGGTACATATATATTGTAATTGGGAGAATCATTATTTTTAAGAGATACACTTATTATCTTTTATTCCTCACTCGTACATTTCAAGTGACATTTTACTTCATTAGCTCTACCGTGAACAAAAACATAGATACTAATTTAGTTAGCAGGATGGATTTCTGGAATAACCTTCATCATGGACTCTCCAAGTCGAAAGATGGGAAAGTCAAATATATAATGTAAGATGATTTCTGTGAGAAGAAAACAAATAAAGTGCCTAAGCAAGGCAACCAATATCGACAAAGGTCACCTATGCAATAGTGGAGCAGGAAGTGTTTATGTTTCCGTGTCACCCGATTTCACCCCCGGTTTTAGTGGGATTCTTGTTACTCGATCTTTAGTTTTATTGTAGATCGTTGTTTGTCCTTTTGGTCCTTGTGTTGTCTTCTTGGATTTACGAATTCTGATTATTTCTTTGGTATCTTCAAACTCTTCTTCTATGGCTGAGGGTGTAAAATTTAGGTTTAATAATAATTAGAGTATATTTAGAAACTGTGAATTTCAATAATACATGTATATACTAAGCCATGTCAATGTCGAAACACTGACTACTGGGATGGTGATACCCTCAAAGACGCATAGTCCTCCAAAAGATGTATCGCGTCAGTTATAGTAATGATAACGTAGATATCTAATTGTGTGCGCAATAATTTGGGCCGGAATAACCATCGTAATGAATTACATAATAATACACTGGTGTTCTATAGTAGGTGAGTTCGGAAAGTGATTGTCGTCGTTTGTTGTTCATGTCAGATTTATTGTGTTTGCTTTTTTTTCTCAAACGAAAACCCAACTGCAGATTCTTTAGTATTATATGTATGTTTTGTAGATCGTTGTTTGTCCTTTTGTACTTTTTCTTTTGGCCATTGTGTTGTCTGTTCTTCTTCTATATACGGATTCTGATTACCCCTTTGGTATCTTCAATCTCTTGTTCCTACGTCCGAAGCTTAAGGGTACAATATTTAAATGATCTTAGCTATTTTGTTAATATCATGTGTTGCATCCTTTATTGTTTACCATATTTACTTTTTAGAAACTGACGAATGTGAATCTAATCCTTGCCTCAACAATGGAACATGTACTGATCTTGTATATGACTATAATTGTACATGTGAACACGGTTACTTTGGACGTAATTGTGAGAATGGTACGTATATATACACAGACTTCATCGACACAATTTAGGTTCTTATATGTCTGTGTAATTCAGAACAAAACCAATAAAACGTGAACAATGACATGAGCCAATGGATGTTTTATATGGCTTAGAACCAGCATGTTACACTTTGATGGAAAGTAAAGAGTAAGAAGAGTTTGAAGATACCAAAGGGGTAATCAGAATCCGTTAATCAAAGGACAGACAACACAATGGCCAAAAGAAAAATGTCAATAAGACAAACAACGATCTACAAAACATACAAGTAAAACTAAGGATGGAGTAAAACGAACCCCACTAAAACCGGGTGTGAAGTCAGGTGCTCCGGAATGGTAAGCAGTTCCTGCTCCACTAGATTAAAAATGTCAACAATATGCGCTAGTGATTATAAATTTGTAAATGTGACTAAAGGTAAAACTTATAAATTTGTAAATGTAACTAACAGTAAAGCTTGAAAAACTATTGATACTTTATTCACGAGGATATTGTATACTTTAAATCAAGATGAAGCATAAAATCCATTTCGCTTATTTCCAGTGAGCTCCTCTATAAAATCAGCTTGAAGTATGGTATTTAAAGGTTACGAACTAGTAAAAGTGGAGAGGTAGCATTTCCCAATTTTAAAAATGGGTACATATATATTATGATTGGGAGAATCATTATTTTTAAGAGATACACTTATTATCTTTTATTCCTCACTCGTACATTTCAAGTGACATTTTACTTCATTAGCTCTACCGTGAACAAAAACATAGATACTAATTTAGTTAGCAGGATGGATTTCTGGAATAACCTTCATCATGGACTCTCCAAGTCGAAAGATTGGAAAGCCAAATATATAATGTAAGATGATGTCTTTGGGAAGACAAAACTAAAGTGCCTAACAAGGGCAACCAATATCGACAAAGGTCACCTATGCACTAGTGGAGCAGGAAGTGCTTACCCTTCCGGGTCACCCGATTTCACCCCCGGTTTTGGTGGGATTCGTGTTACTCGATCTTTAGTTTTATGTGTATGTTTTGTAGATCGTTGTTTGTCCTTTTGGTCCTTGTGTTGTCTTCTTGGATTTACGAATTCTGATTATTTCTTTGGTATCTTCAAACTCTTCTTCTATGGCTGAGGGTGTAAAATATAGGTTTAATAATAATTAAAGTATATTTAGAAACTGTGAATTTCAATAATACATGTATATACTATGCCATGTCAATGTCGAAACACTGACTACTGGGATGGTGATACCCTCAAAGACGCATAGTCCTCCAAAAGATGTATCGCGTCAGTTATAGTAATGATAACGTAGATATCTAATTGTGTGCGCAATAATTTGGGCCGGAATAACCATCGTAATGAATTACATAATAATACAATGGTGTTCTATAGTAGGTGAGTTCGGAAAGTGATTGTCGTCGTTTGTTGTTCATGTCAGATTTATTGTGTTTGCTTTTTTTTCTCAAACGAAAACCCAACTGCAGATTCTTTAGTATTATATGTATGTTTTGTAGATCGTTGTTTGTCCTTTTGTACTTTTTCTTTTGGCCATTGTGTTGTCTGTTCTTCTTCTATATACGGATTCTGATTACCCCTTTGGTATCTTCAATCTCTTGTTCCTACGTCCGAAGCTTAAGGGTACAATATTTAAATGATCTTAGCTATTTTGTTAATATCATGTGTTGCATCCTTTATTGTTTACCATATTTACTTTCTAGAAACTGACGAATGTGAATCTAATCCTTGCCTCAACAATGGAACATGTACTGATCTTGTATATAACTATAATTGTACATGTGAACACGGCTACTTTGGACGTAATTGTGAGAATGGTATGTATATACAGACGCTTAGGAAAGCTTGTTGTGTATGTTTGAGTAAAGAAATAATAAAGCATAGAAAACATTGGTGTTTTATTTTAGTATTTACAAAAAGTACCTGAGTTTTAGGTAAATTTTAGGTTGCAAGACGAAAAAAACACCAGTAAAAGTTTTGAATTGTGTTGTTTATTTCGCTTCGTTTTTTGTTTTTTTTATTGCTTTTTTTTTTCTTAGCTTATAATGGAAATATTCTTTGACGCTATTTATTACCCTTATTGCCATGTAGAGTTTTAGTCGATCTAACACCAACTCTGTTGATTTTATATGCATATTTCATTTTTTTTTATTTCTTCCACAGAAACAAATGAGTGTGATCCTAATCCTTGTAAAAACTGTGGTACCTGTATTGATCTGGTGTATGATCATAAATGTAAATGTGACTATGGTTTCTATGGAGACCATTGTGAAAATGGTAAGGAGAGTGGTTTTTTAATTACGGCATAAAATATGGCTTATAGTGTCTTAACGCCACTTTCAACAATATTTCAGTTATATCATGGCGGTCAGTTTTATTGGTGGAGGACACCGGAGTACCAAGAAAAAACCACCAACCTGTCACAAGTCACTGACAAACTTTATGATATATTATTGTAAAGTTCACCTCGCCATGAGCGGTATGCGAACTCACAAAGTGATGATAGACACTGACTAAACATGTAGTTGTAAATGTAACTACCATATATCATCACGACCACTGCGGCTCCATGTATTACTGTCAACTTGGTTTTTATATTGCACTATTTTCTACATTCATCGTCATTAGAATTAATGTTAATAGTGTTATGGGTGATATCTTCAAACTCTTCTTAACAATATTCTAGTTATATCGTAGCGGGTCTGTTTGATTGGTGGATTACTCCTGAGTACCAGGCGAATACAACCGACCGCAACATTCATTAAATGGACGTTATTTCATAAAGATGTGCACCTCGTCATGCACGAAAATCGAACTCTCAACGTTAATGGTGATAGGAACTCATTGCATTAGCAGATGTTAATGCGCCTACCATACGATCACAACCACTATGACCACTTTTTAATAGTATGACATCGGGCAACAATAGTAATTCTTCTAAGTGTACGGTCGTCCAACGATTTGTTTCACTTTGTGTGTGTTCTGTGTTTGACTGTTTGTACTCTCAGTATTTTGTAGAACTTGTCTGTCCAACATTTCGTCTTTACCACTTGATTTCATTTATCAAAATTCCTATACATTCAGTTATGCATTACGCATACCTCATCAGTTATGTTGAAGAATACTTTCTATGTTAAACATAATCAAATCAATATGTTGTAGAACTTGTCTGTCCAACCTTTCGTCTTTACCAGGTGACATCGTTTATTAAAATTCGTATACATTCAGTTATACATTACGCGTGCTTCATCAGTATTGTTGAAGATTATTTTCTATTTACATTGATGTTTTGTTACTCAATTTAGGTACCAAACTCGCACTGTGGGGTAAACTCCATGCAAAACCATTTGTGCCGACACATAATCCATTATCAATTGACAGAATACTGATGTTCGCATGTTGGCCGTCGATAACAAATGATGGACACGAAAACTTGATTTATGACGTCAGATGGATAATAGATGGCGTTGAGATCATTAAATTTTGTGATCTTAATTACACTAATATTAATACAGATGCGATCCTTAGAGCCGATGATTGGGTTAACCAACCGAGAATTATGGGATTCAACGTACGTTATATTTAAATATTAAGACAGTTCAATAACGTTTTGCATGGCAATCAATGTACTTTGAATTAAAATATTAAGTCATTATAATTAACGTTTTTTGATGGGATTCAATGTACATTTTACTTGAATATTATTGTGATTGTGGAAGATCGAGTTCGTGGACCATTTCTTTTTAACATGTAATATATATACTGAAAACGGAATACAACTATTCCATGGCATGAGAAATTTGGGTTTTTATATAGGTATCGAAAATATATTATTTGGAAATGCCTCTTTTGAAAACGACAAAATCTCTAAGCTGTTCTTGTTCGTCCAAAAATACATTCTTAACTCAGATTTGTCTAGTAAATTTATTGTATATACATCAGACGACAACGACCTTGTGTATATGTTCCCGTATTTGTGTTTAAAGATAAGTATTATACAAAACTGACTCTTATATTCCAGCCAATAGAACTGTTTTTGTCCTGTTATGTTATCTTCAATTTTTCCTATAGTAGTTGTTCATATTATCTGTATTTGTAATATATTGTCTTTGCTAGTGTTTATATGTTCCGGAGAAGACTTCATAAGTTTACAACTTGTGTCTTATCTATTTGTTTTGTTTTATATGACAATAAAATATGTTTAAAGTACTTGAATATTAAGTCATTATAATGAACACTTTTTATGGGTTTCAATGTACGTTATGCTTAAATATTTAAACATTGTTGATTTTTGTTGTTGATTTTTTTAAGCTTAATGCCACTTTCAGCAATATTTCAGCTATATCATGGCGACCAGTTTTAGAGGTGGAAGAAGCTGGAGTACCCGGAGAGAACCATCGACCATGGGCAAGCAACTGGTAAACTTTATCACTTGCGGCTGTGAGTCGAGTGCACCTTTTTTTTCTAAATTACAAAGCCGGACGCGAACCTACGCCGTATTGTTGATAGGCTTGTATGAGTTGTAGGTAATACAACTACCTAACTCATTGAGCCACCCGGGCCCTACAACTACCTAACTCACTGAGCCACCCGGGCCCTACAACTACCTAACTCATTGAGCCACCCGGGTCCCCTACAACTACCTAACTCATTGAGCCACCCGGGTCCCCTACAACTACTTAACTCATTGAGCCACCCTTTTTAAACATTGTAATTAATGTTTGTATGTGATCCAATCTGCGTTAAATAGAATTATTTAACCTTGAAAATTAATTTTGTATGGGTTTCTATGTACATTATATTTAAATATTTAAATATTTAGACATTTCAACTAACATTTTATGGGATGCAATGTGGGCTAAATAAATATATTAAGACATTTCAATTATTTATTACATATTTGTTTTTTTTTTATCTTATTCTTTATTTATTTATTAATTTATTTTTTGTACCTATTTAGAATTTGCAACCTAACGATTGTTTACCATTTTATGTAATATTTTAGGTGAAATGTTCAGTCCGAGCACGATACTGCAACGATTCGGAATCCTCTGATTATATACATTCGGAAGAATTTTTCGCGGGAATAAAGGTAAGCTAGCACATTTATTGTCGTCTAACGTGCTTATTTTCGTATTTGCTCTTTTATTTTTGTCTTGGACTTTAGAATATAAATATTATTTATACCTTCAAAGAATATTTGTTTTTTCATATTTGGATACATTTCCTGTAAATTGTGAAGTTCTTTTCACGAGTGAGTGAGTGAGTGAATGTTGCTTAACGCCAACAGACCAATTTTGCAACTATATAACGCCATTAACGGCGAGATCAAGTTAATTTTCATTTCAATCAGATGATGATGAGGTTCGCTTTATACTAGACTAATGCATTTATTTTGAGTGTTATAATGCTAGCTCACTGAAACAACAGTTCGCTGGCAAACATTTCACCCCACTTGGACACATTCTTCTTCTTTCACTACTGTAAATCTTCAACATGATGAAGGTTACTTTACTGCGCATGCCTGGCATGACATTTTTTTTTTTATTAATTTTCATTTTTTACAATTTTCATTAATTTTCATTTTTACAATTTTTCTTTTTATTTAGTATAAGATAAAAACATGTAGCCTATTAGGCAACAACCATTTTCTTATGGGGGGGGGGGGGGTCTGGGATTTTCATTGTGTAAAAAAAATTTCAGAACCTTCCTCAGTCAAAATATGTTTTTCTCGTGAATTTTTGTTCGGTCAGCTAGGGCATTATCATGATTACCAGCCAACCAGTATTTGCTCTTTCTGCTTAATGCTGCATGCTTAGCAGAGAAGCAACAAATACCAATTTTATAGTCTTTGGTTTGACCCGACCGGGGCTCGAGCCTGCGAACTACCGCACTCGAGACGAGCACGCTAACCATTGCACCACCGATGCGGTAATCTTTTCATTGGAAAATGATTGCCTTTGATTTCATCATTGACATTGTTTTCTTCATCAAATAATGTACAAGAAACTCTTTTTTCTTGTACACCTGATTTTTTTTATTCGTAGTCAGCTGGCAAAGATAAGAAATGTTTTGTTTTGAAATTAAATTAAATAGGCTTAGGTTTAGGTTTATGGTGTTTAACGCCACTCTCAACAATATTTCAGTTATATCATGGTGGTCAGTTTTATTGGTGGAGGAAACCGGAGTACCCGGAGAAAACCACCAACCTGTCGTAAGTTACTGACAAACTTTATCACATAATGTTGTATCGAGTACATCTCGTCATGAACGGGGTTCGAACTCATAGCTTAAGTGGTGATATACACTGGTTACACATGTAGTTGTATATCCAACTACCATACGATGACGGCCACGACATTATATAGATAGACAATTACACACTACAATGTGGAATGTATCGTAAACATCTTGTTTCAGTCTTTAACATTTTCAGTTACTGCCCTTCTACTGTTAAGCCAGGATTTGCAAATGTTTAAGGTCGATAACCAAAGGCACTGAAATGTCCTATCTATGGAATGTAAAATTAGACTCACCCTTTTCTTATTGTTGTAAGATTTGTATTTTATAGATATGAATTTTATATAATCAGCAATTATGTTAATATGTAATTTTCAATGGAAAGAAAGAACTTTTGCGTATCTTTTGTGAATAAACAATATGACGGGGGTGCAGGGCGGGGGTTGGGGGGATACGACACTGTCAAGACAAGTCCAAAGTCCAATCGGAAAATCGTACCTGTAGAAACAAAGACTAAACCGATGTACTAATAGACCACTCACTATGCCGCCTTAGTAGAGACATTCTAATAAAAAGTGACGAGGTTAGACTCGTTATAAGAGAACACATTCCTCTCCTAATAACTGTTTCCATGTCCACCCTCACGTGCAATGGAGTGTTGTCGTAATCTTGAACTTTATACACAATATATTTATTCTTCATGGGGAACTTGTCTTATTTGTAATACTAGCTCTTACCAGTGCCGGTTGCCTTTAACATCACATAAAATGTAAGCTAGTACTACAGGTCATCATAAAAAAATAAACAAAAACAGCTGTCTAAGATAACTCTAAAATAGATACAAATTCATAAAGTTTGTGGTTCCAATATTCTTGCAAATATAAAACTGCCATATCAATACGTAGAGTCTAATAGAGTTACCTACCCAAAAGGAGGGGCCTTCGTGGTTGTGATCATATGGTAGTTGGATTTACAACTACCTGTCGAATCAGTGCTTATCACCACTAACGTGAGTTCGAACCCCTTTCATGGCGAAGTGTACACGATGCATTATGTGATATAGTTTGTTAGTTTCCTGCACCAATAAAACTGACCGCCATGATATAACTGAAATATTGTTGAGAGTGGCGTTAAACACCATAAACCAAACCTACCCAAAAGGGACATAGCTATTACAGAACAGGAATTACGGAATAAAATAAAATTTACACTTCTTAATATTGATATCTTACAGCGAATTATCGTTCCTTTTTCTTTTCTTTATTTTAAGATTGAACCGCAAACTTTGACGATTTCCAGCGGAAGTTTTGCATATATTTATCTACAGATTACTGTACCAGTGGCATGCGCTGTAAACGAATCAGTGCCCTGTCTTATCTATCTGGAAATGTTTGACTTTCTGGAGCAGTTTACAGAAGGCCTGCCCAATTACTGCAATGATACAAATGTCCTTGGCCTAACTAGGCCATCATTGTGTGGTCTACGATTGGACGGATGGCGTCAAAAAGACAGCCCAAATTCGATTAATATAACTGTGCCAGGGTTTGCATTGGAGCACCAGTCGTACGTCGCTGTATTGAAACTGCGGTCCATTGGAATTGGAAACCCTGTCAACTTGTGGCAGAACTATCACCTACCTGAAATACAGGTAGATTTTTACAATTTTGTCATCTTCTTCGTTTTATTTGAGTTCTAAATTATTTTCTTATATATCTTATCCAGCATTATATATACAGTATATATATTGTTTGATTGAGTGAGTGAGTCATTGTTATTTAACGCCAACTCAGCAATTTTTCAGCTATATTCATGCGAGAACAAGTTATATTCAATGAGATGATGATGAGATCTGCTTTGTTCTAGACCAACACGCTTAGTTGGATATTTATAGTTTTAGGTCACTGAAACAAAAGTCCGCGGATAGACATGTCGCTCCACTCGGACACAGTATTTTGATTCCGAGCCAACCAGTTAATTTATAAGTATTTGGCAGAAAGCAAATCAAAGGGCCTAAACAGCATATCAAAAATCCAACTATAAGTTTTAGGGAGAACAAAATCAAAGAGCTTAAATCAAACAGCCAGCATTTTTCCACATCATGTTCTTACTTATCAACATATAACAGCATTGAAAAATAATTACATCAATTTTAATTTAGTTCTGAAATATCAACCGCATTCTAGGACGATGGATAGCACATATTGCCTACAGATTTATTACATTTGTTACAGGAAGCATTGTCTATATAACAAAGACTCAAAATATAAATAAAGCAGGCAGCAATAGAATGATAACAGCGCTGAAAACTTTGATATAATGAATTACTGTACCAATTACTAAATCTAAATTGTAACAGCAAAACATTTATATAAGTAATCATTAAATCTGATATATTTAATTGCTGTTTTCCCTAAATACTAATTGTGTGCAATCTTTTTTATTTCATAGTTTTGTTTGCATATTTCTAGATACACGTCGTCAGTGACAACATAAGCGACCCCTATCAGGAGAAAAGCGGATATTGTTATTCAATAGGCGATCCCTGGATTTTAACATTTGACAATGTGTGAGTATTAGTATTGAATTATATTGCAAAACTGTAGTGCCTGTACAAGCGGGTATTATGGTTATATATTTTGTATCTTTCTACGATTTTCCTATTAGACTTTGGAACTGTTCCTGCAGTCTGGTATGTTTTCTAGTTTTTCATTTTATTAATGATTACTTCAAGTTAAGTGCGTAGCCATATTGATGACGATAACTGACGTTCAAACAATAAATCATTACAATTGTGACACTATTATTAGTCGCTAACAAGTAGTTCCGGTCCTAACACAATCCACCAAAGGCATTGAATTTACGCTCTGCTCGTAAAAAACGTTTGAGAAAACCGAAGAGGTAATCAAGAATTGACAATCCACTGACACTGAAAACACTGGGCACAACACCCAAGACGAAGAAAAACATTCCAAAACAACACAACACGTAAATTTTGAGAATAAAATAACAATCCGAATTGAAGGGAAGCAATACTCTACGGAACAACGTAACCAGGTTATATATGCCAGATAATATGATCTTTGTCTGTGATTTTATCTGAGCATGGGTGCAGGTAGGTATACCTATTATGTGCCTTTACGTTCTGAGTTCCGTGTTGTGATGTCCATTACGATTTCCGCATGAAAACAATGTTCGGTTCGTCTTTACCTCCAGTTGTTTGTAGGAGGGCTCATGTCTTATTTACATTATTTGCGTTTGTTGGTGTCCACCACATAGTGTGTGTGTGTGTGTGTGTGTATGTTTCTTCGTCTTGTGTACCCTATGTTGACAGTTTCTCTGGATTGTCCATTTTCGATTGCCCCTTCGGTAATCTCTAAGGGAACGACCATTTAACTTGAAGAGGGGGTTATGGTTTTTCCTAAAAAAATATATGATTTAGAAGGGAGAGAAATTAAATAATCTGTCACAGCATTGGCCACAAAAAATATTCTGCTTTACAGTTTTCCGGTTGTTGACTGATTTTGTCTGTTTATATAATTATGAGTTTTGACTTTCCCTTTGTAAGATTGTTCGGAGTTCGGTAATTTTGTTATTACCTTTATTTACAAAAGTATGAAAAAAAATAATCTGGTTTAAGAGTATTGCTTTGGGAAAAAAATAAATCCCAAGAATTGTGCAATAAATCTCAAGTATACTTTATGCCATATCTACACACCTATAAACCTCACTCTATTTGGAATTTTTGTTAAAGATTTCGTTTAGTTTTTCAAACTGTACTTGACCTTTCAGTAATTACACCCTATTTTTAATAGATATTGTAAGTGTCCCTTATAAAAAGGGATTGCTGCCTCATGTATGTACTGTCCCTTATGAACATTTGATAATAAACACTTAATACTATTACAAAGGCAACGCAAAGCATGACATATCCCCTCACTGTTAAATGGCTAAAACTGTGACCTTGACCTTTGACCTGTGACCTTCAAAATAGGCTTCAAGGCTTTGTATGAAATAAGTGTCGACTACGTTTGGTCAAAATCCACTGAAAGATGTAGGCTAGTGTCTTCACAAGGATAAACACCAAAAAATGGTTAATGTTCAAATGTGACCTAGACCTTTGACATTTGAACTTTTCGGAAAAATTTCAAATCAGTACAAAAACCATAACCCCTCCCCTTCAAGTTAAATGGTTGTTACCTAAGGTTTATTCAATATGAGGTTATATTTTTATCTTATATTCTACAATTTTTTGTCAAATAATAACAACCACTACCAGAATAACTAAAGCTACACATAATTTACCGTGATATACCGGCTTTTACCACAAGATGTAAGCATAAACAATATATGTTGTTACAGCAATCATCAGTCGTCTTATTTACTTCCAGTTGTTTGTAGGAGGGCTCATGTCTTATTTACATTATGTGTGTTTGTTTGCGTATAGTGGTGTCCAACACATATTGTGTTGTGTTTTTGTTTTGTTTGTCTTCGTCTTGTGTACCATATATGTCAGCTTCTCTGGATTGTCCATTTTTGAGTGCTCCTTCAGTAATCTCTAAGGTTTATTCAATATGAGGTTATATGTTTATCTTATATTCTACACTTTTTTGTCAAATAATAACATCCACTACCAGAATAACTAAAGCTAAACATAATTTACCGTGAAATACCGGCTTTTACCACAATATCTGTTGTTACAACAATCATAAGTCGTCGTAATTTCTCTTGCATTTTGTAGACTCTACAATTCCTTTGATGAAGGAGCATTTGTACTGTACAGACACAAGACTAAACCAATAGAGGTATGGTTGATAATTTATTATTTTTCTATGTTTTAGGTTGTTGCTAATTTAAGTATTACATGTTCCAGTCAATTATAACTTACTAATATATTCCAAATGTATTTAAGGAATATTTTCAATGTTTGAACAGGTTATACGATATAACCTGGCTTGGGACAGTTTACTCTTATTAAACCGCAAAGCGGTTTATGAAAAACGTAAACTGTTCCAAACAATATTTAACGATACCTTGATTTTTACTACGATTAATTCATAGGACTATTTGAATTCGTCGTTGGTGACGTCACAATACCAGCCCAGTTTATTAAGTATAATTATATTTTTCGGGAAAATTGTGTTCTCTAAGATATTTCTTATAATTCACATAATGCATATGAATCACCCGCGTGCTTCTGGGCGTGGTTTCTTGCATATACTCAAGAACAAAAGAAAAAAGTCTGCTAATCCATAAAAAAAAATAATCAGTTAGTTTTATCGGTCGAGAATACATGGAAAAAAGTACCAACCTACATCAAGTCATTGAAACATTTCGTCACATAATGCTGTATAGAGTACATATCTCTTTGAACGGGAACCGAACTTACGATTTCGGCGAGGACTTTGTCATGTTAGTTTCAAATGAATACAAACGTAGATATAGTATATAGTGGGTAAGGTGTTTCTGAAATAATCTTCAGCAGGTACGCTAAAAGTCAAGAAATGGATAGGGGAGATAATTTAAGTCTTTAGGAGCATGAAGACCAAATGACATAAACAGCCAAAATCGGATATGGTCACGTATGCCTGAGGAAGCAGAATCTTAGTTTTAATATAACAAATTCAGTAATAGATATATTTAATAAAGCATGTTAGTGCCCAAATACCGACTACTAGGCTGGTGACACCATTGGGGACTACTAGTTCACCAGCAAAGGATTCGACGCAGTGATGGTAAGAAAACGTGGAAATCTAATTTGTGTGCGCACTATTAGAAAGCCAAGTGTTGACTTTATATGATATAACAATGAATATGAAACAAAATTTAGCTATATCTTTAATCTTAGGAAAAATTAGTTTCTTTGTTATTAAATAGTGGGTTAAATTCCATGTGCTGGAGCTAGTAACATTCATAGTGGCTTTGGTGGAGATTTGAATTTAGTTATGGTATATTTCAAAATTGCCTTATATATGTAAGGCCAGGTTTGTGTGTGGGGCCCAATTGTTCTTTGTATAGCCTGCAGCGTGTACTTTAACAGCCCATAGTAGATATCTCCGGCGTGGGGCCCTATTGGGGGCAATTGGTCCAATTAGCTTAAGGCCGGCCCTTTATACCTACATATAATTGTCGTTATACAGGTACATACCATTCAACGACGCATTGACTACGATCATTATTTCTCCGTTGAGAACTGTGCAGTAGCTGTTAGAGCAGCCTCTGATATATTTATCATAAACGGATGTGGTAATACAACTAAGTGGGAAATACGACGTCTGAACTGTGCCCATGATAGAGAATATTTAGCCGTTTACAAAAGAGGCACACATTATGAGGTAAGCAAATTATTTATATAAGATTTGTACATAAAGATCAGAGAATACCGAAGGGACAATCAAAAATGGAGAATACAGAGAAACTGGCAACATAGACGAAGAAAATCAAAACAAAAGCACAACACAATATGTGTTGGACACCACTATATGCAAGAAGACACAAATTATGCAATACAAAGCACAATGAAATTCTAAATATTTCACATTAATTTGAGGATTATCTTTAAGCTCAACTGATCAAGCCAATAAAGATATATGTATATATGGTACCTTTCCATTAGCTTATGCTATTTTTATTTTCTACACAGAAAACAAAACAATCAGCAACATGATTTCGTGTATCTAACTGAAATGACCAAAGACAAAATGGCTGCCGTTTCTTACATCTTTTGTAGTTTACTTTTACCACTTTTGGGCAGCACAAATTAGTTTGTTATAAAGTTTAAACTGTATATAATTTCACATTGTTTGTGCCTGGAAAAAATATTTAAAAAAATTACCTATAGTGTCATTTCCAACGCGGAAAGGGTTTGCATGTGTTTCGAGATTGATAAATATGAACAGTTTCGTGTTGTCAGTGTGTTATTACTTTGACTAAAAGATCCAGTATTTCACCACCACCTATATAATATAGGATTTTAAAATGTTACGTCATTTCTCTAAAAGAGGAGCTTTGTTTCGCATAAAACTATTTTAACTAGTTATTATTGAATTGCCTGTACCGAGCCAGGAAAGTGAGCGATCATATATATGTGTGTTAGATTTATCTACGATATTGATATTAAAGTTGAGAACTGTTCTGACAGTGGTATTTTTTGTTTTTCCTGTTTACATCATTTGTCTACATTATATATTGTAGATAGTTTTACCAACTGGTTCCAGAGTATACCTGTGGATTTCTATGAATAGACGGATTGATGTCGTAGTTGTCCTGTCTCGTAAAGATAGAGACGTTTCCGAGGGACTGTGTGGTAATTGGAATGGCAATAGATTTGATGATTTGACAGGAAGAGATGGAAGTGTTGCAAGTCCATTAGATTTCAGTTTCGATCCGTACGGATTTGGTCCATACAGTGTGTATGATTTCGTCAGAAGCTGGAGGTAAATCTATATTTTACTAGACAAAACGCGTATTCCATGTAATTACATTCTGTAATGTCAATTCCACTCATTTAGTGCAGAAATCCTAGTCATGATTTACATACACGACGGGTGCCACTATTGGAACAGGAACTGTTTATCCTTCCGGAGCACCTGAGCGATCCTCGAGTTTTAGTGGGGTTCATGTTGCTCTATCTTTGTTTTTCTGCATAGTATTTTGTAGATCATTGTTTGTCTTTTTGTCCTTTCTATTTTATTTTCGTTCCTTCTTTGATTTACGGCTTCTGATATCTTCAAACTGTTTTTATTGATGCAATTTATGATGCTTATGAAAAAGGAATCTTCGCAAATAATATGGATTCCATTGTGCCTGTTTAAGTACATGGTCGCGTTATTTTTTGACTATCCTGTTTAGGGCCTTTATGCCTCCTTGCTCCGAATGTGTTTTAGATTATTTGACTTATCAATACCATATAAAGTCAACATTTGACACTTTAATTGTGCCAGCTGAAGGTTATTCCAGAAAAGCATCATACCAACTAAATTAGATATCTACGTTTTCTTAGCTTTCCAACCCCTTGACTACAATCGTACCTGATGAATGTTATTTCAGAAACGCGCCGTGTGTACTACATCAGATATATGTTTTATTATTTGGACAACATTGTAGCATTTATTTTCTGAATCGCTGGAGGTATAGGCGTGTTTGCAATGTATAACAAGCGAATCGAGATGACAATGATTAGCAGCACAAACCCATTAAACTCCAAAGACAAACCAACTACATCTTCTTAGGCCTGGAATGTATATTTATCAAGACTTTGTAATCACTATTAAATGGCATTTGAAAGTAACTATTGACCGGATATTGGATATGAGTGTTTTAATATTATTTGTGGTCACGAATGGCATATGTCTAATAATCGAAAATCCAGGTTAGTTATCTGTTTATTATTTACTTTTTAGCTTGTTTTAAAACGTACAATATCCGTTTTACTTTAAGGGATCGTCGTGGTCGTGATTGTATGGTAGTTGGATATAGTTTGTCAGTGACTTGCGACAGGTCGGTGGTTTTCTACAGTAACTCCGGTTTCCTCCACCAATAAAACTTACTGCAACGATATAGCTGAAATATTGTTGAAAGTGGCATTAAACACCCTATCCCCGAATTACGAATAATATTCAGTAGCCTGTATGTACATTATTCTATCTACTTCTACTGCATGAAATAAAATGTTCAAAGAAATGAAAAATCATATTTCATTGAAACAAGCAACATGATAAAGAGGAAACGCATTTACATTTTACACTAAGACACGATTTGAACTTTTTTCTGAAATGGAAAACAAACAAAATATACAAAAAATACCCACACTGTCGGGTCAGTTCCAAAATCTTATAAAAGTAATATAAAACAGAGGCAAAATCGATGCCCCCTAACATAAAACTCACTTTCCTGGCTTAGCACAGGCATTTCTGTAAAAAAGTGGCTCACGTGAACTTTTAGCTAGTTTTATTGGCCCATACCCCCTCCTAGGAGAACTTTTAGCTAGTTTTATTGGCCCATACCCCCTCCTAGGAGAACTTTTAACTAGTTTTATTGGCCCATACCCCCTCCTAGGAGAACTTTTAGCTAGTTTTATTGGCCCATACCCCCCCTAGGAGAACTTTTAGCTAGTTTTATTGGCCCATACCCCCTCCTAGGAGAACTTTTAGCTAGTTTTATTGGCCCATACCCCCTCCTAGGAGAACTTTTAGCTAGTTTTATTGGCCCATACCCCCTTCTACGAAAATTATCCTAAATTATCCACATGTGAGTAAAATGTTAAGACGTTGAAAGCATGTACAGTCAAACCTGTATTAAGGTGGTACCATACACTTCAGGTAAAATTTGATCTGCTCGTTTAATTTTCTTATTTTTTTGGCAGTGTGTTTGAATATATCCACTGTAATAAATATCAAAATTTTAACAAATTCCAACCAACAGACTCGGAGCTAAAAATTCACTAGCCACATAGCAGCTTTTCTCTCTGTGGTTTTGATCACCGAGATGCTTGAAATCTGCATATAAACATCATATGATCAAAACGTTCAACTGATTTTAAAGAGTTATCTCCCTGTAGTGTATGGTACCCCCTTAAGATGTCACCTTTGGGATACTTAATAAGTGGCCTTATAAGACGGGTGACCTCTTAAAAGAGGTTCAATTCATATGGAATCTTCTATGACAGGCCAAGGAAAAGGTGACCTTTTAATACAGGTGACTGCTTAATAGAGGTGACCACATGGGCAGGTTTGACTTTATTTTTATTTTTTGCATCGTCACACAGTGAATGGTTATTCTCCTTTTCCTTTATAATTTCAACTGTTGGGTTATATAAATGTTAACCCCAAAGACGCACCGATATGCTTATATAACATAGTATGATGACATACAAATCAATATAGAGATCATCCTGATCGTAGTCGTATGGTAGTTGGATTTACAACTATCTATGCAATCAGTGGCTATTACTACTAACGTTGTGTGTTCGCGAGGCGTACTCGATACAATATTATGTGATTAAGTTTGTTAGTGACTTGCGACAGGGCGTGGTTTTCTCTGGGTACTCCAGTTTCCTCCACCTATATAACTGTCCGCCACAATATAACTGAAATATTGTTGAAAGTGGTGTTAAACACCATAGCCATAACCCTACACATCAATATTCGTTTACTTTTTCAGCGTTCCTGTAAATGACAGTCTATTTATAGAGAGAACTCGAACAGAAATTCTTAGTCTAGCATATATTTATTGCACTTGTCGTAATGGAAACGTGCCTGGTTTATTGGATGGGGATGTCGACTGTTCTTGGAACGAACAACTTCCATTATGACCAATGATCCACTGGGCATTTGAAGCTTGTGAGGTTAGATCTAAGCGTGACACAGATGGTCAAGACGATATAACAATGGATGCTGCAGAGGATATGGTTTCGCTTGTTAAACATACAAAAACGGTATATTCTGTTCAAGGTGTTATATATACAGTCAAACCAGTATTAAGAGGTCACCTTTGCGACAAAGAATAAGTGGTCTTTCAAGACAGGTGACCTCTTAAAAGAGGTTCATTTCATATGAAATTTTATATAATGAGACAGGAAAAGGGTGACCTTTTAAAACAGGTGACTGCTTAATAGAGGTGACCTCCTGGGCAGGTTTGACTGTATATGATATTCTGCTTTGAAATTTCGTAGTTACTTATCGATGTCAATGGCTATGAACAAATTATAACATTGATACGAGTGCAGATATAACATTGCTTAGGGAACGACCATTTAACTTGAAGGGGGGTTATGGTTTTTTTCTAAAAAAATATTCTGATTACCAATGTTGCTGAAAAAAATATTCTGATTTTGGTGGAGGGAAAAAAAAATAATCTGATTCAGAGTTTTTGTCATATTACCTAAAAAAAAATATTCTAACTCTTGTGTTGTCCGAAAACAAATTTCTGAGCGAAACAAAAACCCATAACCCCCCACCCCCCCCCCCCCCCCCCCCTTGTGTTTCATAACCAAGATACAAGATACAAGATATTTTATTTTCCAATCATGGAGCCCAGTACTGAGCAGATTAATCATTTACAAATTAAAGAACATAAAATACACATATGATTTGTAATAATTAAATGTTATTTGAAAACATATTAAGACAATACAGAAATAAAAAAAAATTATAAAATAAAATAAAGTTTTGGAGACACACGGTGACTCTGAAGGTCAAGGGGGAGACAACCCATAAAAGCATAATATTCTAATGTATTTATTATATTATTTTAAGTAATTCTCTGTTTTCTTTCTTTTAATAAATCAATAACCTGATATAATAGGTTTTCAGCATACCAGAAAACAAACAAAAACAATGCCACAAAATGTATTTCTGACATTGAAAGTTATATCTTACTGGCCAAAGTAATGCTACAAAATTGAGTCCTGATTTTTAAAGTGATCTTTTGTTAAAATTGCAATTATCCTCACTACCTGATTGTATCGTGCAATTATATTTGTATCAGAAAGTATTTTAAATTGATAGATAATTTCACAGAAAGCTGACGATGGAGCAAAAATAATCCCACTTAAACGTTGCATGGAATGTGGGTACTGCGGAAGTCTAAGCTGTTCTTGATCTACTAGTATTGTATGTTGTGTTACTCTTAAGTGATATAGGAAGGATGAAATTGTGCCTACGACAAGCAGAAGCTTGCCGTAGTCATATTAGTAGGGTGCCCGACGAAAGATTTTTGCGAATTTGCCTTAACGGAATTACACACACCTGTATGATACATCGTTGGAATGAGGAGGACAAGCCGCATCGAAATAAAGATGTCGTCGCTATGTAGTGTGGTGACGTTTTTCTTAAATTGGGGTCAAAGGTCAAGATCTAAAAATTGGAACTAACACACCACAAGTTTTAAAAGGCTCCCTTCTTCGACAAGACTGTGAAGAACTTTAAACTGGAATGCCAATTTTATTTGTTAATCTTAATATTTTATTATTTTATGCTTATTTTTTATTTTACATTGTTTGAATATATAGCAAAGGCCATTTTCTAAAAAAAAAATGCCATTTTACAATTTTCGTATATATGAGAAATAAAAGTGACCTTGACCTGTCATAGTTTGAACATTTCTCATTTTTATTTGATATTCATTTAAAGGAAATCTTCAAATTATTTGTTAACCCTTAACATTTGACAACTGGTGGACGGATTCCAAAAAAAAAAACATGTTTCAGTTATGGTACACTTTGACTAATTACTGGTAAAATATCTTATTAACCTCAAACTTCGTAAAAGGTACTAAAATTCATATTTAATGGCTTATGTGTTTGCAACATATCATTTGTAGGGTCAATCAATACTTAACGAATATTCTGTGCAAAAACATGGCAATTTATGGAAAGGTCAAATGCCATTTGTTTAAAAACGTAAGGTCTATGGACATATTATGCGCTTGGACGATGTGTGGCTACAAACCACTCTGAACACTCCAAATATCTCAGGTGTTTGGCAAATAAGAAAGTGTTCTGTTGTTAGTTTGAAAGCCCACCAACCACGTCAAGGTCAGAGTCCACTGGCAGGTTTGTTTTTTTTTATTTTTGTTTGTTTGTTTGAAACATCGGCAGTAGTATACCGAAGGAACAAAGGAACAAGTCATAGAAAATGTTAAAGAAATCATAGTCCGGAGACTGGGCAAATTCCAGAAAAAACATAAAACGGAAACAAGCTACGACATAACCACCACAACATATAAAAAGAACACCTTAAAAAACATTGCAACAAATGAAACTGCTATTTACTGAAAAACACATAGTACGTATGAACTTGTCTAAGTTTACTAAGCACAGAAAACAGTGATGCTTGCCTAAAACAGATATTAGACCAAGTCTCAATGAAACAAAAGACGTCAACGGGAAGTCGTGGTAACTGGACAACTATGACTAACGTGAGTTGATGGTCATAATGTTGGAAATGAAAGACTGTTTTATCTGAGATCATAGCCTGTTTTGATAACAACAGTTTTATTCGGTGAAATAGATGGAGACTGGATGAAAAAGAAAAAAAATTGAGATCATATGTCATCATCTTCATCAGTATTTCTACATATTGCTAAGTGGGTATTTTCATTGCGGCATAAATCACCAGTTTGGCAAGGGCAAAGGTCTGTGCAAGATAGAATTTGCTCAAAACAAATGCATCCTTTCATGCACACAGATTTCCTTTGCAAGTACAAACAAGGTCTTACAAAAAATCAGAAGACATCTGGCCTTTGAAATAAACTGGAACTAATCCATTCCTGTCTTCCCATCCAAATAGCACTGCAGACTTCATTAGTGGTTTTGCAACATGGGCAGTCATCCAAATATGTATCTGTAGTGAGGCTTCACATGGTGGAAGTTTGGCCAAACATGCATCCCTCAGTGTCGCTAACCTTACCCTTAATTTGTTAAGATCGACGTGATCTTCCTTCAGTTTTCCTTTTTGGTCGTACAGTCGACAAACAAGTTTACTGGCGGCATCTATAGATTTATCAGTGTCACAGTCTGCAAGGGTGGACAAATCTCTAAAGTTTTCTGGACTGTCTTTAAGTACTTTAAAAACGGTTCGTTTGCCAATCCCGAACAAGGATTATGTGGAATCACATCTTGTGATGGCATGTGCAGCTGGTAAAATGTTACATAAAACAGGATTGAGGATGCTACAGATCGAATATACGGGAATGAAAATGCCCATCCTTGGTGTTTGTGATAGAACCCGTATGAAACCATAATTCCTGTGTATGTTGCATTGAAGGAAAGAAATGGATGCATAGAATCAAGAAATCTGTATCAGGCGATTTAACAATGATCCGACCTTTGATTCCACTTTCACCGAACGTTTTGTCTGCATGGATAGCATGTAAAATCATACGAGTGTCCGCCTCTTCATGTGTACAGTATAACTCTTGGCAATCGGAAACTTCATCTCTGCAGATTTTCTTGGCAATGATTAGAAGCACCAGAAAGATACGGAACTTCCCCGGATGACATCTCAAGAGATGATAAACGATAGTGTTGCACAATCGATTTGCCAAGAAATTTTATCAATGCTTGTTTATTAGCAGCGACTGCAAGAAACCTTTTCCAATCAGGAATCGGTCGGCCTTCTATGAAACTGAGCCATTTCTGGACTTATAACGTATCCTGCAGGATTGGTCCGTGTATTAGAAACACATGAATTAAACAAATTTTAAAACCAATCAACGGCCGACATAAAAATGAATGTTTTTAAAACATAAAAACCACAAACAATTCTACTGAACAATTAAAACCAATATATTTGCCATAAAAGAAGAGAAAATACTAAATGCATTGAGACAGAGATCGTGCTAGTTAATGACCGGCGAGCGACACATCATTAACAAAAACCGGTACATAACAATCCGTGTATGACAAAGAGGAAATTTACAGTTATTTGAGTTTATATTTTGCCAATTTCTCAACAACCGCTGACATTTAGATTATGATTTTTGGCACACATGTACATTTCATCAATATGTTTTCTTCAAAATCAAAGTACATTTATAATGTAGTGTAATTACTTTGCTTTTGTTGAAAATACGGTTAATTTGGGGGTAAATTTGAGGCTTAAAGTAAGGCTGATATACTCTTTCAAAAATCAATTATTTACAACCCTTTTTTATTTTAATTATATCTTTGATACATTATCTCTTATGTAAAAACCTTTTTAGCTATTTAAATAGCGGAGAATATTTTTATTTTTCATCCTGAAAATACCATGTACAATGTGTCAGCCGAGGGTACCTTTGAAAAACGTGAAATTAGAAAAATCGTGACCACAGAAACTTACGACGACAATTAAAAATACAAAATGTAATAATTTTTCTAGCGTTTAATACCAAAATTAGCCGTGTGTAATTCCGTTAACCCAAACTCGATAACTAAGCGTCTTTTTTAACACTGGGCACCCTACTATATGTGACACATATACTCCGTAACGGGTATTCAAATAGTCCCATACTTCGCTAAGTTATCCTTGACAAAGACATGTTCTTGTGACCACTTGTTATTATGACTTATGATGAATTCTTTCAGGTCCCTGAGTGGAAAAATAACTGGGATTTAGAAAGTGCTAAGAAAGCTTGTCAATCTTATCTTGAAGAATCACCTGCCTATGAACCATGCTCTACATTGACAAAAGTCAACACTGAATCTATTTTGACATCTTGTGTTTTGAATATACGGGTAATTAGTATTCATATTTTTTCTTATCAAGTTTATTGAACGCTGTGTTTTGCATCGATATATAGATGTTTTTAGAAGAGTTTGAAGATACCAAAGGGGCAATCAGAATCCGTATATCGAAGAGGAACAGACAACATAATGGCCAAAAGAAAAAGTACAAAAGGACAAACAACGATCAACAAAACATACATATAAAACTAAAGATCGAGTAACACGAAACCCACTCAAAACCGAGGGTGAACTCAGGTGCTCCGGAAGGGTAAGTTCCTGCTCCACTAGTGACACCCGTCGTGTTAATTTAGTTACAAACCCGGTGATAAGTCATGAACGAGGAAAGGACCGGGAAATGTTTACGACAAGTGGAACATATCCGTTGTCATTTGTGACACAGATATTCCATAGCGGTCAACCAAGTCGTGGTGGCGACCGTAAGACTTTCGAAGTGATGACTTCAACTGAACTCTGAGGAACCTTTGGTTCAGTAGCTTATAATTCACTATTTAAAGGTTCTCAAATTATGTATACAAAATGTGTTTCTGCTTGATGATAGAGTATTATTGCTATATTGTAATTTAATTGAAGTATAAAGGTTTATTTTTAGTATGTTATTTGCAAACGTGTCATGTTAAAACAAATAAAAAAAATCAAAGTGACAGAGATTCCCAGATAAAGCGATAATTGACAGCAGTAAAGAGTACCACTCAACTATAGACTAGTTCCACGTTCATTTTGGGGAATATGTTACCCTCATTTTTGAACACCCTACTGTAACTGTGAAATGTAGAAAATCAATACGTTACTATATATTGCATGGTTACTATATATTGCATGCAGAGTTGAATAGTCTCTTGTGATCATTTACATCCACATCCTTATTTATTAACAACCAAGGTAAATCTTGTTGAATTTTACAGTCGTCTGGTACAGAGGAATTCAGTTCAGATGCGTTGGAAGCGTTCACAGCACAATGTCTAAATGAGGTACGAACGAATACAACGTTACTTGAAAACCAGGCTGTATATGATAAGATTGTAAACAATATTTGTCCACACGACTGTAGGTATCAGGGAACGAGAAGAGGAAATTGTGTCGATGGTAAGACTTTATGATATAGTGTAAATGATTAATGGAGCAGGAACTACTTACCCTTCCGGAGCGCCTGAGTTCACCCCCGGTTTTCAGTGGGGTTCGTGTTGCTCGATCTTTAGTTTTATGTGTATGCTTTGTAGATCGTGGTTTGCCCTTTTGTCCTTTTTCTTTTGGCCATTGTGTTGTCTGTTCTTCTTCGATATACGGATTCTGATTACCCGTTTGGTATCTTCAACCTCTTCTTGCCAATAATGCTGTATTTGTTTTGTTTTATATATGGTTAGCTGCTCGAGTTCTAGTGATTTCAATAGCCCACAGAAGACAGCTGCTCATTTGAGCTACACCACTTTTAAGATCGACTGTTATAAAAGATTACGCCACCCTATCATCTGACAGAACCATATTAGAGGTTATGTCCAGATGAATATTAATGTAAATAACCAATCAGTGAGCGTTTCCTTTGTGATACAATAATACACAAGCCCGAAAGGCGCTGTTAAGACTTTGCCAGCAATATTTCCATCAGCTGATCATGAATTCAACTGGACATGACATTATTAGAGATAGATTTCTAAACAATCGCGTAAACATCTTTTTTCATTTTATTCGAGTTACTTTAAGGTATTTGTACAAGGATTTTAAGGGCCGCCGTGATCTCATGGTAGTTGACTTTACAACTACGGTACATGTGCAATCAGTTTTTATCATCAATAAAATTGTGAGTTCGAATCCAGCTCATTGCCAGGTGTACTTGATAAAACATTACATGATAAAGTTTGTCAATGACTTGCGGCTGGTCGGTTGTTTTCTCCGGGGACACCAATAAAACTGACAGCTACGATATAACTGAAATATTGTTCAAAGTGGCGTTAATTACCATAACCCTAACCCCTACATGGATTATACTCCATTAAAATATATTTACAAAAGGTTTTGTAAAAAGTCTTGCAGATGCATTGTTAAAATGAAAATATCTTAATATTAATAAGACAAATGTATTCATTATTACTGTTAGTTTGCCGCAAGTCACAACTTAGGTGGTGATAGATACTGATTGCACAAATAGTTGTAAAT
This sequence comes from Bathymodiolus brooksi, assembly GCA_963680875.1. Classification (NCBI taxonomy): domain Eukaryota; kingdom Metazoa; phylum Mollusca; class Bivalvia; order Mytilida; family Modiolidae; genus Bathymodiolus; species Bathymodiolus brooksi. The sequence goes on from OY804584.1 coordinate 65,564,765, forward strand.
CCAACTACCGTACGAACACGACCACGACGGCCCCTGCACTCCTAGAAGTAGATCACATTATGGACTATTTTGTTCGATTCAATATGCACAAAATATTTGTTCATTTGGAATTTAAATTTTATATTTCAGGAGTATGTGTATGTAATGCCGGCTACACTGGAGAAGACTGCAGAATAGACATGAGTAAACCGCCAGTGTTGTCCGGAGTATCTGATGAATTAATATGTGACGTATTAAAGAGACCTTGTACCTCGATATCGATGTTTGGAGATGGATTTTATTCCACTGAGAAAATGAAGTGTCGTTTTCAGAATGCAAAAGTATGTAATTTAGTGCACAAAAGAATAAATATTGTATATTTTATCCATTAAAAAATTATTTTGAAATATTTGATGTATAACTAGCGAGAGAGAGTTATTGAAAATCAACTATTACTAGATAACTATAGCTTAGGCCGGAAACTGAGAAGAAATTTCTAAGAAATAATATCTCTCAAGTTAAGCATCACTTTAACATTTTCCTTATTTTGTTTATTGCACAATAATACAGTAACCTGAAAGTGACAGCAAACTTTTGAAGTGGACCAAAAGGTGGAGGCACTTTTAAAGAGAGTTCTGGAAAGTGGGGGCAAGCTTTCAAAGCTCAGTAGCAAAAGAACTTTAATTTATATGTCGTGATTTATTGCACATTTTCTGCATCCATGCTCAAATTTCATCTTTTTATAAATTTTGACAAAAAGGTGGGGCACACACCCCTTGCCCCTACGCCAGCTCCTATGCCCCTGATTAAGTGATTCGCATCGGTTATGAGGTGCATTCAATACAATTTTATATGATAAAGTGCGTCAGTGATTTGCAACATGTGGGTGGCTTTCACTTCTATGCATTCTGAAATGTTTAAGTGGTGTTAAACACCAAACCTATGTGGGGATTGAACAACTTCATAAGCTAATAATAAGATCAAAAACAGAAAACACAACACTGAATATTCCAAGATGGACTAGAAAAACCGTAGAAAGAGACAAAATCAATACTCACAATTACATAACGGCTCACATTCCTGGCTTTGTACATGCATTTCAATAAAAAAAGTTTGAAGATACCTAAGGGGCAATCAGAATCCGAATAACGAGGAAGAACAGACAACACAATGGCCAAAAGAAAAAGTACAAAAGGATAAACAATGATCTACAAAACATACATATAAAACTAAATATCGAGTGACACAAACCCCACTAAAAACCGGGGGTGAAACTCAGGTGCTCCGGAAGGGTAAAGAGTGGTGGTGTTAAGTTTGGCATTTTGACTGATAGTGTAGATTGTAAGTTAGAAATAGATCACAATGAAGGTAAGCATTCAAGGTATAGATACCTGGTTTTTCGTCGTGATTTTTTTTTTTCATGCAGCTACATTAACACAGTGGTGATTGTTAGAAGAGTTTGATGATACCAAAGGGAGGTAATCAGAATCCGTATATCGAAGAAGAACAGACAACACAATGGCCAAAAGAAAAAGTACAAAAGGACAAACAATGATCTGCAAAACATACACACTTCATACTGTTCAAACATTTTATGAACCTTTTAATTTCATTTCAGTTTTTGGCAAATAGTGTAGAAGGAGATGGTGAATATACCATCACTCCAGCAGTATTGAAGACGTTTGGTGAAGTACAGTGTCAGATCCCACAACAAAAGCATAAAAGACGATCGACTGGTTCCTCCCGTTACACAGTTTATCTGGTATCAGTCACCAACAATGGAGAATCGTATAGTGACGGTGTTCCTTATTTGGTGTATGATTCATCCTGTAGACAATGCTACATATCAGACACATTTATCGTATGCAATCAAAGGGTAAGAAAAAAAATGAGAACTTAAAAAAGAAAGGCATATCTCAATGTTTCATCAAAAACGTAGTGTACACGGTACGTTTCTGTAATAACCTTCGTCAGGTACGTTCAAAAACGAAAGAATGGAAAGCCAAATAATTTAAAAAGCATTGGAGAGCAATAAAACCAAAGGCCCTAAAAGGGACTTTCACAATCGGGTAATGTTTTGCTCCAAATGGACTTGGTAATTAATAATTAAACCATATAACAATAGATTTGACAATAAGAACAGCCCCTCAAAATGCACCAATACATCAGCAGAGTCATCATAGTACCTATCACACCAAATGAAGCGATAGTATTATATTGTTATAGTGAGTGATTGTTGTTTAAATTTTCAAGGAGATGATGATGAGGTCCGCTTTGTACTAGACTAACATGCTTAATTGGTTTTTTTAGTGCTAGCTCACTGAAATAACAGTTCGTGGATAGACATGTCGCCCCACTCTGCCACATTATCCTGATTTCGAGCCAACCAGTCTTTGCTATTTCTCTGTATTACTGTGTGCTTAGTAGAGAAGCAACAAATACCAATTTTATATAGTCTTTGGTTTAACCCGATCTGGGATCGAACCCATGATCTACCACACTCGAGGCATATATTGTTTTATCATATACTTGTAGATAATATAGCTAAAATTTTACTCTGAAATAAAACTTTGAGTTTAACTTAGAATAATAAGAGGAAGCCTGTCTATTTCACCCAGATTCACAAGAATGGCCCAAGTGGGCTGATAAAGCAAGTTTATTAACTGCTTCCGGAATGTTATTACATGCCTTTCCGTCAATGTTCGTAAGTTCACTTCCTGAATTTCCGGGACAGAAAATTATTAACTGCCAATTTTCTCTCTTATGATATTGAAAGTGCTTTTATTGGATTTGCATATTATAACAATAAATTTCTTCTTCTATATCTATGTATTTTATTCTAGACAAATATTACTAAACGTTTTGGTACAAATCAGTTATTTCCTCTGTTGAAGTATGTGATAAACATATCATCACATGTCTTTTTCATATCAAACCTTTTATCAACCCTCATTCATATATCATCCCTTGAGACTATCGGCTCTCGGGCTGATATCATGACCAAGGGCTGATAAAGGGTATGATATGAAAAATGCCATGTAATAATCTATAATATCATATACTATCATATGAGTTTTGACTTTCCCTTTGTAAGATTGTTCGGAGTTCGGTAATTTTGTTATTACCTTTATATTGTATATATGTGTTTTTATTGTATTTCTAGGATGATGTATGCATTATTGGTGATGCCTGTTTTCCATCAGATTATTCTGTTTGTATAACATCTCCTAGTGCATCAACACAAGACACTAGTTCGGATAAACTTTGGATTATTGGTGCAGTATTAGGTGGTGTGGCAGTTATTGTACTGATTATTCTACTCGTGAAATTCCTGACAAAGAAAAGGTATTAAAAGGGGGATATATTATTTTAAAATCATAGTCATGGAACTATTTACGTTATAGATGCTTTGATAGTTTAACAATAATGTCATGGATTGTATATTATCTATTTCGAAGGGATCACCGTTGTCGTGATCGTAGGGTAGTTGGATTTACAACTACCTATGCAATCTGTGCCTATCACCACAAACACTGTGAGTTAGAATCCCGCTCAGGCGATGTGTACTCAATACAACATTATGTGATAAAGTTTGTCAGTGACTTGCGACAGGTCAGTGGCTTTCTCCGGGTACTGTGGTTTCCTCCTCCAATAAAACTGATATAACTGAAAGATTGTTACAAGTGGCGTTAAAAACCATAACCCCATCTATTTCGCAGATAATATATGAGTGAGTAATTGTTTATTGTTTATCGCCAAATGAACAATATTGCAGCTATATTATGGCTCGATCAAGTTACATTTGATAAGATCATGAAGGAGTTCGGTTTGTACTAGACCAAACAACAGTCCACGGGAAGATATGTCCTTCCCAAAGGATACATTATCCTGAATCCGATATTAGTCCTTAGCGGAGAAGCAGAAATGTTAAAGTCTTTGCTTTAAACCTATGATCGACCACACTCGAGGCGAGCATGCCACCAATTACACCATCAATGAGGTTAAAATGTAAATAGGAGCAATACAACGAGATGTCATACATCGAACAAATATAATTCAGATGAAACTATATATCCCTAGAATTGACAATAAAACCTGTCCCACGAAAAAGTATATAAAAATGTATCAGGTACTCCAGTAGATTTAATATCTGCATTAATAAGATTTGATTTAATCTGATTTTTGGTGCTTAACATCACTTTCAGCAATATTTCAGCTGTATCATGGCGACCAGTTTTAGTGGTGGAAGAAGCTACTGGTAAACTTTATCACTTGCGGCTGCGAGTCGAGTGCACCCTTTTTTGTAATTTATAAAGTCGGTCGCGAACCCACGCCGTATTGGTGAGTTGCTAGGTAATCCACCTACCTACCTCATTGAGCCACCCGGGCCCTGCATTAATAAGAGGAATTGGTATTCCAAATAAGCAGTGTAAGATTGTTTGGAAGTAATATCGAGGTCCATTTGAAATTGCCAGAAATAAATCATTTTCTATTCATAAATTGGTTATTATTTTTCTGTTAAGACAAGTTTCAATTTACCAAAGACAATACAATGTCCAATGGAAAAAGGACAAAAAGACCAACAAAGATCTACAAAACACTACAAGGAAAAATAATGATAGGCAACAAACCCACAAACAGTTTCTGCTTCACCAGCTGCATCATGTTACTCCTATAAAAAAACATCTGACGGCAAGTCTCAAATGAGGGAAGGGTGGGACTGTGATTACGACAAGGGGAAAATATGTGACACATATGTTTCGTAACGGTTACTCAAGTCATTATTACCTAATTACGATGCCATTACAATTAATATGTTTTGTTATATTTCTTTTCCAGCTCAATATTGCCATTTTGCGGACAGAGTGGTATGGACTATGAAAGAAGTCTTATGAATTCGCCTTTATCCCATAGCGATCTGCCTCCTTTGGAGAAGGCTTGGAAATGAAGTACTGCTATATAGTCAAACAATGTTTATGCTCATGTTATTTTAGTCATTAGTTCAAATACCTACTTTAACCATTAGCATAAAACTTTTCATCGACAATTTTGACATTTTTCCTATCATTTCACCGATTGATATCGTCAGTTTAAAGGAACTGACTCTGATACTGTGAACTATCAGTCACTTTGACGTCAAGCACATTGTGATGTAACCGATAAACAAATCATGTCAGTTTTGAAGGTCCAGAAATACATTCACATTATCGTACTATCGGACTCGGTGCGATACTAATGGTAATGTGTGTCTCGACCTTCATAGCTGCCGTTATTCTATATATAAATATCAATAACGTTGATGATGTTTAAGTCATCATGTGAATTCAATAATGTTAAATATAGAACCTTTAGTTGTTAAGTAATTATATTTAACAGATTGCAACTTGCCATTGGCATTATTATTTACCGGAAATACACTACATGAGGCATAAATTTTATATTCAAAACTAATACGACGTTCTTCATTGACTATATAAACTATGGAGTGATAAAATTCCCTATATAATACTCTACGCACATGTGTATTGCCTGACAAATTGTTTCTATTATTTTCAAGTGTTTTCATAAACCTGTACAGGACCGTAGTACTTATAACATTAGATAACCCATAAACTATTCTGGTTGTTTCTTTACATATTCATTTTGTACTGGAAAACCATATATTGTGTTAGCGAATCTGTGCAGGGTTTGTTGTCATTTGTTTATATCTGTAGTGACGTTGGAGATGTAATTATAAAGATGGGAAGGTTGTGATCACATTAACAGTTTTATAGCGCATCGCCTCATGAATGTACCTGTTCCAAGCAGGGCATGACTTCCAACCTCATATATCATGGTCTTTATAAGTTCAATGATTTGCCATGAGAGATGATTTGCTGGTTTTGTTGATATTGGGGGAATTGTTGATTATCCCTTTCTTTTCAAAAATATAATGAAGATCGATCTTTATTATGTCGATGTTCACACAAGTACCATGCCAGTATATATACAATGATATATGTCCCACAAATAATAGTAATAGTGTTAATAAGGGCATTAACACAACATACACTGTTTGTAATATCCTTGAAATATGCACATGATGCCGTCATGGCCATGACTGTATGGTAGTTTGATTTACAACTACCTATGCAACTAGTGTCTAGCACCACTAACATTGTGAGTTCGAATCTCGCTCATGGCGAGGTGTACTCGATAGAACATTATGTGATAAACTTTGTTTGTAACGTACGACAGGTCGATGGTTTTCCCCGGGTACACCGGTTTCTTCCATCAATAAAACTTACCGCCACGATATAACTGAAATATTGTTGAAACTGGTGTTAAACACCCCTAATCCTAAAATGTGCATAGGAAATGTTTGTTGCTTTTAAATTTAGTATTTGTTCAATTATTTGTATCAATAGTGTATTTTACTTACAAAGGTTCTTTCAAACCCGGAAGTAAACGCCACATTTTTTTTTCATGCTATAATATATTGTAATTGCATTCCGACACACCAACAAACGATATCTGGCATATTATATGTAATTGTTGGTTTTATTGTTTATTCCACACTGATTTCCAATTTAGATATGTATTTTTTTAATAAAATTGTTTCAAACTAAAAGCATGTTTTCCAATCCATACATTTCGAATGTTTACAACCCAAGGGTAAGTGTGATATGTAAGTTACATTATATGGTCATCATAAGTTGCATGACCCCAGTATCACCTTTACCTGGGTATCTGAACACCTAGTTACATCCATGGGAGTTCACCACTTATGTTTTGTGGGGTCTGTGTTTCCTGTGTAATTTTTTTTTGTTCGTTCAGGATCTTTTGCCAACTTTAGCCTGTGTGTGTCTGAATTGTCAATTCTTAACTGCTAACCATCTGGAGAATATTAGTTCACCCCCAGGTTTAGGGGGTTCGTATTACTCAATCTTTTGTTTTCTGTTTAGTGTTTTGTAGATCATTGTTTGTCATTTTTTCCTTTTTATTTTGACCATTGTACTTCCTGCCCTTCTTTGATTTACAGCTTCCGATTACCCAATTGGGTATATATTCCAACCTCTCTTAGTATGTAATATGTTGTTATTCAAAGCATCATTCATTTGATTAGTTGTTGTTGTATAAACAGTGTATTCAACAGGAAGAGGACATACCAGATACTGCTATGATTTTATGGTTTCTGTTCTTTGCTTGTCAAAATGATACAATGGTTTGTTAAAATTTCATTAAATTTGTTCGTATTGTTATTGTTGTTAGTAATATATTTTTTCATTGTTATTTAATCTTATTGGCTCGGTTTTTTTTCTTGCATCTCAGTAGTGTCCGTCGTGAACGTGATCGTTGGGTAGTTTGATTTACAACTATCTCTGCAATCAGTGCCTATCACCACTAACATTGTGAGTTCGAATCCCGTTTTTGGCGAGATGTACTCGATACAACATTATGTGATAAAGTTTGTCAATGACTTGCGACAGGTCGGTGGTTTTCACCGGTTACTCTGGTTTCCTCCACCAATAAAACTGACTACCACGATATATACCCATTACATACATAGTGTGGTGGCACAAGACTTTGTATCAGGTCGAGTCTGTTGTGTGAACCAGTATCACTACGAGTGATGCGGTTAGTTCACGCAACAGGCAAGACAACAGGAAAACGTACATAATGTTAGATAAAACTGACATATTGTTGAAAGTGTCCTTGAACACCGTAACCCTAACCCAGGCACACAATATAAGGCTCATACTCAAAAGCAGTGTGTTATGAACATACTTCCATTGAATTTAAAAGTATCACTCTGATATCATGTTTTGGATGATGAAACACAGAAGTTGCATACACAATTTCAAGAAGATATCTCTCGTAGCTTTTAAGTAACAGGCAAAAGGGTACCGAAAAATTTGCACAAATAAGGCGTTATGCTGTTGCACTTGACATTTGTTTATTTTTACACCAAAATTTACTGTTCAAAATAGGAAAACAACAAAACTATTTTAAAATAAATCTTTAGAAAAATTAATCAGGATTAATTTGATACCAAATTCATGAAAATCGGACATCAATTGGAGAAGTTATCAGGCTTTATCCAAAAGGTATGTTTCGTTATATAGTTTTAGACAAGAATTACTCCCATTCGTTATGTGAAGCTTACACATAATAAAACACCTAATTTCATACAAAAAAATTATAACAAGTTAATAAAAATCCATTTCAGTAGGATATTGGATTAACATTTTGTTTATTTGTATTTCAAAGTCCAAAAAATGTCTCTATCAGAAATCTGTAGGGTCCGTAACCAGTAAAAAAATCTTCTAGAAAACACTGTCAAAAGATTGATATTTTCATTTTTGAAGGTGTAAAATACACAGAATAGTTATAATCAGTCAAAATATGAACAATTGTAGACAGAATAAAAACTGCAGAACAGAACATATGGTTACGGACACTACAAAAACCATGTATTTAAGGGTGTAATGATAATCTTGTGAATAATGTTAATTAAAAAGAGAACTAGCAAGTAATTCTGAGTAATCTTAACATCATACTAACTTCAGACATTATAGATCATAGAAAACATGTTGCTTTTAAGAATAACAGTACTTGAATGTTCAGCTCTGCTGCAACACAGCATTGCCCTTTATTGTGTTTTACCCGTAAATACATTTTATATCTTAACTATGGAAGATGTTGTGTTCCATAATAATAACATAAACACGAGAAAAAGGGGGCAATTTTAAACGACAGAATGGTGTTAAACTACTTCCTTAAGGACAGGTATATCAAGGTTTAAAAGATTTGACTTCGAAGAAATCTTTGAATATCCGGTAAACTTATAGAGCTCATAACACGATTTATCAATAGCTTTAACCAAAGACCATTTTAGAGTTTGACGCCAATGATTTGCAACTTTCTTAGAATTCGTCCTTCTAGTGTTGAAATAACCGTCATTTTTCTGACTATTGGTAATGTTTTGAACATAATGTTTGATTTTTGAATTAAGTCGAAGTTTCGTGAAACTATACAATGCTTCCAGGCCGACCATCGGATTTTCTGCTAGTCTTTCATAGAACACTGTATGTAATTGTCCTGGGAATGTTTCTTTGATTATCTGTGCAGTTTTGACGTCGTCTAACATCCTAGAACACAAACTTCTTGAAAACGAGGCAACTTTATCAAGTAGAGTAAACCCACCCTTTAATCGAGAGTCAATAATACCACGTGGGTCTCGTAACAAATGTATAATTTTCAATCCGGGTATTTTGTGAAGAAGGTCTAAAGCAAAGTCAGCTGCCAGCCTGATTGTTTTTATCATCGGAATCGAGTTTTTGCAGTCAGAGCTCAATAAATCAACACAGCTTTGTCCCGAATACTTCGATAAACATTCTTTATACTTTGCTTGTGTCTTACTAGCATATGCACTATCGGGCAGTTTATTTAAGATCATTTTCCTCACATTTTGAAAGTTGCAGGTAAATATGTTGTATGTGTCGTTGATAGTTTGTTGTACACTAAATAGGGACAACCTGCAGAAGACAAATAATTATTTTAAAATAATTTCAGTTTCTCGTATAAAAAACGTTCGAGAATACCGAAGGGACAATAAAAAAAATGGCAATGCAGAGAAACTTGCAACATAGAACACTCAAGACAAAGAAAAACAAATTAAAGACACAACCCAATATGTGTTGGACACCACCATACGCAAACAAATACAAATAACACGGAACTCAGAACGTAAAGACACAATATAGGACAACACAAAAAAATAAAAAGATATAATTCTTCAGTCAATTTACATTTTCCTGTTCATATATTGAAATGTGAACATCAATTTACGTGTTTTCACACCATAATACCAATATCAAAGTAGCTATAACAGATCTGAAGTTAAAACCACTTGTAGTATATGTTTTACAATTCTTAAATAATGTAAATATTAATAAAACTAAGGTTCTCTCCCCTCAGGCATAGGTGACCTTGGCCGATTTTGGCTATCCTGTATGGGTCCTTTGGTTTTCTTGCTCCCAAGACTTTGAATTGTTTGGCTTTCTGATCTTTCGATTTTGAGCGTCACCTGATGAAGGTTGTTCCAGAAATGTTCGTGCGCACTTAATTTGATATCTACGTTTTTATTTTTTTTACACTAAATACTTTTCAAATACTTAGTTAGGTTAAATCATTTTTGATATTTGATACATATTGACGTTTAGTTCCTTGTATAACTGTTGCAAAACATATGCAGAAAAACGGGGCGCAAGTGACGAAATCTAATTTTAATTAGATTTTTTTCACTTTCTTGTACACAACATACATCGTAGAACAGAACCGACATAAATCAGAATAAATTAATTTTAGAGTCACATGTCATTTTATATGTGCTTTGATTGGTTTAAAAGGTTGAGGTTATTTGTCAATGTACGGAATCGAAAAATAGACAGACGACGACTTCAATTTTAACATCATACATTTTCCAATCATGTGCAGCAATATACCAGCTTCTCCTGCATATGGTGTTTACATCTCGCAATTGATTCGCTATGCAAGGGCCAGTAGCAATTATCCTGATTTCCTGAAACGTCATCTTCATCTGAGAAACAGGCTACTGGACCAGGGCTATAAAAAGATTCGCCTTATTCGATCTCTTAAAAAGTTTATATTCCGATACCAATATCTTGTCGAAATATATTCCGTCTCTGCAGAAAAAATTATAAGCGATGCAGTGAAAATGTATAAAGATAAAGAAGTCACAAATGTCAAGAATTTTTTTGTCAATGTGTGACGTAAAAATATTTTTGACATTTACGTCACCGAATATGGTACTGCTTTGACAACTATTTTACCTATTTTGTTCCTGTATTTAAATACTGTTACAGTGACAGCCGGAACCTTTGAACCGTAATGAGAGCGGGAGTTTTGGCGCCTTAAAATCTGATTCAACCCACCATTTCTTTAGAAATGCCTGTACCAAGTCAGGGTCATTACGGTTTTCACAGTTTTCCGGTTGTTGACTGATTTTGTCTGTTTATATAATTATGAGTTTTGACTTTCCCTTTATAAGATTGTTCGGAGTTCGGTAATTTTGTTATTACCTTTATTCACAAGGCGTCACGTGCTGTTGTCATCATGTGATTTTCTTTAAATGAGGCACCTTTGGGGTTACATTTGTATTTAAATTTATTTCCGATTATTTGCTTTATTTTGAAAAAATAAATATATTTTTCAGTATCATAGCAAAAAAAGTTTGAATTGATTTATAAGGATTGATCGAAATTATTTTGTTCGATTCATTCGAAACACCCTTGAGCAACCCGATATTACCCGGTGTGTACAACCTGATTAAGGTTATTTCTTCATGAACCGAACAAAAATTGCGATCAATCCTTAATTGTTTTGTTTTTTTGTGCATAAATAATAATTCACACTTTACCTGCATTTTTCTGTATTGCTATTGCATAATGCATTCGCTTTAAAATAAGATCTAGTCGGTTTGAACGGTTCGAAAAGATAGAAGACTTCTGCTGATTGCTGTAGAATATCCGCTGTAAAGGTGGAGCCACTGCGCATGTAAGAAACAATTAATATTACTTCCGCTTTTTTCTTGTCGTTTGGAATGGTTAAAACATCTACAAAACAGCAAGCTAAATTATTTAGTGAGTGATTGTTGTTTAACACCAAAAGAGCAATGTTTCTACTATATTATGGCGAGAACAAGATGCATTCGATGATTAATTTCGTTGAGATTAGGATTCCGAATAAAATTTTCTGTCTGTTCTTCATCCTAATCTCGTTTCAAGCCCTATTAAGGGTATTCTGGAAATATTAAATTTGACCCCCCGGTGCATTCCGATGGATATTTTGGCATGAACGGATTGTGTCAGATCAAGTGCCGGTAAGATTTCATAAATAGACATATTTTCTATTTCAAATCTGCAAAAATATTATATTTCCTTACCTTTTACAGCGTATATCCGACAAAACAATCCAAAATCCACTTTAAGCTGACCGCTACTGAACTCTAGAACTACACCACGTGATCAAAAATCATGACGTATTTTGGTATAGTCTGTTTCGTAGTTCGAGATGTCGATGTCAAATATTATATTATAATTTAAAAAAAATCCCATATACACGGCTTGAAATTTTGTAATTTTGTTATAAATATTTTATTAAAACCAATCAACAGCCCATAAAGGATATGCTTGCATATACACAATGCATAATTGACATCGACCTTTCATTTGGAAGCATGCTGTAGCAAAATTCGTGACGATTTTGATCACGTGGTGTAGTTCATGAGTTCAGTAAAATGGCGGTCAGCTTAAATTGGATTTTGGATTATTTTGTCGGATATACGCTGTAAAAGGTAAGGAAATATCAATATTTTTGCAGATTTGAACTGGAAAATATGCCTATTTATGAAATCTTACCTGCACTTGATCTGACACAATTCGTCCATGCCAAAATATCCATCGGAATGCACCGGGGGTCAAATTTAAAATTTCCAGAATACCCTTAATAGGGCTTGAAACGAGATTAGGATGAAGAACAGACAGAAAATTTCTTCGAATCCTAATCTCAACGAGATTATTCGATGATATGTTGGTGTAGATACGATTACGTAACCCTCATTCCGCTTGTGCTCCAGTTAGGATTACGAATCGGTCCCATTCAACGTATGGGAGCAAATTCAAATTTTCGTTAAGTGAATATTTCAACTTTCTTTTTGCATATCTGGTCATAACTTAATATTCCCTACAATTTTTAAGTAATGGTGATACGAAATAAGTGTTACAATACCTGTTTCTACCTTCACGATCGATTTAGTATTCGAAAATTGCTTCTTGTCCGCCATGGCACCTTACGTATGCTCTCGTGATGGGTGGAGCCTATCCATATATGGATCTGAATGCCAAATATGAAAAACGTTACTATGATGTTTTACTACGATTGATCCAAATAAGGATATCTCCAAAACGAGGCAAGTTCACGTGAAATAGCAACTTGTAAACAAAATGTCGGACAGAAAGAAGATTTCATGCATTCAAATTTTCAGATGGATATAAGTCTACTATGGATTGATGTAGCGTTTACTTAACACCTCAAGGTTTACCTAAATATATTTATCTTTCACCCCCGTTAATTTTTCCAACCACTTACAACGGAATTAGGACAAAAAACCGCCCGGTATGAATCACTCCAGACGCTGCTCCCATACGTTGAATGGGACCGATTCGTAACCCTCGTTGGGAGCAAAAGCGGACTGAGGGTTACGTTATCGTATCTAATGTTGATGATGTTCGCTTTATACTAGACGGGTACGCTTAGTTGGATTTTTACAGTGCTAGCTCAGTAAAACACAAATCCGCTGGTAGATATGTCACCCCACTAGGACGGATTATCCTGATTTCGAGCAAGCCAGTATTTACACTCACACTTAAAGCGATTGAGTAATTGATGTTTAACTTTCAGCAATTTTTTAGCTATATCATAACGAGAACAAGTTAATTTTCATTGAAGTGATGATGAGGTCCGCTTTGTACTAGACCAACACGCTTAGTTGGATTTGTATAGTGCTAGCTCACTGAAACAACAGTTTGAGTATGTCGCCCCATTCAGACACATTATCCTGATTACGAGCCAACCAGTCTGGCTTTGCTCTGTCTCCTTAATGCTGCGTGCTTAGCGGAGAAGCAACAAATACCAATTTTATAGTCTTTGGTTTGACCCGATCGGGACTCGAACGCATGATCTAGCGCACTCGAATCGAGCACGCTAATCATTACACCACCGATGCGGTTCTCTTGCACTTAAATGCTGCATGCGTAGCTGAGAAGTAGCCATTCTCAATTGTATAATTGTTGTTTTGATCCGCGCTGGCGGTGCTCGAACCCACGATCTACAGTACCCGATATGTAAATTGTAGTGTATCAAATGTTCAGTGTAAATGTGCTAGAATGAATAAGCATGTCGTGGATTTAAGTCTTTCAGTATAAATAAATTAAAAGAGTTCGAAGATACCAAAGGGGTAATCAGAATCGGTAAATCGAAGAAGACCAGACAACACAATGGACGTATGGTAGTTGGATTTACAACTACCTGTGCAATCAATGCCTATCACCATTAAGTTGTGAGTTCGAACCCCGTTTATGGCGAGGTGTACTCCATACAACATTATGTGATAAAGTTTGCGACAGATCGGTGGTTTTCTCCGGGTACTCCGGTTTCCTCCACCAATAAAACTGACCGCCACGATATAACTGAAATAGTGTTGAAAGTGGCGTTAAACACCATGAACCAACTCTACGCTCCCCTAATATCTGACAGAAACCGATTAGTGGTCAAACCCATGTGGAATTTCGTATATGAAAATAATCAACCAATCAGATAACTTTATTTTTGTTATGCGGTAATGAAAATGATTGACAGGCGCTCTTACTATTTTGTCTGGCGTTTCATTTACAGATCATGAGTTCATCTGGACATGACTTCTAATCGGGGGGTTTTGTCGAATGTTAGGGGATAGTGTTTTAATAGCAGATATTAATCAAATTGCTTGCTGCTTTTCCTCAATCTGTGCAGAAAGAAATGTATATAGACATTTATAATTAATTGATGCGTATGTGTAAAAAATTCAGGAACTACCAGGTGTATTTTGAGGTATGTCGTGTAGCCACGATCACTAGAATTATATATGGTGGCGGAAACCGGAGTACCCGGAGAAAACCACCGACCTGTAGCAAGTAAGTGACGAACTTTATCACATAATGTTTATCGAGTACACATCGCCATGAACGGGGTTCGAACTCACAACTTTATTGGTGATAGGCACCGATTGCACAGGTAGTTGTAATTCCAACTACCATACGATCACGACCACGACGATACCTTAAACACAATAAACCTATAACTGTAATATTGTTAAAAAATGTGGAATAATATATAAAAACACCTTTAATCCTAATCTTAATATGAAGTGAATTTTCATATTAAATGACGTTTGATATGATAGGGATAGGGTGCCACTGGTCAGTGTTTGGAGGGTGCAAATGCACTAGCTCCTATAATAAAAAAAATATTTTAAGTAGAAAAATTTAACAAGTATGTTCTTGCACAAATCCTACCTCTGTTCTGTATTAAAATGCTTCTTATTCTTTGGCTTGCTACTTTCATGACACTCTCAGCCGTGTAACCGAAAACATACCCTGTGGGGATAGATCGAAATATATTTAAATCAATGAATTTTTGTATATTTAAAATTAAAATATTCCACACAATCAAAGACTTTTGGTGATATTAATATATTGGATTTATCAACATAAGACGCAATATTAAGTGCCATCGTGGTCGTGATCGTATGGTAGTTGGATTTACAACTACATGTGTAATCAGTACATATCACCACTAAAGTTGTGAGTTCGAATCCCGCTCATGGCTAGGTGTACTCGATACAACTTTATGTGATAAAGTTTGCCAGTGACGTCGGTGGTTTTCTCCGGGTACTCCGGTCTCCTCCACCAATATAACAGACCGCCACGATATAACTGAAATATTGATGAAAGTGGCGTTAAACACCATAGCACCCCCCCCCCCCCCCCCCCCCCCCACACACACACCCCCGCAAAATTCATCAGGTTACATGCCCAGGTTAATATCACGTTATTTGTGTTGATAATACATGTGATTGCAAATCGTAAGTGATGTTAAAATCAGATTTCAATTGCGTTGTTTCCTGTGAAATGAACCGGAACACTAATGTTCTAAAACATTGCCAATCAGAGTATATAGGGATCCCTGTTTTATAGCTTTTAAGATATTACAGATTTGTATCATATATTACAGAAACCAGGAAATCGGAATTTTTTACAAGTACTTTTCATGTGTAGATAACAATATTCTTAAATAACACAGATATACCGTGAACAAATTTCAAGCTTTGTTTGGAGAGCTACAAAATATTTTCTTTTTACCAGTAGCACTGGCTGGTTTTAAATTTACACTTAAAATGTATTGACTTGTCTTCATAATTCGCTTAGTTGTTAAAATTAGATTTATTTTCTGAATGATAAAATTTTCCCTTTTAATCTATGTCACTAGGTACCTGAATTTCTGTAGAGAGAATAAAACATGGCTACCATAATGACAAGTAGAATGGATTGGCATAGTGGCCTACATGATGGCCTCATCATATGTGTACTCGACTGAAAAATACATACAATTATTACACCCATGTAACAATACTGATATTTTAAAGATATAGAATATAGGGAAGCAGCCAATGCAGGATTGTATTTTAGAGGGGGTACACATTTTTATAGTCAAGGGGTCTGATGTCCCCATAGGATTCTGGGCAATACGGTGTTGACAGCAGTGCCAATGCAGGATTTTATGTTAGAGGGGCGCACATTTTGTAGTCGGCGGGTCTAAGGTCCCCATAGGATCCTGGGCAGCACCATTTTTGCCAAGCCCACTATATACTCCAGATAATAATAAAGAAAACAGTTTTGTTTAATTTAACAATACATGATGTTTGAATCCACACCTGTAGAGTATTTGTTTATCGCTTTCGCTCATAAGTTTTGTATATTGTGTATCTTCAAGCTAGAGGTTTGATTTACACTTTCTTGTACGTTGTCTTTGAGACGGAGGGCAGAAATCTCAACAATGTTCTGTTACTATTTTTACCCGAGTTAAATATCAATACAATGTAATAGTTATAACAGCTTACATAATAATAAGCGGTCGTGTGGTCGTGATCGCATGGTAATTGAATTAACAACTACCTGTGCAACCAGTGCCTATCACCACTAAAGTTGTGATTTCGAATCCCCGCTCATGGCGCGGTGTACGCGATACAACATTATGTGATAAAGTTTGTCAATGACTTGCGACAGGTTGGGGGTTTTCTCCGGTTTCCTCAACTATAAAACTGATCACCATGATATTAACTGAAACATCATAGATAGTGACGTTAAACACCATAACCACAACCTATGATTATAAGATTAGAGGGAGTTATGGTGTTTAAAGCCACTTTCAACAATATTTCAGCTATGTTGTTCCTGTCAATTTTATTGGTGAAGGAAAATGGTGTGGTCAAAGAAAACCACCGACCGTCATTGACAAATTATCATATAATGTTGTATCTAGTACACCTCGCCATGAGCGGGATTCGAACACAACTTTAGTGGTGATGGGGACTGATTGCACAACTAGTTGTAAATCCAACTACTATACGATCACGAACACGACGGCCTCCTAATAAAATTAGAGGGTCGAAACATAAAATCTGCTATGACCATAAGATTATATGGATATGGAAACGAACACGTTATATAAAGTAAAAAAGAGAGATGAAATAAAAAACGAAATGTTATTGAAAATAAACAGAAGGTTTTAAAAAGGGTAGGGGATAATTCCATGCCACAATTTGTGGGGTGGACTAAGCTATCCATTACTCTCCTCACCTTGGTGAATACATTATCTCAGAAAGATTATTAAACAATAATGGTTTCCTTTATATTAAAGTGCGAGATATCTTATTGATCGAATGTACCCATGCAAAATGTGTTTTAAATAATATGCTTTATCAGCTGTCAACAAATGTTAAAGGCCTACTTATAATTAGGTCGTGTTAATGGCGATTTTACCAACTGTCAGAATCAATTTTTTTTTTAATATTAAAAGTTCCCAATGTTCGATGTTTTATACTAATTGCAGTTGAAATTTTTCATAATATCATACGTAAATAGCTTAGAACGAAGGAAATACGTCGCTGTTTTATTTTCTTGAATCCAGTAAAGAATCCAATGTTTACCCGCGCAATATGCATACGACATGACAGTGAACTCATTCGGGAAAGTGTTTGCGCATGTGCGAAATTGTTTGTTGATGAAGAAAGCACATGACACAAATCGAATCGTGGAAGAACAAACACATTGACGGATTCTATACGAAAACGACACAAAAAGGGGGATTCAGCAAGCTTTGTGTAAAAACTAAAAAAAGATGTTATACCGACCTACTCCATTTTTCAACACGTAAGCATAATTTAGTATCTTTTTTTGGCCGAATCGTATTTTGACAGTAGAATTGCATCGTTTTTTATATAGTCTTTTTTCAGGAGAAAACGCTAGGTGATATCTCTTTTAAATTAAAGACTGAAATAATGAACTTCGTGTCTGTTTTTTTCTAAAAAAATATAATCAAGCCAACTCAAGTGTTGTCAATAATATGCAATACAATTTGTTTACAATTTTCCCTTTATCGGGCCCCTTGGCAGAGTTTGGGTTTGTTTTTATTGATTGCATCACGTATTTCAGATTTTAAGTGTCATTCTTACTAAATACCATTATATAATATTAACTGATTACCCCGGGGTCCAATTTCATAGATATATTTCTTAAATTATATTAATTCTAGCGAATTTACATGCAACATGCTTCCTGGTTATTTGTAGCAGTTATCAGTATTCGCCAAACTTCGGAAAAGCAGCCTAGTTATAATTAGGTCGTGTTAATGGCGATTTTACCAACAGACATTCGAATTCTTTTCACTAATTACGACATTATAGCATATTTTTTAAACCTGGCTTCTTGTTCAGAACATTTATTGGCAACTTTTAATATAAAAAAGCAAATTCAATTCATACAGCCTTGTATGCCTTTAAAGTAATATGAAAGGCAAATATCGTGGAATTTTTAGATTAAATATTTTCACTTAAAGGCATACAGTCGCTCAAATTGATTTTTTTTTTTTTATATTAAAAGTTGCCAATATTCGCTGTTTTATACTACGGTAATCAAATGTTCTGAACAAGAAGCCAGGTTTAAATATGCTATAATGTCGTAATTAGTGAAAAGAATTCGAATGTCTGTTGGTAAAATCGCCATTAACACACCTAATTATAGTTGATTTTCCGAAGTTTGCCGGAGACTGATAACTGCTACAAATAACCAGGAAGCATGCTTTTCATGTAAATTCGTTATAATTAATATAATTTAAGAAACATATATATGAAATTGGACCTGGGGTGATCAGTTAATATTATATAATGGTATTTAGTAAGAATGACACTTAAAATCTGAAATACGTGATGAAATCAATAAAAACAAACCCAAGCTCTGCAAAGGGGCCTGATAATGGGAAAATTGTAAACAAATTGTATTGCATATTATTGACAATACTTGAGTTGCCTTGATTGTATTTTTTTCGAAAAAAAACAGTCATGAAGTTCATTATTTTAGTCTCTAATTTAAAAGAGATATCACCTAGCGTTTTCTCCTGAAAAAAAAAAGAATAATATAAAAAACGACTAAGCAATTCTACTGTCAAAATACGATTCGACCATAAAAAGATACTAAATCATGCTTACTGTATACGTGTTGAAAAATGGAGTAGGTCGGTATAACATCTTTTTTTTTAATTTTACACGAAATCCTCATATTTTTGTCGTTTTCGTGTAGAATCCGTCAATATTTTTGTTTGTGCCATACATGTGCTTTTCCTTCCGCAAATAATTTCGCACATGCGCAAACGCTTTACCGAATAGGTTCACTATGTAGGTCACGGAAAATATGAATATTGTATGGGTCAACATTGAATTCTTTAATGGATACATAAGAATGAAAAAGCGACGTATTTCATTCGTTCTAAGCTATTTACGTATGATATAATGAAAAATTTCAACTGCAATTAGTATAAAGCATCGTATATTGGCAACTTTTAAAATAAATAAAAAATCAATTTGAGCGACTGTATGCCTTTAATATGTCACTTAATGTTAACTAAAATCAACTGCATAACATTAAAAATCCACTCAAAAGCAGATTTTAAGAGCAAATCGCAAAATATTTGACAGCAGATAATTCTGTGTTCCCGTACAGTAATGCAAAGGATATGTGCGTGACCCAAGATTTGAACTTTTTCGGGGAGATTATCGCTCATGCGCAATGTTCAGTTGATGAACAAAAATAAAAATATATTCCGTGTGTACCACATAAGAATAATTGCAAAAAAATATTGGTTCACACGACATGAAACAGACAGATTCCTCAATAATCATTGTCAGGAATGTGTGCGTGCTTACCACAGCATCCATGATTGTTTATCTTTTCTTCACGAGGTCATGATCGGCAATCATCGGAACAAAGCAACCGAAAGTTAATTAGTCTCCACAACAATGGCGAGGCCGATAAACATGCACACGGATTTGCAGATATCTAGTTGTTGGGAACATATTTCTACTTGAAACATGCATGAATAGCTTAGTAAAGGTACCGCCGTATTCCAAATTGAATTTTCAGGGGGAAATTTTCTTCACCAAAAACTGGTGTAATATTTCTTTCAGGATTAAATATATCTTTTTTTCATATTAGACGCGCTAAAGTATTCGATTCCTAGCTATATTTAAAATAATGAAACCAATTTTAACATTTATTCAGTAATAATAAATAATTGTAACATGAATGCATTCTTTTCCTTTGATCTTTTTATGGTTTATATACCAGAATGTAAGCAACAGCTAAGTACTATGAAATAATACACCAAAGATACGGGATATTACACACTTTATATATGGGCTGTAGTTTTATTACTCTCAGAGAGCCATGCAATAATCAACCACCTATTTGTGATATTGCATGGCTTCATACTACAAATCATTAATTTATTCCACGGTTTTCCGATTAAAACTGTTAGAAAAACGTGGTATAAATATTACTTGCACATCAAGCGAGTAAATTTTACCAATCAAGGGGAGCTTTGCTGGAGCTTTAGGAGGTGCGGGGCGCTATAAAAATATAAGCATTGCTGTTCTCTATAAAACCTACGCGGGGCCCGCTAAGAGTGGGGCCCAATTGGGAGCAGTTGGTTCAATTGGCTTAAGGCCGGCCCTGCTGTTATACATTTGTTGAAAAAGTTCAATAAGATACTGACCGTTTAACTTTGAGGGGGATACAGTGTTGTTTTTTTTCTATGAGCCATTTTTCCACTGAACCAATTTGTTCCTCTTTGGACAATTTTTCCCTTCTGAGCCAATTTATTTTTCATACGGAACGAAAATCAGACAAGAAATTGACCATTTATCTTTGAGGTACGCAATGTTTTTTTTACCATGAACCATTTTTCTTCTCTAAACCAATTCTCCCCCTCTGAGCCAATTTATTTTTTATACGGAACGAAAATCAGATTATTATTTTGTCTTCAAATTTTACCTAAATTTATCATTGACAACGGTAAGATCAAATTATTTATTTATTTATTGTATCTTTCAGGTCATTTTTTTCCTGTAGAATGTGGCGACATAATTTTGTCTTCGGGAAAAAAACATAGCCCACCCTTTCCCCGTAAAAGTCAAATGGTCGCTCCCATATGGCCTCCGCAATTTTAAAGATAAAGAGTTTCCAAGCATAAATACTTGTATGTGCCTTTTAAACACCATAACCCCTACTTTAGTAATATATTATTATATTATTAATTATGATTAGAGTTAGTGTTATTGTGTTTAACGCCACTTTCAAAATTATTTCAGTTATATCGTGGCGGTCAGTTTTATTGGTGGAGGTAGCCGGAATACCAGGAGAAAATAACCGACATGTCGCAAGTCACTGACAATCTTTATCACATAATGTTGGATCGAGCACACCTCGTCATAAGCGGGATTTATGCTTACAACTTTAATGGTGATAGGCACTGCTTACATAGGTAGTTGTAAATCCAACTACCATACGATCACGACCACGACGGCCTCTCACAATGCTAAGGAGTAGCAGTACATATGTGTGTGTATTTTTTAAATATATTTCAACACAAAATTGTAATGAAAACTGACCTGGTATTTGCTATTTATTTTTTTCCATTTTTACAAAGTCCATGCTTTAGCAAGAAGTTCATTGATACGCTCCACTACACAAGTGTACTTGAATTGTTACTTTGTTTATGAGAGCTGTTGGCCTCAAAATTATTTTGCATTTACATGGAACTTGGTAGATTTCACATGGTTTTTGAAAAAGGAAAAGAAATGAATAACAAATACCAGTTTAGCTTTCTTAGCAATTTTTCTTGAAACATGTTTTTTTAAATACATATCTATGTGTTGCTACCTGGGATTTTCCTTTCGCTTTCCAAGCGATTCTCATCTGCGGCTCATGTACCCAGTGTTCACACTATCCGACTTTCCATTCGATTTTGATACGATTTTGTATTATTAACATGCAGTAGTGAAAACAAGTTGGAGTGTGAGAGAGGCGGATCCAGACATTTCCATAAAGGGGGTCCGTTTAAAAAAAAGGGGGGATTTCAAAACAATTTGCTTTAAGAACAATCAAAAGTTACCGAGGTGTAATTTATACCGCGGTGCTTAAACAGTTATTCGTATACTAGACGAATAAAACAAAAATGTATTCGTATGCTATATTTGTTTATCCAGGGTCGGTCGACGAATTGCTCCCAATTGGGCCCCACGCTTAAGGCGCCAGCGCTAGAGTTATATACTCTCGGCTGTTCTAGTGTAACAGCAGACTGCATGTTTTACAGAGAACAATATTTCAGCCCCGTACCTCCTTTGGCCAGCACTGTGTAAAACAAATGTAATGATTACAGGATAAAGGCAATGAAATGGAGAGTTCAAGTCGAACACACCGAACAAACTACCATACATTTTTGCATGTCAACTTTTTTCAATTAATGTTTTTGTATTTGATTCATTTGGAAAATAAGAAGAATATAAGAACACTTACCAAAATCAATTTATATTTCCGTCACTATTAGATAATTTGAATATCATTTTTACACTAATTTTGTTGATATTACGATTTTGTTTCATTTTCACAGTTTTCTGAAGCGTGTGTATATATGTTTTTATAAGATGTAAGTGAGTCTTTTACACTTCTCTCTAACATTTTCGCTTGTGATTATGTTTAATCCGATCTTTACATATTAAAGGCATGCAAGCTGTCAGAATTGATTTTTTTTTGTTTATATTAAAAGTTGCCAATATTCGATGTTTTATTCTAATAAAATGTTCTGAACAAGAAGCCAGGTTTAAAAAATATGCTATAATGTCGTAATTAGTGAAAAGAATTCGAATATCTGTCGCCATTAACACACCTAATTATAAGTCGGCTTCTTTTCTGAGGTTTGCCGAATACTGATAACTGCTAAAAATAACCAGCAAACATGTTGCATGATAACATTCGTTAGAATTAATATAATTTAAGAAATATATCTTATGAAATTGGATCCCGGGGTAATCAGTTAATATTATATAATGGTATTTAGTAAGAATGACACTTAAAATCTGAAATACGTGATGAAATCAATAAAAACAAACCCAAACTCTGCAAAGGAGCCCGATAAAGGGAAAATTGTAAATAAATTACATTGCATATTATTGACAACACTTGAGTTGACTTGATTATATTATTTTCGAAAAAAACATTATTTATTTTAGTCTCTAATTTAAAAGAGATATCACCTAGCATTTTCTCCTGAAAAAAAAAAGAATATATAGGATATAAAAAACTACGATATGCAATTCTACTGTCAAAATACGATTCGGCCGAAAAAAAGATACCTAAATTATGCTTCTGTGTTGAAAAATTGAGTAAGTCGGTATAACATCTTTTTTTTTTATTTTTACACAAAGCTTGCTGAATCCTCCTTTTTGTGTCGTTTTCGTGTAGAATCCGTCAATATTTTTGTTTGTGCCATGTGCTTTTCCTTGGCTGCAAACAATTTTGCACAAACGCAAACGCTTTACCGAATGGTTTTTTCTAGAGGGAGGCTTCCAAATAATCTAACATTCACATTTAATGAAATGGAAATTGGAATAGTGTCTGAATTTAATTATCTGGATGTTTTACTTTCAAAATCTGGGAACTTTTCAATGGCAAAAAAAGCTCAAGTAGAGAAAGCCACAAAAGCAATGTTCGAAGTTTTAAAAAGAGGAAAAATACATAACCTATCAATTCAGTGCCAGTTAGACTTATTTGATAAAATAATAAAACCTATTTTATTGTATGGGTGTGAAGTTTGGGGGTTTTCAAAAAACGAAATTATAGAAAGGGTGCACTTGCGATTTTGTAAACTATTACTTAATTTTAAAACTTCCACACCAAGTTACATGGTTTATGGGGAACTAGGTAGATATCCCCTAGACATTGATATAAAAGTTAGAACAATATCTTTTTGGGCTAAATTAATCAGTGGAAAGCAAACAAAACTATCTGCTATCATTTATAAATGTATGTATAATATGTTGCGAGTGAGAGATAGAAACTTTATGTGGTTGAAATATGTAAAACATATATTGTGTAATTGTGGTTTTAATTATATTTGGGAGTCACAAACTTTTATTAATGAATTGTGGTTGAAACACTCAATTAAGCAAAATCTCACTGACCAATATCTCCAAAGGTGGCTTTCTTCAGTAAACGATTCTCCGAAGGCACTGAATTACAGAATATATAAAGATAATTTGGTTTTCGAAAACTACTTAAATATTTTAAATGATAAGGATAATTTGACATTAAGTAAATTTAGAACAAGAAACCATAAGTTACCAGTCGAAAATGGTATATGGAAAAACATAGCCAGAGAGAATAGAATATGTCCCTTATGTAATAATGGAGAAATTGGAGATGAATTTCATTATCTATTTAAATGTCAGTATTTCGGCAATCAAAGAAAAATTTATATAAAGAAAAACATTCTTATAAATCCAAACATAATAAAGTTCAAACTATTAATGACATCAACTTCAAAAATAGAACTCCAAAAATTATGTCGTTTTGTCAGAATTATTAATAAAGGTGTGTCGACTCCCGGTTAACCCTTTGTTATGACCTGTCTGTATATATTGTAAATAGTGTACATATTTTCATATCTCTATACCTGTATGTATTATGGTTTAAGAGAAATAAAGAATCTAAATCTAGGTCACGGAATATATGAATATTATGCGGGTAAACATTGAATGTTTTACTGGATGCAAGAGAATCAACCAGCGACGTATTTCCTTCGTTCTAGGCTATTTACGTATGATATTATGAAAAATTTCAACTGCAATTAGTATAAAACATCGAATATTAGCAACTTTTAATATGAAATTAAAATCAATTTTTAAAGGTTCTTATAAAACCAAATCTGTTTCTGAAAGAAGTGGAGAGCATTATAATCATTTGTTTTATAATTTATTCCTAGTAGGAAGGGAAATAAAATCAAACATACGCCTGATGCAGATTAAAGCGTTTATTCAACATCTGCTTCACAATTTTAAAATCATTTTTGTCAATAAAAGTGGATATCGCTCTTTAATGTAGAATTAACTAAAATTGACTGAATAATTTAACCTGGCAAAAATATATTCCTTAATACGTTTTACAATACCACAGCATAAATATAACAAAAGTCAACCAGTGAAGCGAAATAAGCATGAACACATAAGGTTAATACGCACTTCAGCTATTACAATTATAATATACTGCTATTCATGTCTTTATTTACGATTAGGGGACGTCGTAGTAGTGATCGTCTGGTAGTTGGATTTAAAACTACCTGTGCAATCAGTGTCTATCACCGCTATAGTTGTGAGTTCGAATCCCGTTCATGATGAGGTGTAATCGATACAACATTATGTGAGAAAGTTTGACAGTGACTTGCGACAGGTCGGTGGATTTATCCGAGTACTTCGGTTTCCTCCACCAATAAAACTGACCACCACGATATAACTGAAATATTGTTGAAAGTGGCGTTGAACACCATAACACTAACCCTAACCCTCATTTACGATTACAATTGCAATATACTGTTGCCTGTGTATTCCTTTGTGAATACAATTCAATGTGTTTCATTTGAAATATGTCATTTGCATTATTGTAATATACTTGAATATGTCTCCTTTTTAAACAGGGGGAAAAGAGTGTTGGATAGGGTAGGAAAATGAACGATAAATCATAGGTGACACGCAGCTATATTGCAATATAATGGAATATTGTTATGTCGGACGAATGTAGAGTCCACACATTGCAAGAGCTATTGGAGTACAGTGATAAACCGGAAATATAATCAAGAAGAAATATAGAAAAAAAACAAATGATCAAAACTCTGACATTGAATCTCGTCGTCCTAATTCCTAAGCTCAGTTAAGGAAACAGAAAATCCGTCTGTCCATTCTTGATTCTCATTTCGGGTTTCTCTAACGTTTATTACGCTTAGAATAAGAGACAAACGTTTGTAACTAGAGTAACACGACGGGTGCCACTAGTGGAGCAGTAACTGCTTACCCTTCCTGTTTTTAGTGGGGTTCGTTTTGTGCTTTCTTTAGTTTTCTGTGTAATGTCTTGTAGATCGTTGTTTGTCCTTTTGTCCCTTTTCTGTTGGCCATTGAGTTGTCCTTCGATTTACGGAATCTGATTACCCCTTTGGTATCTTCAAACTCTTCTTATACAATAGGCAACCATAGTCTACGCAACACATGTTTATAATCACTAGGAGCTGCTACAAATTGCTGTTTCCGTCGAAGAGCCGTGACCTACGACAAACACCAACCTCTTATCAACGTCCTCTCTCTAGACAGAGGACAGAGTTATGCTTTGGATTCGTTGTATGCTTCTTTGAGAGGTATTGTACCTCATTGCTGGATTACTATGTCATAGTTGGCACTGCTTACCCCTCCCGATTGAGGGTCTGTGTTTCTTATCGTTTTAGTTTTCTGTGTTGTGTGATTAGTGTTGTATGCCTTCGTTGTGTGTCTTGTATCCAATGTTACCTGTGTCCATTGTGCATGTTGCATGTGGATTGTCCATTTCTCTAGTGTTTATTAGCTATGCATAGAGTTCATCCCTAAGTTAGAAAATGGCTTGACCAAAGGTGGTCAGAATTGAAGCCATAGTATGACTCGTACATTGCTACTGCAGGAAAGTAGAGCATATATAGCTCCGAGTTCTTATAATTCCATACAATTGAGCAGAAACGGACTTGGAACACTCAATTGATATACCACGACGTTCTCCTCCCTCAGTCATAGGTGACCTTAGTTGATTTTGGCTATCCTGTTTAGGCTCTTAGGGTTTAGGTTTAGGTATATTACTCCCAAATAATTTTAAGTTATTTGGCATTTTAATATTTCGTACTTGATGAAGGTTTTTCCAGAAACGTGTCGTGCGCAGTAACATTGATATCTACGTTTTTAATACACTGGTATGTATTCCGAAAAAGATATTTATTTCAACGAATTTCTATTTATAGATTATAGATGAGATACGGTAAAAACAACACAGCAGTTTAAATATATTTTATTGTCCAAAGACATGACAATAGGATCAGATACAAAGACATGACAATAGGACCAGATGCAAAGACATGACAATAGGATCAGATACAAAGACATGAAAATAGAATCAGATACAAAGACATGACAATATGATCAGGTACAAAGACATGACAATAGGATCAGATACAAAGACATAAAATAACTGACAGAAGATGAGAACCATTTCTTTTTTGTATGTACCAAGTTTTCTGAAATAACTGATAGAAGACAATACCCAATATGAGCCAACTCAATTTGAATTTTATTTCATTTTGAGAGATAATTAAATAGTAGCTATAGTTTGTGGTGCTTAACTCCAATTTCAAATATATTTGAGCTATATCGTGGCAGTCAGTACTATGGGGGGGGGACCGGAGTATCCAGAGAAAACCACCGACCTGCCGCAAGTCACTGACAAACTTTATCACATAATGTGGTATTGTTGTATCGAGTACACCCAGCCTGAGTGGGAATCGAACTCACAACTTAAGTTGTGATAGGTACTCACTGCATAAAGGTAGTTGTAAACCTAACTATTATACGATCACGACCATGACGGCCACATAGAATTAAATAGAAGCCCACTATATCCTCCCTTTTATGTTAAACATTTTTAATGGGGTCCTTCTATCTATAATTATTTTTAAAGTAATTATCACAAGGTGGTTGAATGGACAACAAACATCAATAATATCAAATTCAATTTAGTGCACAGGATGGAAATTTCTGAATTTAACTTCAACAAGGGCAACGCAAAGCATGGCGTATCCCCTCGCCTAAATATTAGACCATGTTACCTTGACCGTTGACCTTGAAAATCAATACGGTTCCCGATTTTCTTAAGGTCTAGGTATGTACCAAGTTTGGTCAAAATCCATTGAAGGATGTTGATTCTAGAGTGTTCACAAGGATGTTACGCGGTAAAAATTTGATCCCTTGACCTTTGACCTTGAAAATCAATAAGGTTCCAGACTCTCTTAAGGACTATGTATGTACCAAGTTTGGTCAAAATTCATTGAAGGATGTTGATTCTAGAGTGTTCACAAGGATGTTACGCAGTAAATATTTGACACTGTGACATTGACCTTTGACCTATGACCTTGAAAATCAATAGGATTCCAAACTCTCCTAAGGACTAAGTATGTACCAAGTTTGGTCAAAATCCATTGAAGGATGTTGATTCTAGAGTGTTCACAAAGATGTTACGCAGTAAAAATTTGATCCGGTGACATTGACCTTTGACCTATGACCATGAAAATCAATAGGGTTCCCGACTCTCTTAAGGACTAAATATGTACCAAGTTTGGTCAAAATCCATTGAAGGATGTTGATTATAGAGTGTTCACAAGGATGTTACACGGTGAAAAATTTACCCAGTGACCTTGACCTTTGACCTATGACCTTGACAATCAATAGAGTTTCAGACTCTCCCAAGGACTAAGTATGTACCAAGTTTAGTCAAAATCCATTGAAGGATGTTGATTCTAGAGTGTTTACACGGATGTTATGCGGTAAAAATTTGACCCGGTGACCTTGACCTTTGACCTATGACCTTGACAATCAATAGAGTTCCAGACTCTCCTAAGGACTAAGTATGTACCAAGTTTAGTCAAAATCCATTGAAGGATGTTGATTCTAGAGTGTTTACAAGGATGTTATGCGGTAAATATTTGACCCGGTGACCTTGACCTTTGACCTATGACCCTGAAAATCAATAGGTTCTAGATTCTCCTAAGGACTAAATATGTATTAAGTTTGGTCAAAATCCATTGAAGGATGTTGATTCTAGATTGTTTACAATGATGTTATGGAAGGAAGGACGGACGGACGGACGGTAGCGTTATTATATCCCTTCGCAACTTCTTTGGCGAGGGGATAATAATGATACAAGATACAAAAATGCAACAGTCAGAAAAATGTAGTTTGATACCATTACTAATAATGTTGCACAGCAGTTGAAGAACCAAAATGGTCAAACTTGTTTACCTAAGTATCTTAATAATAAAATTATCTGAGTGAATAAACATTAGAGATAACCCATGGGGCAATCAAGTATGGACAATAAATCAATAAGTATTTGGTAACATAAGACACAGAGCGAAAACAAACAAAACAAAAACACACAATAAAGAAAACTAAAAATATGAGCAACACGTACACCATTACAAACGTAAATCCAGGTCCTCGTGAAAGGTAAGCGGTTTGTGTTTCTTATAAGACACTCGCCGTGTTACTAATATAGTCAAGTCCGGTAAAAGACTTTTCGGTTATAAAGGAAAGGAACGGAAAATTATACGTGAAAGGGAAAGATCCATTGTCTAATATTGGCTAATATTCTATCTTTATTTATGGGAAGCCATTGAAGGAAGTCTGCTTCATAAGCGTATAGATAAAAATCAGCGAGTAGTGGAGCACAATTTGTACACATTGGAATACCGGTCGTATGTTGAAACATTAGTCCATCAAACTGGACAAATATCTTGTCGATCAAAAATGATGTTGTCCCGTTTATTTTGATCATTAGATTTTGAATGGCGTTTGACAAAGTAAGATATCTCTACCTATAACAATAAACTGATATCATTGTTCTCCGTTCTTCTTTAAGAATCAATTTACAGTCTAGATTTAATTGATCATGTGGAATGGTACCGTATAGCGGGTTATTTTCGCGATTTTGGGGGGCAAAGGTATGGCACAAATTTTCGCTGTTTTTATTTTCGCGGATTGAACAAAACTGTATATTTTATTTTTGCGGATTGTCCAACTGTATGAGTAAAAAAGTACAAGAAATTATGGTTCATTTTGTTATTTCTTACCACAAATAAGTCGGTAAATTGTTAGAAACAAGTACACAAACAACGATTGTATTTACAAATTGCAAATCAAGATCAGACAACTCAAAATCACATAGAGTTATGAGATATCTACATAAACTGTATCACATGTATTACACAGTTGTCTATATGTTGGTAATCTATAAGGTAGAAAAATCACATGTTTAATGATCTAGAACTTCTGAATATATTTTGCGTTAAATAGAAATGAATAACATACCTGAATTTTTATCTATTTGTTTGTGTGGGATTGTACAGATATGAAACGGACTGTACACACAATTTGATTTTGGATATTTTACATGGCTGTAATCAATTAACAATTGTTTTTGTTTTTTAAATAACCATTACAGTTTACCTTAATGCAATTTTCATCCTGTCAGTGTTTGATTAGATGAAATATCAATAAACCAATAGAAATTGTTGAAAATAAATATCAATTACTCCAATCAAACGTGCTGTGGTGTCTGTTACGATTTCCACATACAAACGATGTTCGGTTTGTCTCTACCTCCAGTTGTTTGTCTTATTTACGTTATTTGTGTTTGCTTGTGTATCATGGTATCCAACACATATTGACCATATGAGTAACATGGCGGGTGTCTTAAAAGAGGCAGCAACTGATTGCCTTCACGGGAACCTGGGTTAATCCAGTAGTACATAAGACACACAAGCCGCCTAACTTTGGCGAGGACCTGGAATCACGTTTTTATTTGGGTCGGTGTTGCTCATCGTTTTAGTTTTCTAGTTTTCTGTGTTTGTTTGATTTTTTGGGGGTTTTTTGTTGTTTTTTTGTTTTTTTTTTTGTCTTCGTCCTGTGTCTTGTGTAACCAATGTTGTCAGTTCCCTGGATTGTCTTTGTCTTGTGTCGTGTATACCCTGTTGTCAGTTCCCTGGATTATCCATTCTTGATTTTCCCCTTGGTGTTTCTCTTAATGTTTATTTACATATACAAACGTATTTACATCAACAAAAATCTTTTTTGAAATCTAGTATTCTCAAAAAACATCGTCTCGTCATAACAATAGTACAAAGTGAAGATACATATTTTACATTTTCATCTTGTGAATTAATTAGCAGTTGGTATTTAATGCATAAATATATATATATATAGCCAGATCGGAAAATGTCAATCTAGTGTGTGTAAAGTCTTGTTGTGTATGTAATGTCTGTATTGTATGTAAAAATGGAAAATTATATAAGAAAAAGTTTTTAAAGACAGTTGGTGTGTAATGTATAGTTTTATTTCCAAGCAGTATACTTGGGTGGGATGTTCTGTAGGGAGACAGATGAGTCCATAAGTCCTTTTTTGTACACCACATTTTCCGTTCCGCATAGTGGTGAGATTTTGCTGAAAAAAGATTTGTATGTTTTAATTAGAAGGCATAGTCAAACACAAGAAATGAAGAAAAGGTTAAAAAAAATTGTAATATTGTTTACAATAGAGTTCGTGTTATAATGTGAACGTGTAGTTTAATAAGGAAAAGCAATCATAATTGATAATCAAGTGCATTATTTGATGAATGACCAAATGGTACAAATGAGTCATACTAAGTATATCTTAATAGCAACATGTGTGAAAGATAAAACTGTAATATTATTGTCATTTGTAATGAATTGATATTTCGCATTCTGAAACGTTTTTGTTTGTTTTGTTTTAAATTTTAATTACTCTCTGTCATACCTTGCGATTTCCAAAAATATTTTCTGTATAAGTGATATTAACCGTGCTACTATTTAAAGTTAATATGTATGACAGTTCAAGTTAATCAGTAGTAGTGTAAAGGTTCCGTGGTCACCTCTAGTGTGGTAGATCGTGCTTACGGTCGGTAAACCCCAATACAATAAAATGGGTATCTGTTGCTTCTTTGCTAAGCACAGAGCAAATGAGAAAGAGCAAAAGACTGGTTGCCTCAGAATGAGGATAATGTGTCCGAGTGGAACAACATGTCTACCAACGGACTATTACTTCAGTGAGTTAGTACTATAACAATCAAACTGAAGGTGTTGGTCTAATACAAAGCGGACATTATCATCTTCTCATCAAAGTCTAGCTTGTTCTCGACAAGATATAGCTGAACATTTACTCATTTGGCATTAGACCACACTCACTTTGATCTTCCATCATATATAGTCAGAGATTTAACATTGGGTTCTCGGCCATTGTTGACACCGGATATGTGACAAAGGAGAATTTATAGAAGTCACTAATATAATCGGACGTAACACAAAATGTAAACCAAATAAAAGTGCAAATTCAAACTCGTTGTAACAAAAATTATCAATAATAATAGTACAAAAATGCAATTACATGTACATAATAATATACAAGTAATAATGTGATCCTGGGTACTTTCGCCAATCAGAACCGCGATAACAGAAACCAATGAATTCGTGTCGTCATTAACCAATGATTTAGCTTTTGTGTGATCAAACATTTGTTTTTGAATTGAACAATTATTTTCTCACCCAGTGAAACAAATACGCGAATAACCCAACCTCCCTTCTTGCAGACTAAATCTTATATGGAGACATTATTGACATGGCCATTAAAACCACATGTATATCAATCCGGCCTTCGTACAGAGTGTATATGTGACTTAACAAGTATGAACCCATAACTAAATACATTGTCATACCTGTTTGTTACACATAACTTTATCAATAGAGCTAACAATATCACTATGCCTATTCCTCCTATAGCTACACCAATGAGCCAAAGGTAGTCATGGGAACTATTGGAATCACGTGATCCACCGGGAGATGCTGTGCAAGCCGGGTTGTCTGATGGGTAGCACGAGTTACCAACAATACAAACATCATCCTGAAATGGTAAGAACAAATATTTAC
Source organism: Bathymodiolus brooksi (assembly GCA_963680875.1). Lineage (NCBI taxonomy): Eukaryota > Metazoa > Mollusca > Bivalvia > Mytilida > Modiolidae > Bathymodiolus > Bathymodiolus brooksi. The sequence continues at coordinate 65,597,732 of OY804584.1, forward strand.
AGGATTTCAGTGTCATTTTATGTATATATTTGTTCGGTGAAAACAGGTCTAAAATTAATTGCCGTATAATTGTTTGTAAGTTTAGTTTATTTTTAAATATATACTTAATAGTACGATAATATGGAGCTTTTTAATAGCGTTACATATAATATCAGATACAGAAAAAAAACCATTTGAATATGATGCCCCTTTGATTATATTAATGGGCAACCTGTATTCATGACAGGTATTATGAATGTAGCTGGAGAGATTTCTCGAAAGATAATGGGCAACCTGTATTCACGAAATATTTTATTTATTGGGCTGAAAAAACGCTCAGCAGGATTTCCCGAAAGAAATATACGTCAAAATAATTACTTAAGATTTAATTTTAACATTTCATTGATTGGTAATCTGCTATCTCAATAAAATTCTCTGAAATAAGTTGAGATTATTTCGGGGCATTGGATTGAGGCATTGTTTCAGTCTCAAATATTTGTGTGAGATCGCAATGTTTGCTATAATAGATCTGATTGATACCATGTTTCACGTGTATAGTTTTGTTCAACTAGATTGTGACATTATTTTTGTCCCCTTTCCTTCAAGTCACAGTTCATGTATATAGTATGTATATTTATCTAGTAATAATCATCTGAATCGTTTCTTCAAACTATATAGTTATACGATGTTCAGTTTGCTATATCTATATGTGTTGTGTTTCTTTATTAGAATATATTTGTGATTGGGAGTATGTTCTATGTTATTATTTATTTATGTTGAGTGTTCATCACAATACTCGCATAATATCAATATTCGTACAAAACACGACGTGTTAGTGCATGAGGAGCAGTTAACCTTCGTAGAGAGTTTGCAGACATTTGAGTTTTCCGTGCGTGTTTTTTTTATTTACTGTGATACATTTGTATTTATAGTGTTGCTCATTTGTATGTGGTTCATTCATTTCTGTTTGTGTAGTGCGTCGTCAGGTGCGGATACGGAGAGACTGTCAGATTATATTGCGGAAAGCCTACCGTGGACCATAGTGGCTAATGTGCTTGGAGAGTGACACGCTATCTGCAGGTTAAATGTCCTTTTTATTGATTTCGAAAAAACGTTCTTCGTCCTTGATATAGCTGAAATACAGCTCGCTGGGTGTTAAATAATAATAAATAATTAATTAATCAATCAGATAATTGTTAAATATATACATCTGCTGGATAAACATTAGAATAAACCGAAGAGGCAGTCAGGAATGGACAATCCAGAGAAACTGGTAACATTGGGTAAACATGACACAAGACGAAGACAAACGAAATCAGCCACACAACACAATATGTGTTAGACATTACCATATATAAGACACAAGACGAAGAAAAACAAAACAAAACACACAACACAACACAGAAGAAAAAAACAAGATTAGCAAATCAGACCTCACCATGGCTGAACCCAGGAAGAGTAAGCAGATATTAAGTCTGAATGACACTATATTTAAAACAACGAGCTTATTTCACCTACCTTTTGACTGCAAATAACTTGAGTATCATTAATAATACAATCTTTGCACGTTGCATCATAAACTACAAATATCACAGGACTGCTAAAGTTGACGCCATTGTTTGTAACTGATATCAAATATATGATTGTGTCGGGTGATGATGTTGATCTCTTTTTGCGTCTTGTGTTGGGCATTTCACACTTTACTTCTGCAAACGTTTTCATGGCAGCATTTGTCATGATGTAGTCCCCGTCACCCTCGACGGTGCTGTCCTTTAACTGCAAGGAATAAGCATTTGATTAAATACTGTGAAACGTCGTTGACAATAATCCAGGCATTGTCATAACTGGCATAGATCAAAATAGTATGTAATATTCTCCGCTACATTCACCACATTAAGGAGCAAGATCGAGGGCTGAGAAACATGGTGATATGTCCAAGTGGGTCAGATTGTCTACCTGCGAACAGTGAGTTGGCGCAATGTGTTGGCCTAATTCAAAACAGACAATATTGTTATATCATCAAAACATAACTTTTTCTTTCCATGACAAAGAGTATGCTAAGTGGCTTTAAGCAACAATAATATTCTCACTTTATTACTCATTACTTTTATCAAAACAGATGCTGTATAAATGGTTATTTTCGTGAGGCTTTTAATTTCGCTATCTTCGCGAAAGCAGTAATTTCTTGAAAACGATTCTCGCTAATTTTACCACCTATACAGTATCACAAACGATCAGTTTAGTTTTATAATAACTTTAGGTATAAGAAGAGTTTGAAGATACCAAAGGGGTAAGTCGAAGGACAGACAACACAATGGTCAAAAGTAAAAGGACAAAAGGACAAACAATGATCTACAAAACATACACATAAAACTAAAGATCGAGTAACACGAACCCCACTAAAAACCGGGGCTACTAAACTCAGGTGCTCCGGAAGGGTAACCAGTTCTTGCACCACTATTGACACCCGTCGTGTTAATCTAGTTACAAAGTACAATGTATAACTTACTTCTGCAGGTTGAAAACGACATGCCATTCCGTCAGAGGAATATAAGCCGTCCCCATACAAGTATAAAGAAGTGCAGCTCCGTTTTGACAGATCACATGTTGATTCCGGTGATGACACTGACACCGTTGGTGGTTCCATTTTATTATTTCCACAATCTTCCCCAGCGTAATCGGCATAACATACACACTGCCCTGTAATATTAAAACAAGCCAACGTTATAATATACGAGTACAATGCATGTATGTAAATGTTATATGTTCAAGCTATCATAGAATGCCTTTATAGATTGACTTACATGTTGGTTTTAAAATTGATAAATGTAGTTGTATTTTTGAAATGGGAACATGTTGGTTTTAAAATTGATAAATTTAATTGTATTTTTGAAATGGGAACATGTGGACTCTAATTAATCTCTTACTAACTCTGGATAACAGATCTATTTTAAAACAGGGAACCTTAGATTATGTTTTGCTTACCTGGGCGTCTAATGTGTTTTGCTAACAGGCGAGTCAAACAATAAAGTATTATGCTATACAAAATTTCAAAAAATTGAAAGGCGTTATATTTCAAAAATGAATATTTCAAACGTGTTTCTAGTCAGGTAGAATGGTTGGTAAAATATTATCTGGAAAACTAGCATTATAGGAGGCATACATGAAATTGAAAAAAAATCATCTTTGTGGGTAAAATGTACTTTAATTGAAATTTAAAGCTAAAATATGTATAATAATAGCATAATCATTGTAGTGAAATTGTTTCCATATATGGGGGATACTGGTATATCTCATTGATTACATACATAATAATGCAGCTACATTCTGACTACCAGACTTAACATGGGATGAAAGGCTGGATAGTTGTATCAAAATGCCTGATGAAGACCTTAACTTTGACTAGATCTCTAGAAACATTGCAAAAGTAATGAGGAAAGAAATCAAGAGGAAAAAATACTTTACGAGTGCATTCGCCAATTAATTTTCTGTGTAGTGTTTTATCGGCCATTTTTTTCCTTTTTGTCCTTTTTTGGCTATTGTATTGTTTGTCCTTCTTCAAATTACGGTTTCTTATTATCCCTTTGATATCTTCAAGTTTTTTAACTGTAATTGTCTTATTTCTCTGATTTTTAAATTGAATACAATCAAACCCTCTATATAACGGCCACTAAAGGGAACAAGAAAATGTGCTCTTTTTGAGCAGTTGGACTTTATATACAGATTAAAATTATATGCACTATTTATTAATGGGACAATGAGACTGCCCTTTAATAGACATGAATTTGTTATATAGAGGTGCCCTTTAAGGCAGGTTTATGCATGACTGTATATGTTAATTTGTTGAGAGAATTATACCAACCTTCTACACAATCACCGGTCTTTTTCCCTTCGTACCTGCAGTCATTTGGACATATACTACTGACGATGCTATCATATATGACGTCATCCTGACGTAATGTTCTGTTTGTCCGTACTTCATTCATACATTGTGAAGTGAAAGCTTCCAATGAATCAGCGATGAATTCATCTGTACCAAACTCCTGACAAAGAAAAAACGAACTGGACTGCTCACTATTTTAGAACAATAAACAAAACATGTTTGATAGCACAAAACCATTATTTCAAATATACCTTTTTCCAAATCCCTGGGTTGATTCGAAAATTATACTTTTTATAGGGCAAAATTGTATCCGTTCTGATAAGATCAAAGGAACAGTCCACAACCCAATAGAAAAATCGCAGAAAGATGGTAATTTCACACTCCTAACACACTAATTACAGACCGCCCACTTTTTTGGCTTGGTACGTACACGTTAATAAAACGTGACAGGGTTAAGCTAGTTATATAGGCCCAAACCTCCCTTTTTTAGTGAAATGATGCTGGCATGCAAGTGCTTTCATATGGAACGATAATATATAAAATATAAAGATTCCAAGCTCATCATTTGTGTTCTTTCAGTTCGTTAATCTGTTGGTTTACATCTCCAAATAAGCCAATAAGTCTTTGACTATAATAATACATAAACTCTACAATTTCTAGCTACAGCTGAAGTAAAACAAAATTTCAAGTTCGTTTTGCATCCTCAATGAAAAAAACATTTGTGATATGTAATCTAAATTCTAAATTATTTAACCTATTACGAAAAAACTAACAAAACATTTCGAAACTCCAATAGAAAAATCGTAGAAAGAGGCATCATTTATACTCCTTACACACAAATACACTACCGTTCACTTAAATCCTGTATTTAATATAATTGTGTGCTTTTATGAGCTGTATACCTTTATGCTCAAAACACAAGATGACAGTGCTATTTCTGTGTCAATGTCCGTTGATGCAGCGCAGGCTTTGAAGGCTACTGATTCGTCAAAATAATCCATGCACGCTTTCTTGGCACTTTCTTCATTCCATTCATCTGTCCATTCAGGTTCCTAATATAGAATAGAATATAAATATTAAACAATATAATGCAACAAACAAATTGAAGATACCAAAGGTTTAATCAAAAACCGTAAAGCGAAAGCCAGACAATACAATGGTCAAAAGAAAAACGACAAAAAGGCAAACTTGGCTATCTTGTTTAGACCCTTTGGTTTATTGTTCTAACTTTTATATTATTTGGCTTTCCAATATTTCGATATTGAGCATACCCGATGAATGTTATTCCAGGAACGCATGGTGCGCACTAAATCTGATATCAACGTTTTTATTTTATTATCTTTTACTACAGAAAACAGCTGATCGGGAAACACGATCCCAACTGAGAAACGGGTTTTTTTTCTTGAATATATTCCATCTATCCTGAAATATATTTGTTAGGACATTGATGGTCCAGTTATAAAGGTAGTTGACTTCTGACCACAAGATAAACACCACTGCATGTGGATTCACACACCGATACACATATCAAATGATAAGATTTTCACACATCGACCTATGCCTTGATCTTTCACTGGTCAGTTCGATGTAATCATCTGGGTTTTATTCCTGCATCAAGTCCGATAGTCATGATATAAATGAAAATTTGATAGTAATGATAAACACCAAATTTCAACCCATATTTATATCCCGCTTTTACATAACAGAGAGAGGGGCCCGTCTTGGTCGTGATCGTATGGTAGTTGGATCTACAACTACCTATGCCCTCAGTACCTATCACCACTGACGTTGTGAGTTCGAATATCGATCAGGGCGAGGTGTACAACATTATGTGATAAAGTTTGTCAGTGACTTGCGACATGTCGGTGGTTTTCTCCGGGTCCTCCGGTTTCCTCCACCATTAAAACTGACCGCTACAATATAACTGAAATATTGTTGAAAGTGGCGTTAAGCACCATCAAACGAACAAATAAACATCTAAATCCTTTCTTACTAAATAATGTACAATTCACGATAATTATCTCTTATTTGCTGTTAGCTAAGATTGTTACCTCTACTTCATGTTCAATGAGTGAAACCACGTCTTCCGAAGCATCCATGCTGTCTTCTTCGTGAGCGTCTCGTTTTGGTCTAATTTCGCAAGCTTCATATGCCCAATTAATCAGCGGACAAAATGGTAATGTTTCTCTCCAGGAACAATCTACATCTGGTGATAGTTCACCAAGAACGGTCCCTAAGCATGTGCAATAATAATATGCCAAATTAATCATTTCAGTCCTGCTGTTTTCTATAAATAGACTTTCATGTACCGGAACACTGTGAAAAATAAAGTATTATCAAATCTTTTAGATATCTATCAGACGTACTATATCAAGGGGTTATCGTGGTCCTGATCACATTGCAGTTGGATTTACATCTACCTGTGCAATCAGTGCCTATCACCACTAACGTTGTGAATTCGAATCCCGATCACGGCTGGCTATCTGTGTACTCGATGCAACATTATGTGATGAAATTTGTCAGTGACTTGCGGCAAGTCGGTGGTTTTCTCCGGGTAAGCTGGTTTCCTCCACCAATAAAATTGACCGCCGGGATATATCTGAAATATTGGTGCAAGTGGCGTTGAGCGCCATAATCATAACGCCCTAGATTTATGGTAGTCAATAATATTGCTAGCTAAAACACAGTACAGTCAAACCTGTGTATAAAGGTTACTGAAGGAAACCAAAATGTACCCTTTATAAACAGTTGTCCTTTAGACAGGTTCAATTTATATGCACTTTTCATTAAATAAAGCTTCCCTTTATAAGCAATGATTTGATATATACAGGTGTCCTTTAAGGCAGGTTTGACTGTATTATCTATAAAATAACAAATAAAACAAAAGAAAGAAAATTACTACACTGTCGGACCAGTTCAAAAAAACAATAGAAAACGAACGGGTAAAAAGAGGCAACATCGATATCTCAAACACACAAATACATGTCACTGGAATATTGGAAGCTCTAGAATCAAACACACAAATACATGTCACTGGAATATTGGAAGCTCTAGAATCAAACACACAAATACATGTCACTGGAATATTGGAAGCTCTAGAATCAAACACACAAATACATGTCACTGGAATATTGGAAGCTCTAGAATCAAACACACAAATACATGTCACTGGAATATTGGAAGCTCTAGAATCAAACACACAAATACATGTCACTGGAATATTGGAAGGTCTAGAATCAAACACACAAATACATGTCACTGGAATATTGGAAGCTCTAGAATCAAACACACAAATACATGTCACTGGAATATTGGAAGGCTCTAGAATCAAACACACAAATACATGTCACTGGAATATTGGAAGCTCTAGAATCAAACACACAAATACATGTCACTGGAATATTGGAAGCTCTAGAATCAAACACACAAATACATGTCACTGGAATATTGGAAGGTCTAGAATCAAACACACAAATACATGTCACTGGAATATTGGAAGGTCTAGAATCAAACACACAAATACATGTCACTGGAATATTGGAAGCTCTAGAATCAAACACACAAATACATGTCACTGGAATATTGGAAGGTCTAGAATCAAACACACAAATACATGTCACTGGAATATTGGAAGGTCTAGAATCAAACACACAAATACATGTCACTGGAATATTGGAAGCTCTAGAATCAAACACACAAATACATGTCACTGGAATATTGGAAGCTCTAGAATCAAACACACAAATACATGTCACTGGAATATTGGAAGCTCTAGAATCAAACACACAAATACATGTCACTGGAATATTGGAAGCTCTAGAATCAAACACACAAATACATGTCATTGGAATATTGGAAGCTCTAGAATCAAACACACAAATACATGTCACTTGGAATATTGGAAGCTCTAGAATCAAACACACAAATACATGTCACTTGGAATATTGGAAGCTCTAGAATCAAACACACAAATACATGTCACTGGAATATTGGAAGCTCTAGAATCAAACACACAAATACATGTCACTGGAATATTGGAAGCTCTAGAATCAAACACACAAATACATGTCACTGGAATATTGGAAGCTCTAGAATCAAACACACAAATACATGTCACTTGGAATATTGGAAGCTCTAGAATCAAACACACAAATACATGTCACTGGAATATTGGAAGCTCTAGAATCAAACACACAAATACATGTCACTGGAATATTGGAAGCTCTAGAATCAAACACACAAATACATGTCACTGGAATATTGGAAGCTCTAGAATCAAACACACAAATACATGTCACTGGAATATTGGAAGCTCTAGAATCAAACACACAAATACATGTCACTGGAATATTGGAAGCTCTAGAATCAAACACACAAATACATGTCACTGGAATATTGGAAGCTCTAGAATCAAACACACAAATACATGTCACTGGAATATTGGAAGCTCTAGAATCAAACACACAAATCATGTCACTGGAATATTGGAAGCTCTAGAATCAAACACACAAATACATGTCACTGGAATATTGGAAGCTCTAGAATCAAACACACAAATACATGTCACTGGAATATTGGAAGCTCTAGAATCAAACACACAAATACATGTCACTGGAATATTGGAAGCTCTAGAATCAAACACACAAATACATGTCACTGGAATATTGGAAGCTCTAGAATCAAACACACAAATACATGTCACATTGGAATATTGGAAGCTCTAGAATCAAACACACAAATACATGTCATGGAATATTGAAGCTCTAGAATCAAACACACAAATACATGTCCATACGTCTTGTTGACATGAGATAAATACATGTCACTCCTGTCTGTACATATATTTGGAAGTCTAGAATCAAACACACAAATATGTCATTGGAAATATTGGAAGCTTTGAATCAACACCACAAATACATGTCAC